>VZTZ01048587.1:392051-614126 GCA_013400955.1 Drymodes brunneopygia | reverse complement strand
TTGAGCAGTTAGAATAAAACCATCAGTATACTTGCTTAAATTGTTAGCTCATTTCTAACACACAAAGGAGTCAAGAGCAACAGCAACTACATTAATCATTTGATTTCTTGGAAGATCTCCTGCTTTGGAATGTACTTCCTTTGGCATTCTTGGACTGTACTGTACTTTTCTGTGTCTCTAAAGTGGGTAGTGCAGATATGACAAAACACAATTTTAATTTCTATAGAGTAAAACCTTTAGAATGATTCCCACTCCCATATAGCACTTCCTGTGAGAATGATTCAGAATGGCTTTGGGATCTTTCCTCTTCACACTGGATGAACATCGGCCCTGGAGTTATGCTGATGGCCAAATGGCAGCTGAAACCTTCATAGGACATGATGAAGGTTCTACAAATTAATGAGCTGCATAGCAAATCTCCAATCCATAAATAGGAGAACACCCTGTCCTGTTGTGCTGAGGGACATGTATCTGGTTTCTCTACCTATTTATCTACATTCTGTCCCTCAGAACTGTTCAGCAGCTGGGATGCAGCTCTTGGCACCTGCCTACCTCAGTAGCTGTGATGTCTACAGCATGAAGAGACTGAGAGATTATCATGGAGTGCACTGAACACAATTTGAAATGAAATAAAAGTTTTTTTTCTAACCTACACAGAATTAGAATGTGACTCAGGTGCACAAAGCTCAGGGACCAAAATCACTTCTGATTTAACTTCACCGAAGTTAGAAGGGGCAAAATCAGCAATGTATTGGCCATATTCTTATAGTTAGGGTCTCCTTAAGGTCAAAACTGACATTTCTTCACTACATTACTTCATTATACTAATTTTAGCTGCTTTCTTACTTTAGTACAGTTGGTAGCAGTTCCAAGGACAGTAGCAGTGATCCCAACACTCGGCAGCCACTCTGTTCCAGCCAGCCCTGGAGCCTGACCACCAATTTAAAACACATCTTTATCATAACACAAGATACTGATACTTGTTTACTAACTTATTATCCCAGCAGTTAGTAAACAACATGTCACATGAATAATTAATAGTTCCCCAAAATCTCATAATTATAATCTAGTGGTACTTCTCCGTGCACTCCTCCGACTGCTGATCTGAGCATCTGCAGGTCAAATAGTTGTCAGAAATTAGCTAATTATATCCTTTCCCATGAGAAATAAAATCTTTAAATTTAATTAAAAGACCTTAACTCCAGTCCTGTACATTAAGGTCTATTTCCCATTGGATTTTCTTCTGTGTGACTACAGTGATAGGCTCAACATTCATATTAGCAGTGACTCTCAGCTGTGGGTCAGCTTCTTGCCCAGCATTGGTTGAAAAATAATTTGATCAAATGAGTCTCTTTGTCAGGAACTCATCTTGCTACTTCACTTTCACCACAAAAAAATAAAATAGAATTTTAAAAAAAACAGTAATAAGCCATCAGAATTTTAAAGCTAATTTTATGCCAGTATGTCTCATACTCCAGGAGAAAGCAAAAGATTCACTCACAACATTTGGTTTTATTTATTAATCAATATACCTGCAAAGGTCCCAAGAAAATCACAAAAGGAGTGAAAATGTTAAGCAAGAGGCACAACTGGAGTTTATTTGGCCATGTAGAGTAGGCTGAGCTAAATAGATTATGAGGCCAAAATACTCCTCCTATTTCTTCATAGGTTTTCAAGGGAAAGTATAAATAAATTACCTCAGCATTTCCACCAAGTTAGAGAATCCTATAAATCTATATTTTTTTTTGCTTTGGTGAAGCATGCATTAATTATTAAAAGTATGTTTAGCACTATTGATTCTTTGCCAAGAAGACAGATTTATTACAAAAATCTGGATATTAGCAGAAAAGAAGAATTTAAGATGGCTCTGTTATATCCACATTTACTATAATACCTGGATTAGAAAATCTAAAATGGAATAATTTTCCTGCAGTTCACTGTAATGACTCTAAATTGGTTATACTATTGTTACAGAGCAGAGATTCACCCAGGATTCTTAACTATCAAATTTCTCTTTTTCAGGGCTGTTAGGCTGCCTAAGTTCTTTTACATTGCTCAAAACTGACAGCTAGCATTATATAATTGATAACAATAACACAAATGCAATTTAGCCTTATCAACTGTTTTGCTCTTCAGATCTCTACCAACTCAGATTAAAGCAGATACTTTTGATGCAGAGGTAATAGAATGTTTCCCTTCAAATCTCTTTGTGGACAAGGAAACCTTCATAACAACTCTCTTTTATCTTGCAATTTAAAAACAGAAACAAACCCTAAAACTCGGTTTAAGAAACAAGATAAAGAAAGAGAGCAAGAGAGCAAGAGAGAAAGAAAAAGAACAATCCTTGAAAATGTTCATAGGAAATACTGCTTCCTAACCAGATGCACTTAAAAGGAATCAGTGGACATATAAAACAAGTCCTCTTCCTCACTTAGGACATCGGACTCTACAGGCAGGATGATCCAATTTGAATTTAAAATAAAAGTTGAATCTTGCATGCCACTGTCTGAACCACTCATTGCTCCCCTGAGCCTGTGTGTAGAAGGATTTCTGCAAGGTGCTGAGTCACAGAAAGGGCTCAACACAGAGAACTGAACCCCTGCAATCCTGGCTGCTCCAAAGCACTCTGCTCTCAGGCAGGTTAGGAGGTCATTCTTCTGCTGTCTTCTGCTCTTGAAGATCAGTGAAAAACTTTTTTGATACAACAAAAGGGGACAAAGATTTCTGTCAAACAAGCACCGAAGGACTGGGTCTACTGACATCCTTTCAGCTGGCAGGTAGGAAGAATTCAACTATGTCTAGTCCAGCAGTGCTCCTCAAACTTCTGCTGCTGAGCTACTTTGTAGAGAAAGCTGAGGGATATCAATTTTTTATCACAGGACCTTTGCCTTACAGACAAAATGACACGGCATAGTGGAAAAGTTCAGAAGCACAGTGGAAAGAATAAGAGCAACCACAAAAAATAGAGATTTGCTTCAGGTAGAGGCAATAGAGTGTGATTAATAATGGAAAGGGAGAAGGGGGGTCCCCACCTTCTCTAACTCACAGGATGGACACTTTGATCTGAGTCACTCCTGGCGTAAGGATGAACACTGGGGATAAAGTCAGACTATAAATCTTAATATCCTAGCCTGTTGTGATGATGACTAATTTATTCTAGATTGAAGACAAGGCATTATGAAAACAAATTTATAGCCACTGTATTTATTTAAATTAATTTTCCCCACAGTGAAAGCATAGTGACTTGGAAAAAAAATACCTTTCTAGAAGCACCTTTTTTAACAGCCCATTGCTGCATTAAGGTGCCTGACTGCATCCAACACTTATGCAGTAAAGAGAGCAGAGTTCTTGTACTCAGGAAAGGAGTGATTTCATCAGTCACAGCAAATCCGGATGACTCAACATCCCAGAAGGTCTTTTCTTACTTTTAAACATCTATTTTGCTCACATACTGATAAGATTGGATATTTCTGACGTAAAAGCAAGACTTACATCCAGAACTGCTTGCTTATGTTTAAATGGATCAAATATTTGTTTCTTCAGCAAGCACCAAAACAACCTGGCACAGGAGTACTGATTGCCCTGCTAAGCCCCTCTGCTCTCAGGTCCTGAATAATTCCTATATTCAAATAAATGGTGATTACTGCTGAGTCTTACTGGCATCAGTACCAGCTCTGCCTCTGATAAGAGAGAAAAGTGAGTCTCTTACAGTGCCCAGGGAGCTCAGGAGGATAAAGTTACAGAATTTTTGTGCATTGTTTTAGTTTCAAATAACCTTGATTCTGTTTCTCCCTTCTGCTGCCCAAAAGCAGCCTCCTTAAGCTATGGGTGCTTTCTAATAAAGACATGGACTTAAAAAACCTGAGAAAAGTTTTTAAAATAATCTTCAGACTGGCAGCACCTTCCTTACAGCAGGCAAGATTGTGCTGCAGCTAATATCTCTGTTGAAATATACTGAGATACTAATTTACTGAGAAAATACCTTGATACTTCTTAAAACTTTATACATAAATTACTATATCTAAAAAACCAAAAAAAAAACAACAGATGAAGTTAACATGTGGATTGGTTTGTAGCATTTTCTTCCCATAATCTATAGTTTTTGTTTTTCTTCTGAAATGGTAACAATTTTTGGGCTGTAAATGTAATTTTAATCTAGTCTTTGCAGACAGTGTCGAAGAGGTAGCTCCCTCTAATTATTTCCTCAATCACTCCCCATGAATGAAGCACTCCAGGCAATGCTAAAAGTCTTTTTGATCACTGGAAACACCATAAATTTTAAACCAAGATTGCATTAGGCTGCCAGATTTATAACTAATTTCTCAATAATTCAATTTCCTACTCATTTTCAAATTGTGCTTACATGAAGAAGCTCAAAAATATTTGGGTTTTATAAGAAGCAGAAAAGTAATGCTGTACTTCAGGAATTTTATTAAAATTGCTTTTACATTATGTCAGTCTTGCAGCTTTACATTTTTGCAGTGGAGAGAACATGGTTTAGGGCCTTCAATAAATGTGCCAGGAAGTCACCAAAATGATCCAGACAAGTCTGAAAAATGCCCAAGTCAGGAAACACAAAACAATTTAGATCTGATGATCACTGGCTGAAAGTAATACCTCAGCTCAGAGCCCTGATCTTTCTCCCACCAGCAGTGCCCCAGTGCCTGATGTCAGTCCACATCACAGTCCAAGTGATACAAACCAACCCTCTGGAAATTCTTCTTCAAACTTGGCCAAGCCACACATTTCTAGGACTCTGAAGTGTTGGTTAGAAAATAAGTCCCCAGGTGTCCCAAGGAAATAATTGGAACCAATTCATTCCATGATAAATCTTCAGCCTCAGTAAACAATAAAGATCATTCCTTACTGGCTTTAACTAAATAATCAACAGTTATTATCACAGTTTTTTGGGTTGAATTTCATCTCAAAGGTATGACTTTCACTCTAAACGTTGTACCACAGCAATTCCAGCTTCTTTCCTTGCCTTCAAACTAATGCTTTCAGGAAAGAAATAAACACCAAACAGAACTTTGAGAAATTAAAAAGAACAAATATACCCCAACCAGTTTTCCTCTTACTACTGTAATATACTTTTTAATCAAATATAGAAAAGACTATTGGCTATGCTTAAAGGTTACTAAATATCAAAATGTTAGTAAAAAGTTCATAAGAATTTAAAAATAGGAAAAAAATCCACACTGCAGGTGGAAATCTTATTCTAATCTAGGTAACAGAGAAATATTTGCTGTGCATACAGATTTGTGAGTCAGGAACTGGACTGCAAGACAGTTCTATTCTCCACCTAGTCTGATGCCAATTAATTTCCAGCTCCATTTTGCTGTTAATTAGTGCTGTTCAGAGTCCAAGTTTTCCAAGGCACAGATTGCCAGTAACCAAGTGATCATGTAAATGAGGCTCTGTTATTAATGCTGCTAGTTAGGTTGGAACAAAAATAACAGCAGTTTGCAACTTTATATTTTTCATAAAACCTTAGTGGAAGAAAAAGTGAAATCATCTGGTCTTTAAATGTCAGGACACTGCCAGTTTTCCTGCCTATAGTAACTGAGAATCTGTTTTCACCAAAGATAAGCTTATCAGAAATCATATTTTTTGCAGTGAGTCTGATGCAAACAATTAATTCATCTCTTCCCAAGGTAGGTCTTTGGCTTTCTATAAAGAGAAAATCAGAAGTTTCGTGTTTTTTACCAAGCTACTTTGTGAATAAAAAAAAATAGAGAATTGCAATTCCAAATAAATATCCTTCTATTTGGAGACAAAGCCAACCAACAATGCAGTATCCTCAAAAGTATGGCATTATAAGAAAAAAAAAATTTTTGTCCTTTTCAAAGGACAGTGGGTTTACCTACAGACCTTTGTATTAGGAGATAGTCCTGGTTATTCTGTGCTGTCTGAGGGTAAGCACTGGCCATTACAGTTAATGAGAGAGACAATTCTCTCTGACCACAAATGAAGTCTGACTGCCATGCTGTGAAAGAGAAGTAGGAAGTTTGGTATCTTTCAGAAACATACATCCTTCAATTGTGCCAGTTTGTGTCTGGACTTTTCTCCCTGTCTTTCCCAATGCCTCATGACGAGACACAAGCAAATTGTGACAAACTACCCTCACTTTAGTCATTTGATCTCAGGATGAGTCTTTTGCCCTTGGGCTTCCTTACAATTTCCTTTGAATTCAGAGAGTGAAGGGTGAATGCTGATCACATGGGCTGCAGAGGAGGTTATACCGAATATTCGAAGTATTTGATTTATTTACTTCATCTGCTCTTTATTTAATTGTTAGCCAAGATGACACAGCTTTTAAAGTCAATACATTAAAGAGCAATTTCAGGTACTGCTCCTCTCACATTATCTCCTGACATTTTAAAAAGCTTTTTCTCTTCACTATTGCCATATTAAAAAGCTAACTGAATGAATTCCAAAGAGGGGCACTTGTTCAAACAAAGGGGAGAGAATTCAAATGTTAGATATTTTAGAACACCTCTGAGGGTCAAAGGCATGAAAAAAGTTGCAAAACTTGACAAATATTTTTCTACTGGATGATGCTCAGTTGAGACATCTTCCACAACAGTGTCTGTAACAAGCATAATGTTGAAGTTAACATTTCCTTTTTTCTGTGTGTGTTCATTAAAAGCCTTCATGGCTTTAAAACATTTTTGTTGTTTGACCTCTAGACAAGAGGATTCAGGGGAAGATCCCTTTTCTACTCCGAGGCAATAGCTTCATTTTTCTAGTTAGAAAGTGAAAAGAAAAGCATCTGTGAACTTATGTATCAGAAGTCACCATTTTGTCACCAAAAGGAAAATAAAAGAGAGGAAAAAAGATGACCGGCACCTGAAAATGTATAAACCCCATTTTCCCTCCAAAGAAAGAAAGGGAGTTCTAAATATTCATTTTCCAAGAGCAGTATAAAATCTTGATTAACAGAAGTCCAATCCAAGACACTGAATGAGGATTTTAAAATTCTCCTCAGCAAAGCTATTGCAGGAGACCATGACAAAGCAAACTGATTCATAAGGAGATCAAGTATCAGCCCTGTTTTTATGAACTCTCAAAGTTCATACAAGATGGGAACAAATCAGCTGAATTTCAATGCAAGGACTTTTTGTGCATTTCCCCATATGCAGCCTCTCACAAGCCCACGGGACTGATTCTCTCTGAGCCATTCATCTACTTTTGCTTTACATCTGTCTTAATGGAAGGAAGCATCTAACGCCAGGACTTTTATAAATAGCAGCACTTAAATCCAAGATAAGCACAATTCGCAGTGCTGTACTCAGTGGGAATATTCCTCTAAGGCTTTGTAACCTGTGTGTAAAACTGTGTTCCAGGCTGAAATCTGGCATGTGTGCATTTCACAAAAAGGGAACTCTGTGGTTCTTTAAGAGGACAATTAGGTGAAACAAGGAGTGGGTGTCTGCTTACCCAGACAGAAACAGCAGCTCTACAAGTTAACGTTTTTTACTAAGTGATTACTGTCTAGCATGTACAATATCCATTAGTAGAAATTGAGTTCATATCCATGTGGAAGGCAATAGCCCCAGGCACACTATTAATGAACAGAAGAACAGGGGGCTCCAGGCTTGGACTAAGTAGCACTTCCACCCATGAAACAGTAGAACTACTGAAATAAAAATGTTTCAAAAGTAAATTACCAATACCTGAATATGGCTTGCTAAAATGAAACCGTGAGGTAAGCTAGAGAAGGGGCACAGTTGCTCAAAATTACTGCTGATTAAAACCCTAGCATGCCATTCAGATACTGGGAATAACAGTACGTTTACCGTGCTGAAGACTATAAAGGTCTAGGGAATAAGAAAACAAAGCACTTAGATCATATTCCCAGGTGTTTCTCTGAAGTTACTTTCTCTTTGGTGCAGCTGGAATAGTGCAAAGGGATGTAACAGATCACAGCAACCAGTCCAGCACCTGTCTGCAGAAGCTTTTGCACTATTAACTGGAATTGTTCTTCAGTAATCTTGTTGTATCAACATGGAAACACAAGATCTTAATTTCCACCATGAGGTATATTGTCCTTTTCATATTATTTTATATTTTTATTTCTTTATGCCTTAAAAGAGGTGATAGACTAACAGGCACAGTAGATGCATCTGAGAGATGTTAAACTTCTTACTAACTGTCACAAAAGCAAAAAACCTGCATATTAATATTAAAAACCTGAGTGATAGACATTCAGAGTTATGCATGTAAATAACATTCTACCAGAAAAGTGAAAGCATCATTCTCAATTTCATATTCTTTTTTTTTTTTTATTGCACAGACAATATTGGAGAAGGGGAGATTTCCAAGTCTTTATCTTATTTTATTTCTATTTTTAAGATTCCCCAAACCTCTTTTTCTTACATGTCATTGTGGATGACACTAGAACAACAGGATACCAACAATTATAATCTCTTCATTCTCATTCTGCGCCTCTAGCATGGTTGGAGTTGAGTCCTTGAATTCCCAAGGAGTCCTACTGAAGAGAATACAAGTATTTAGGACTATAAGAACTATTCAGCTTTCTGCTGTTGCATCAACAGAAGAGAGGATTGGATTTTTAGGCCTTAATTTAATAATTTAATTTCTATTCAGGGGTGTTTTTAAGGACAGAACTCCTTTGATATGTGTGGGAGCCATCATGCAGTACTGATGTTAGCACCTAAATGAAGAATACCTTCTTCTCCAGTGTCCATCAGCTGGCATTTAATGCACCATGAAACTTTATTATCTCTTTCCAGAAAGGAAAATAGAGCAGAGCCTGTCAGATCTGCTTCCCATGGTCTGTCACCACTGCAGCTGGAGTGCAGAGTGGAAGGAGCAGGGAATGGAGGCTCTCAGGAATGCTCCTGTTTGCTCTTTGAGCCATGATATCGATGTGAGAGCATTGCCCCAAGGCCTGGCCACTGCAGAGCTGATCCCCAGCACATCCCACACACCTCTCACCACAGCCCAAAGGGCCGGAACTATAGAAATAAAAAAATAAAAGCACCGCCGGCCGGGTGNGTTTTAGGGAAAAGGGTTTTAGGGACACAAACCACTGCAACACGGAACCAGCTCCCAGGGGTGTGAGATGGGTGTCCCAGCCCCCCCACCCCAAACCAAGCACACCCCAAACACAAAACCTGACAGGCTGTGTGTGACTGCCCTGCCCTGCCCTGCCTCTGTGCCAGGGCTCTGTCCTGCCTGCTCTTGATTGAAGTGACACAGGATCAGATCCTGCTGAGCTGTGACACGAGGCTCCTCTCCTCTTGCCATCCTCCATTTCTGAGGGTTAATAAAAGGAATCCACTTATTATTTGGTTGTAATTAGTCCTTAAAAGTGCTTTGCAAACACAGCTAATTGATTAAGTAGCCTGTGCAATAGCATCAAAACGCTAGTTTTAATTAACAACCTTAAACCCCACAGTTCATGCAGAGTAAAAGGAGCCTTTTTCATCAGCTAGGTGTACAAAAGAGGAGAGAAAGGAGGAAAAAGAAAGGTACAGATTAATTTCTCAGTGAGCATTCTATGATAATTAGGTAGCCTTTTCCACCATCCTGTACAATTTCATACTAAAAAAAAAAACCCTATTTTTAACCCTAAAGTAATTGATATTAACAAAAGGACAATCTCAGTCTTGGTTCCAAATCTTACTCTCACAACTCCACTCTTGTATTTCACAGAGATTCAGTGTCTCCAAAAGCTGCACCTGCAGGTGCCACCTGCCCTCCCCAGGGCTCTGGCATCACTGAGCACCTGCAGAAGGATCCCTCACTGGCAGACATTGAAATCATCCTGGTGTCCAGCTCAGGTCATTCCTTTCTCTGTGTGCATCCAGTCAAACCCAACAGTCTTTCCTGGGGGATTTCACAGTGGTGGTATTTCACACCCAGGGGGGTGGAGATTTCACTGTGATCTTGTTATGTGTTCAAAGTTCTGGGCATGAAAGAAGATTTGTTAATTGTTCATCAGTGTGACTCTAGCATAAAGCACAGCAGTGACCCCCTGACTCATGCTCGGGAGCTTGGAGCTTATCACCAGCAGGGCTCAGACACTGTCTCAGTATCCCACCCCTGGGGGAGGAGAGGAGAGAAAGACTGGGGTGCGTTTGCATTTTTTCAGTCTGCACTCTACGTGCCAGAGGAGAAAGTTGGACTTTTCAGTCCAACTGTATGAAATTTGATATTCAAATGTGTATTTGTCTCCATGTTGTAAAAGCAAAGTACAGAGGTTGCTAATAACAGAGTTGAGCATCTTCCAGTACAGAAATGGAAGCAAGAGAAAGGATAAAGAGCACAAGAATGACCTTAGGCTAGCCCTGTACTTGCCTGATCCACACAGGCTGTGTATTTGCCTGTCCATTTGGTATCAATTAGAGCAACCTTGAGGCTCTGGTACCGACTGAGAGCCCTCTGCCCTCTGTACTTGTTAGAGTTGTACCTGGTGCTGGTAAGTCCAGCAGGAGGCATTGGATGTGGCCTGGGCAGACACAGCACAACCCATGAGATCCACTGGATCTCAGGAACAGTTTGCCCATTAAAACCTGCCTTGGGTACTGAGAAACATGCAAATTACAGTGGAGACAGACACATGAGCTGGCACCTGGTGATGAAAATTTAAACATCGGTACCACTGATTTATTTTTATATTACAGTCTTAGAGAGAACACGTCAAAGAAATAAATACAATTTTCTCTTTTGACTGTTTGCACCGGTATTTGAAAGAACACTAAAGTCATTAATGCAGCACAATTCCTTTTGAAGGCAATAGTTTTCTTTCCATTTTTTCTCATGGGCAAAAGCTAAAATACTAACCTACAGTGTACACCTCTCTGGAATGAAATCCTGCACACATTCCTCTGGAGATTTCCAGTGTATACATGAAGAGTTACAAATGGTAAAAGAGAAAATGTGCCTATATTTTCCTATACACGTTCAAATCTTTTCTTTAGAGACATTTAAATCCTCATAAATTGCCCCTTACATATGAAGCTTTCTTTTTAAATCTTAAGCAAATTCCACTGCTTTTCTATTGCATAATGAAATAGCCAATCATGCTGAGGAGGTGATGTTAAGCTTGCCTGAGCTTGCAGCAATGGCTGAGAACATTTCATAATTCAGAAATGCCAAAAAATCCTTCATCACAAAAATTCAATTTTTTTTAATCCCCAGAAGTCTCTAGGATGTATCTAACATTAAACCCCCAAAACAAGAAACCAAAACCAGATATGTTTACCTCCCATTCTAGTCTCCACACTCATGTAGCTCTAAAAAGCAAATATATTGGGTTTTTTTCATTTCTTTGTTTGAAATCTATCCCAGTGTAAAATACACACAGACACACACACCATCTTTGAAACTTACCCCTTTCTCTTCTACAGATGGGCATTTAGTCCCAGTTTTGTCTTGGAAATAATTAATAGAAGATCAAGCTTTTTTTTGCTAGTTTGTTTAGCAAAGAGCCTTTCATAAGAAAAGCAGAAACATGCACTTTTTTAAAACACAAGAAATCAAGTAAGGATAGGTAACTCTATGTGTAATAGTCACTATGAACAGCCAACAATGAAGTTTCATGGTTGGGGCAGTTTATTTCAGATGTCTTTACTTTCATTGGCTCACAACAGTGTTTCCTGTCACACAGCACTGTTCTGACAAATGCTGCACACACTTGTTGCAATTTTGCTGCTCTGAGAGCCCTTGCTCTGCTCCTGGGATCATGAGGAAGTTAAAAGCCCTGTAGATGTGGCACCTGGGGACATTGTTTACTGGTGGACTTGGTAGTGCTGGCTTAATGGTTGGACTCAATGACTTTAAAGGTATTTTCCTACCTAAACAATTCTGTGATTCTATGTCCTGGTCAATGCAATCACAGAGAACATGAAAGGGAGTAATGCCTATAAAGCATCAACTCCAAAGATTTGAACACAGTAAAATATTTGACTGTAAACACGCATAAATCTTTTTCCTGTGTCCACAGAGACTAAAATCATTTTATAAAACAAAACTGAATACAGTGCTATTTCTAGCAGTATAATTACTGATATTTACATTGTATCTCTCAGCAAAGGGAATGTGCTCAACAACCATGGAATGCAACTTCTTAGACATTTCTCAGAGTTCAAAAATTTAGTATTTGTTGTTTTTATAGTCTTCTGGGGAGCTCATCTTGTTAAGGAACCCACCCTGAAAAAAACAAAAAAAAAGCTGTTGCATTCTGTATATCTTGCACTCTGAGATCACATTGTCCAATTCCTCTCCAATTCCAGTGTGCTGTGAGTTCAGGTGAAAACTGACTGAATGACCAGGCCCAGATGACTGTGATCAGCTAAAGAAAGTTCAGCTGGAAGCAAGGCTCCCATAGATCAATATTGTCTCACAACTTCATTAGTGAACTGTAGAGCACTCCCTCAGCAAGTTTGCCACATATCCTGGCTGCCTTTGGAAAAGCACAGAGGGAAGCCAAGGGAGGAGATTCTTTCTCTCTGCTTGGCACTGGTGAGGCCTTGTTTGAAGGATTGTACCCAGTGCTGGGCTCTTCAACCTGATTTTGCACAATATTGCCTCTCAGTCATAACAGTCAACATTATTAGTTAATTTGATGGGACTTTAGCCTGTCTCCAAAACCCTCAAAAAATTATAGCAACATAAGAGGTCTTTAGGAGATCCTCAAGAAAAGCCCTAACTCTGTACAAAGTTTGACTGAACCCCAGTTCTTTCCAACATCTCCATCAGACAGATCAAAGTAATATTTCAGTTCAATGGTTCTGCTATTGTTAAGCTCCTACTTTTTCTTGCTTTGCTTGGTTTCTCTTAGTTTTCCTCATTGGACTCTGTCTGCTATTCCCAAATAGTGAATCAAAGTCTAGATCCAGCAAAACATCTCCTTGCCCACTTCTGTCACAGAACTTGCCTACAACTGGAGTCTTCCTTGCCCATAAAATGGGCCTTTGCCATCACAGAGCCACACAAACAAGGACGAAGGGCACTAGGGGTGAGTCAGAAACAGAACTGTTCTTGTTCTTGCCCTGTGCATTTAAATTTTGTCAGCCACCATTCGAGTGTGTGTCACTCTCAGTGGTGACAGCACGGCAGCACCAGCAAGAAGATGACTGGCAAAGGTGGCATGAACCAGCTGCTACTCCTGAATCCTGAATATCAAATGTCAGCGTTAGAGAGGCCATGAATAAACGATGTGCTGTCGTCACTCTCTCTCTGGGGAATTACACAGTATTTTCAAATACTTAACATAACCACAGTGCCAAGGATGGGGTGGTAGATTTGTGTTCACAGGAACCTTCTCAACTGCCAGGCACTTCCTTTCTGAAGAAAGATGAGTCCTCTGTCTGAAAAAGGAGAAGAAATGAAATGTCTGAAAGGGGCATATCCTAGCAACTCACCCTCATGGAGCTGCTCTACCTGGCTGAGTACAATAGCTCACTACAGCTTTCATCAGTGCTGGTGTAATGGTTAAGCAAAAGTGACTTGGTATTTCTGGGGTTCAGTAATTGGATTTGGAGCCTTTAACCTCCAGGTCACAGGGTCAGATCCAACTCCAGTTCATAGAGCCTGAAAATCATTAGTATCACAGACCTGTTCATGGCATATGTGAAATGAATGTGTGGCTTCAGCCCAGTTGCTGGTGACAATGAGTCCCCTGTCGACCCTTTCAGCAGAAAAGCAGGGGATTAAATGAGTTAGGAACACAAGTTAGTTTTTTCTACAGAAGGGTGGTCTCTTTGGTCAGAGTTGAGACAGTTTATCTGTTGAGTTCTTATTGCTGCCTGCTCTGCCGTGGTCTTTAGGAGTATAAAATTTCAAGCTTGAGGTCTACATATTTCTGAATCTTTAGAGCTCCTACATTTATTTTGTATTGAATCAAAAAATCCACATTTGACCTCCCTTTAAACATTTGTTCAGCTCAGCTGCATTTGATTCCAGTTTTTCAGAAATCTCAGCAGGCCAGAAGTGGCAGCAGCACTGTAGACTGGACCCATTGAGGTGCCTATATCCATGTGCCTTGCATTAAATTGCACTGCTGAAAATGTCACCAGAGCAAAATCCACAGACTCCTATGAGATCTTTGGCTTACAGGAAGTAGGACATGAAAAGAAAAAGGGAAAAGGGAAAAAGGAAAAGGAAGTGACTCCATAAACATTTATCTAAGTTACAAACTCTCCCCCTGGAGCAGGCTGTAACAGCCTTGTACTCAGGCAGTTCCCAGCACACACGGACAGCACTTGCCAAGAGCAAAGGTGAGCGTGGGCAGAGATGAACCTGGCTCTCTCTTGTCAGTGACAATCGCTTTAACTGCAAAAATGTTTACAACACTAAGCCCACAGAACTTGCTTTTTTTAGATTTTAAAGCCAGCCCTAGTTCCCAGAAAGTCATGGGTGTGTAAGCTTTTCAGAATGTATGATAAAGTCAAACCTTTACTCCTCAGCATTTTCACGAAAACAAACTCCTCCCCTTCCCTAGATTAAATTCTTAAACTTTACCACACTTTTGTGGACATTTTAGCCTTTTGAAAACCAGAGTTAAACAACATGGGGGGAAAGCCTGTGCAATTAAAATAAAATTAAAAACATAAACAGAACTGCAAAGGAGAGGCTTCAAATGACTTAAAAAGCACTAAAAATGATTTGCCTCTTGTTTTACAAACCATTCACTGAATCCCAGTTGTAGACACAACATTCACAGAATCCCAAATGTAGTTCACATGCGTTTTAATACTTGTTTAGTGAGATTTTTTTTTTTTATAATCAGTTTTGAGTTTATTTGTGTTGGGTTTGTTCTCATAAAGCATCTGTTCTTCTGTTTCTTTTTAGATGACTGGCACTCTCCTCGTGTAAATGACTGGACTGACGTTTATTGGATTGGGCTTCACATGGAGCACCTGTGAGCAATATGTGCTGTGTGTGACTTTCTTATGCAGCCCTAGTAATTTTAATTGTTTTTGGCATGTTTTTCCTGCCATATACTGTAACTTGACCTTTGCAAATACTCATTTCTTTTTGAAGCTTATGAAATGAAGTAGACTAATATTCCAGAAGAATAAAGTTCTCTGTTCAGTCACAGAAAGAGATACAGAAAATGTAGTGGCAGCACAATTTTTTTTCCAACAAGAGGTTCCTAGAATCCTTGGGAAAGAACGTGATATACCTATAGAGTAATGTAAATGTCTGTAGAGCATAAATGGTGTGGGGGGAAAGTGGTCCAAAAGAAAAATGTCGAAATATAAAAAATATTTTTAAATGAAATCTCTTTCTCATTTATTAGGAAACACGAAGTCTGATCATTCTTTTTTTTCCTACCTAAGCTTATAGCACAGTTGCAGATACTTCTACAGAACATTTAGTACTTCTATTTTCTAGCTCTTTTTTTTTTTTAATAACACAGCAACTTTTGCAAAGCCTCTTGAATTGAGCTAATTAGTTATTACTTTTTCTGAGGTAAAACTGAAGTGACTGAGTTTTTTCCAGGACACAAAATAAGCTAGGAATAAACAAGGGATCTGAAGTGGAGAGTTCTTGAGTTCTATTCGCATGGAAAACATTTAGACAGCACTGCCTGATAACTGGAGAAAGGTATGCAACAGCACTGCTCCACAGTTAGTGCAGAGGATTTCTTTAAGGGGCTACAGGCACCACACCAGGTATATTAACCCTATTAGCACACCTTTCAGATTGCTCTCTACAGTGTCTCGCTCTAATAATGAGAAGAGAGAAGTATTTGAAAATGGTCAGTCAAAAACATTCCAGTTAACTGGTGTTGATGATTTTATTTACCTAGGACTTCAAATTATATAAGCTGGACAGAACTTTAGTTGCATGAAAATAATGATAATTTGAGAGTTTTATAGTATTTTTAGTTCTGGTATTCTATAAATGGTAATCAAGTTCTGAACTCTGTTTTAATCAGGAGGAGAGTAATAGAAGACACTAATTAAAAGCTGTAAGCATCTCCTCAAGCAACAGTTGAACCAATAATGTATTATTTATTAAACACCCTGGCTGGTTGGCACAGCACTGAAAGGGGTGCAGGGCTTGCAGCAGCAATGACAAGCTGATGACACAGTTCCTCCTGACAGGCAGTGCTAATGAGCCTTGGCAGGGATCACTCTGCTCCCAGCCTCCCAGGCCTGCCCTGGGATTTCACCACTCACACTTCCCAAAAGCAGACAACATAAAGGAACACGGGCTCGGGCTGCAGAGTGCTTATGGCAAATGAAAGCACTGTGAGGGAACACGAGGCACTGTTCCTCAAAAGGCACAGGGTGTTTTATACCCACAATAAGGCTGCTTGAGAATGCCATGGATCTGAAGGTGCCTTCCCCAAATGAGAAGCTGACCCATGATGCTGAGCTCATGCACATTCAAAGGCAGTAAGTTGTTACTACTCACTTAGCAAAGCTGCTGGGTCAGAATGCAGTGTGAGTCAGACAGCTGAGTACCCATAATAGCTAACAGCCCATCAGCACCAAATAATCAGCAACAGCAGAGAAATATTGGGAGCTGGACCTACACCTGGAGCAAACTGAGGGACCAGAGGACAACACAAGGCAGCTGAGTCACCCTGGCTAATAAGCTTATGGAATATGAGCCAAACAAATCTCTTGTAGTTTGCCGTAATTATTACATTTATATGTTTGAACCCATTTTAAATTCATAAAATAAATTGAAAAATAGGGACATCAGCTTTAAATCAGTAACAGTATTAGGCCCAGGATTATGACCTTTTCTTCCTATACAGCTACATTCTGTAAAATGAGATCTATTGGTTTCATTTCCCCAGCACAGCATCCAGAAAAGCCTTCAAGTAGAATTATTGCTTCTATTAAAACATGTACCATCTTCTAACTCTTCCCATTTTCTCAGTTTAATATGAAACAATTGAGAGTTATATCAATACATTAGAAAAGAATTATCTTTATCAGCATCCTCAGAAGTCATGATTAATGCAACAATCTCTTTCCTCTAACTGAAGATGCCAAAGGAGGTACGAGTCCTTCTTGAACAATTATGTAATTTAAGCTTTGTAGAGTACACATTTTTGCAAAGTGGTCAATAACTCCTGGTTAAGTGAAAGCATTCCTTTCAATTAATACAAATTTCTAAGTAAACTTACACATACGACAAAAACCACAACAGACTTGGATTGTAAAGGCACCTGCTTACAACTGTGTATGATGAAAATCCGATTTACTACACTAACATATTCTATTAAACCTACACTGGTGAATACTGTGGGACAAATCCTCCTCCTTGCCAAAGCAGATGCAGGATATCATCTATACATATGCACCCACAGAGGTGCTGCTCCTGCACCACAGCAACAGCTTCATCACGTTGGAAAGATGAGGGATTCAAGGCCAGAATAACACAACACAGCAGGTCTCCAGAGATGCTGCCTGCAGCCTGTTAAGTAGCCCACATAGAAGCTTCTCACCTGAAGGGCACAATGTGAGAGACCACTGATGCAGGATTGCACTCACTCCTGGCATCCCAGAAGTCCTGTTCACATAATGCTGGGCTCCCAAGTGCATAGCACATCAAGAGAAAAAGTTTGTAGGCAGACCTGGCGTGGCTCATTTTCAGTTTTCAGAACTGGGCCAAAATTGAGAAAATTCTTTAGTTTTTGTACTGAGCCTCTGTGAATTATGTGAATTATATCAGTGATGTATCATCTACGTAGATATGTGTATGGGTAGAACAAGTATACTCATACGTGTGGGAATGGCAGTGTTAAAAAGAAAATAAATAACCCTGCCCAACTGAACTTTCTTTGTATTTAGCAAGGGACGTTTTCCTCTGATATGTGTGTGAGAGGTTGGATGGAAAGTCAAAGTTATTAGATTTTATGCTTTTCTAGAGACATTGTCATCTGAGTCTAATAACTTTGTTTCTCTTCTACTCTCTTCAGGGGAATAAATGGATATTTAAAATTTGGTTGAATTTTTGTGCTGGGGGACTTGGTTATTTGGTATAAATGTGATCCATTTCCACCCCTCCCCCTTCCCTCCTGACTCTGTTCTGTACATTTTCCAATTAGGAACCCCAGTGACTGAAATCAAGCGCCAAATTACCAGCCTGAGGCTAAACTACAGCAGCAGCAAAATTCCAATTTTAAAAATCTGATTGACGAATGTGGGGCTTTATCTATATGCCAATGTATGTGCAACAGGAAGGTTTTCTTCTTTCCTCCCTTGGCCCTGTGAGCAGACAATCCACTAAAAATACCAAAATGAGATCATGTCAGCTGATAAGAAAACTCACAAAAGAAGAAACTGTGTGTCTTTATAACTGCAGCAGCATCTCTGAGTCACAGTTCCTGTGATGAGCCATAAGAGGTCCCAGTTCCAGAGTCCCTTCTTGTGTACAAGCAGTGGCAAGGTCTGTGCTCCAGGGAGTGCTCACAATGTCTGTGTGCAAGGACTGAGGGGATGCTGCACCTGAGGCCCTTCATGTTGTGCTCCTTTCACATTAGAGGCCTCTGCTTGGGTATTTTAGCAGCCTCCTGTAGTTAAAGCATCACTGGCTTCCCATTTTCACTTATGCCATCCCAGGTGGCATGTCCCATTAACTTGACCTCGCTCTGGATGAAGCTGTTGTACCTCCCTTTGTTATACCATGCTTAATGAAGGGAAGTCAACTGCCTGGGACTAGAAACTCACTCAGAAATTAAAAAAACACCTTTGAAATTTATTTGCACATTTTTGTGCAAATAAACACAGAATCTGGGAACAAGTACCTGCCACATCCTTCTGAATGGCCTGTCCTTGGTTCCTTCTGCCCAAATTGAGGAAAGAGCATCTGTCACACACACTCTGCAGAAGCCAGTATGTAGTGAATATTGTAACTCTTTTCATCAAGTATAACATTCAAACACTGTCATCTCCCCTGCAGTTTATTCCAAGGACTAGTATCACCCTCAGAGTTACTTCTTTCTTTTTCATTGTCCACGAGTTGCCAGCTCCCCTTTCTCAACATCACTCCTGTATTTAACTCTGTGCTGTCAGCCAAGGGAGCAGATATACCTGGGAAAATACACAGTGCCACCAGTGCAGCACAGACACCTCCTCTGTGCCTCACACAGTACAGGCACACGTCATTCTGAGCACACAAACACCTCCTTTCCTTCTCTTCTGCCAACGTGCTTATAAGCTTGTATTTTTACAGCTATGGATGAGTTCAGTGACAGGCTAAGACCCATTCTTTTACACTGTTTACTGCAGCAGACAGTGGCTCCAGCTGCTCCTTATCCTGAGTGCTGCTGAATCCTGTCCTTGTTACGGGGCTGGTTTTATAAAACTTTAAAACTTTATGTTAGTCCTCATCACCAGGCTGAATAGTGCATGAGGCTTACATGCCAGTACAAAATATTTCTTGTTAGGGATGTGTGAGCTCATTTAAGCTAAAGCTAAAAGCCTCTGTGAGTCTGTGAATTTGAAAGTTTGATCTCTAAGTAAATATCCTTGGTTTGAGCTCCATTTGGAAGAGAATGCTGGGAAAGAATCAGAGAAAGAGTAAATAACACAAAGAAAACAGGTTTTAAAACCAAGTCAGAGAGAAAAGACATGAGGAAAAAACACTACACAGCTGTTTTCACACCATACAAAAAGTCTTTCTGTAAAGTTTTACAGGGAACTCAACTCGCTGAGCACCATTGTGGTCTTTAAAATAGGAAATGCAGAGCCAAAAGCAGGGTTTGGGGCTGGTTGTTTTGTTGTTATCTTTTTTTTTTTTCTCCAAACTGGAACACTTTGAAAAGATAGAAAGTTCCAGAAAGCGACAGAAATAAGGGAATGTCCTTAAACATTTGTGACCAAGTGCTGAGAGAATGGCCCTTTACCCAACTGTCTTTTCAGATCTTTCTTGCTATCAGAGTTATTTATCAGAAGCTTTAACTGATCTTGAAATTTAAATATCTTTCTCACAATTTGGAAACTTACATCATTTGAGTAAGCTAACCCACACCAGTGCTTACTGAATCCTTTTGTAATTAGATGTGATTCTAGCCTAAAGAAGTTCTGCATATGGTGGGTCTGTTGTGGATGACATTTTGTTAGAGGAAGCCATAGCTACTTGGCTGGATGCACAGAAGTGCACTGTGAAATATATACAATTGATATTGAGATCATCAGTCAAGGAGTGATCAGTGATAGGAACATGACCTTCACCCCAGCTGGTGAAGAACTTCAAAAAGGGAGTGACTGTCATCTGCAGCCTTGAGTCTGACAAAATATTTCTTACACATAAATTGTAACTTCACTCCCAGTGTCAGCCCTACAGTGACCCTCTCCCAAGGCTCCTGCACAGGGAGGTTTGCTGAGGCTCCCTGTCCATGGCCATTGCCATTACACACTCCAGTGCCTGCTTTAGCACAAGCCACTCACACTCCTGGTGCAGAAGACTGCAATTTCACATTTCACTGCAGAGGAGAGGAACAATGGCAGGCTGGACAGGGACCCTACAAGATCATAATGACAACCAAAGATGAGCCAGACAAGGAGCAACTGTGGAAAACACATTACTATTCACAGGAGCCCTTTGCCTGCATTAATTTAGACATGTACAGAACCAGAAGGCTCCAGCACGATAAGGGCAGAATCAATGGAAACTACTTTTTCATTTAAAATTAAACCATTGTTGCTTTAAAAGGCAGACCTATTTTTAATCTTGTCCACTCAGTTCTATTAACAGGCAACAGGATACAGAGCAGTTCCATGTGGCTCAAAATGTTCAATATCAGATGGCAGATTGCAGATTCATGGATCAAGTTATTGGGGAGGGCAGGGGGTTATTTCTCTTAGTCATAATGTAAATGTAAAGAAGACAATCCAGTAGCATTTGGGGAGGGAAAGAAAAGGAGAAAAAACAAGAGGGAGTAATTGGGGTCACATCCACTGAGCACAGAGGCATTTCCAGAACAGCATCCAAGTGAGTCACCGGCAGCATGAGTGAAAAGAGGGGGGCAAGTGATAAAGTAGGACTCATGTGGCCTTTTTAAGCTTTTCTGGCAGAACAAGAAAAGTAATTACACACTGTCTCAGCAAACATCCGTGGCACCACCTGGTGTATTCTCAGAGAAATCCCAAGAAGGGATTTTTCATCTTAACCTTGATAAGTGCTGTGCTGGTACCAGCTCCTTGCATTATACGCAATTTTGAGGAGGAATCAACTGGGGGCACTGAGTGAAACACAGATCCTCTGAGATGTGCAGTGCTGGAAGTCAGCTGGAGAGTGCCTGGGCAACAGGAGCTCCAAACCAGAGGGAAAGGAAAAACACTGCTAAAACTGATTCTGACACCATGAAGTCATAAAAGCTCCTGGAGCCTGGAAAGGAGAGGGGGATGACGAACGTCTCTGGTGCCTCAGGGGGTGCCATCGTTCCAAGGCGATGCTGGGCCCTGCTTCTGGCTGGGTGTGGCACAGCTTCCTCCTCACTCTGCCTCCCACCTTCCCCAAAACTGGCCTGCCTTCTCCCACAAGGAGCCAACAACCTCCTAAGTAGGGTCCAAAATACATTAATTGCTTTAACAAGTAATTACAGTTCCTGAATTCCTGAACTGCTGCTACTACCAAAAGTAACTAACCCATAAATAAATTCCCTGAGCTCTTTGTGCTGGGTCTTAGCTCATGAAAAAAACTTTTGCCATCACAATTACCCTGACTGGGGGATCAGTTTAAGACACTCCTGCTTGCTCCCATCATCAAACAGGTCAGCAACTGGTCTGTAAAGGCTGATCCCTGTGTGATAACCTTGCAGTGAGATTTCTTTGGACTGAATGGGTATGATGGTATCAAGAGAGTCATAATTAGCACACAGTCCATTCCTTATAGCAGAGATATCCCCTTTTAAGCCTCAAGAAACCGATTGGCTTCTTCATTTGAGACATGCACATGTGCAAAAGCAGACATAAAAACGTGTACATATATGAAAGTATTTCTTTAAATAAGTGTATTTGTGAACAGATGAATTTGTGAATCAGGTCACTTGGATGTTTGCCAGCTTGAACAGTTTTGGCAGAATTCTTAAGCTTGAAAACAAACAGTAGTGCCTTATTAGAACTCCAGCAGACACTGTATTGCAAACACTTGAATGAGTTTTTGCACATGCATGAGATTGAAATATCGTGTTGTGTAACAAAATGCCAAATTACCAAGGAGGTATTTGACATGAACTTACCGATTTCTGAAGCAAAGCACCCATTTTTCATCCTCAAATTTTATTTCAGGTCCCATGCTAAAGAAAAAAATAAAAATACTTCAAGCTAGACATTGGGAAGAGATATTACAGAAAGAATAAAATAGAATTTTCCTGATGGATTCCTTAATCAGGTACAAGTCACTGGTGAACAATAAAATACATTGAAAATTGCTGTAGAAATTAGGTCTTGACCTGAGTTGTTGAAAAATAGTTCAAAGCAAATTGAAAACATAAATGGATTTGTGTGGGGGGTTTCCAACAATATTTCAGAATAATGAAGACAAAGTCTATGTCATACCAAAGGCTAACATTAAAATTAATGTTACCACCTCTATAAAATAGATAAATTGCTTCACATCTAGAATGTTGTATCTAATGCATGATATAATGCCACAAGAGACTAAGATACACAAAACTCCCCTCCCTTTCAGCCTAAATGATGTTCAGGTCATTATGACACCTGGCAGCCAAATGAGAGAAATTCAGAGGTAAAATTGGCATTCTGTGCCTTACCTTTTGTGCCTGGAACCCTAAAAGTACCTAGAGAAGCTATGGGATGAGCTTACCTAAACACTGCATTACATGCTGAACATGATTTAAATCACTTTAATACTTTTTTATAGTTCTATAGATGTACCTGGCCAAAATCTCCCCTCACCCTAGTATATACCTGTAGTTGCTCTCCTTAGATTGCTGAATTTCTCCAGTTTGAGTGGACTGAGGCCACAATTTTTTTCATAGAAGGTATTTGGATTATCATTTATTTGAAACTAAAGCATAAACAGAATTATCCACAGTCTCTGTGCTTTTAACTTGTCAGAAAACAAAATCAGTATTTGTGCTTGGTGAACATTGCTACCATCTCAACCAATCAGCTGGATCAATTGATAGTGGCTTTTTTTAGTGGGCTCATTTTCTCTTTCTTTTCCTCAAAAGCAGCTACTTCTAAATGAAACCAGCACTTATGAAAGCTGGTATGTTCCTAGCTATGGGATCAAAACAGGATTCAAATTTAGCTCTATGCTATGGGTAGAGAGAAGGCAGAAGCACTGCCCTCCCCAAAGACTCTGCTCCAAATTACATTTCATGGTGTGTTAATTTGCTGTATTTTTACACCCACAATAATGTTCATAGTAGGTGAAAGTAGAAACCCATTTTTAATGAGAATTATTACAATAAATGGTATCCTGTCCGTGGTCTGCAAAGGTTGAGTGCTGCTGTAATCCTTCACTTTACATGGCAACATCATTTATGATCCCTGGGCATGTACCAGGCTCAGGCTGGCATCTCAGTCCTCAGCCCACCCATCACTTTGCAGGTGCTTCAGCCCCCAACATTTCTTTATTTCAGTCATGAAAACACTTGTCTACAGAGCAATCACTCATCCTTAGACTGACATTGCTGCATCGAGCAATTTATATAAGCCAATGCTGTAATGACATTTCTCAGACTTGTATTTTATGGGTATTTCTTTTTTGGAATTTGTGAGGGATAGAGAGGACTAAGCTGGGTGGTTAAATTATTAAACTGTCCTCTGAATACTCATCTTTCCAAAATGCCTTAAACAGCATTTTAATCAATACAAAAGTAAGCTGGTTTCAACTGCAAGAAAATTCCCAGGGGCAGTAGCAGTCCCTGAGCAGAGCTTATTTTCAAAGCTGAATATGCTGGTTGCTAACAGAATAATTCTCCCCAAAACATGCAATCCACCTTTGTTTATCATTTTGGTACACTTCCCTTTTTGGTACATTATCTACTTTAGTAGTAAGAGATACAAAGTAAAGCACCTTGGACATGTGTCCTGGATATCACATTGTGCAGCAGAGCCCAAAGGACCAAAATGTGACTCAGTTTGCACTGGGAACCAGAGCTACCTGTCCTGGGTCAGTCCTGGTGTGTCTCAGCACAATGCTCTCTGCCAGGTATTTAGCATTTTGCTATCCCTTTCTAAAGCAAACACCAGCCTTCCATTAAAAACAGATTCAGGAGATTAAAATACCAAAAGAAAAGCCAAACCCAAACCCCAGATATGGCCAGTGGCTGTCGTTCTCTTACACCTCACAGGGAAGTCACCTGGCTTGAGGCACTGGCAGGGATGTGAAGGCAAGGCCACTCTCACTCTTTGCCTCTTCAGGGCCAGAGAGGCCAGGCTCTTATTCCTCCCTCACACTCATTTTGTTTCATTTGCATCTTCCCTGATTAACATTGAAAACTAGAAGTTGAATTAGGTTCCTTCAGTGCTATTGATGAACTGATTCCTTCAATAAGAAATTTCTGCTTGTCTCATACCCAAATGAAAAGCAAGATCAGTCTCTCTTTTGGAATAATCAGAATTGGAGTAGGAAAGAAGGACTAGGTTCATAATAAAGCTTTTCTAATATGAGCTGCCTTTAAGTCCTATTGAACTCTATTTCTAAATGCCAGGGCCTTACTGCATGAAAGCAGCCTGCACCCAAAACACAAGCAGTCAAGAAGAAAACAGGTTTTCTGTAGGTCCTTCCCTGCTGCCCCCCCTATTCTCTCACACATTTCTCTATTACTGGACATATTTCCTTCCTCTCCCCATAATTTTTTCTGTTTTATTCTTGTACCATCCTGTCCTTTTTTGATTCCTTGTACTATGCAAAGCTGTTCCTGTCCCACTGGAGGCTCTGGCCCTTGTGTCTGTGAATTTCTTCTCTCTTCTAGTACAAAGAGCTGTAAATTTTAACAGGCACAACATAACCAGACTGTTTATTCCCCATGTTTCTCTCTGCTTTTACAGAAGCAGAGGCAGCAGGAAACAAAATAGAGGGGTTTAATCCTTTGCATCACTCAGCCAGCCAGTCCTACAAGATCCTACCAGGAGAGTTTCATATCTCAGTTACAGAGAGCCTGCTCTAATTACTGAAGGCAGAAGTGTTGCTGCAATACAGACTGGGCATCAAGTGGCACCCATTTTTTTCTGTCTGGTACATTTTAGTTGTCTGGGTGGACCCACAGGGCCCTACCTGAGCCATTTTTTTACATATTTCAGGCAACAAGTAGAACACAACTTTCTGGGACTAATGCTTTTAAAAATGTGGATGTCTTGGGCTTTTACTCAGGCTCCTCAAAGGTCACAATAATAAATTGATAACCATAGTGATTGTTGTGGGCATTATTTCATTGTAGCCAAGGATCATATCTGCCCTCTATTAGTAATCAACCCACTCCTGAAATCCTCAAGGTGAGGATCCAGTGGCAGGTGAGTGAGCATCAGATGGATAAAGGTATTTGTATCATTATAGTGACAGAAATAAATCCTGCTTTGAAATATTAACTTGACAAGGCTCACAATACAATAGATTCACACTGACTCAGCCCATAGTTAAGAGATTTATCCCAACAGTAACATGTGCCAGAGGAAAGGGGAAAACATTAACCAAGCAATTTTAAAAATAAATAAGGCTTTGATTTTTAATAGTGCTAAAAGGCTTTAAATTCACACATTGCTGCCCTCTCCACCTTCAGTACTCCTGAGTTCATAGAACTACCTCATACAAACTTTAAGCGTACAATAAATATTTTAAAAAACTCTTCAGGGAATAATGTTTGTTCTGTCAGCGCTTCACAGATTGTTTTGTGGCATCTACAAATAATGAATGATTAGAGCACAAACAAGAAAAATAATTGACTTTAAGGCATAAACAGCTGCACTTAATTCTGGAGGAGTGCCCAGAATTGCTGCTTTGAAATCCCTCTGCTTTTTCCACGATAAATATGTTACAGAATCATGAAACAAAGTCTGCAAACAAATTATTCCCACTTATCTCCCATGTGTTACTCTCTTTTGCATGTATATTCTGCCCTATTAGTTTGGCATTGTTGCCTAGGTGCAGTACTGTATCACTCACTTTTATGAAGTAATTGCAGCTGGAAACAAGTTTACATCCTGATTTACATCCTTCCAAAACCCCCATAACAGCCTAAGCACTTCTGATTTAGCTCTGTGGCCACAGAAGGCATTTTCTACCACACTGGATGTGGACAGAAAGCCTCTAATCTGATAACCCAGTTATACCAAGTTGTATATCCTGTGACAATAGTCCAGCTGGCCCTCAGATTCCTTGCCTCATTTGTTTAGATCCTTGAATTTTCATTCAAGCTGCTGTGATGGAAGAATAACTGGTTCTGTCTGGTTTTCAAAGCTGAAAAAGGAGAGAATTAAGTATCTAATATATTGCTACAGTCTCTATTGCAAACTTTTACTAAAATTAAATTAGATGATACAAGTAAAGGTCAAAATTGAAATGGAGTCAATAAAAATCATTAGATTAACAGTGATCCTGAACTGAATCACCATCTAGCTGAGTCACCAAATGAAATGATTGTACAGCACCATCAGTTCTTACAAACCTGCAAATACTCTCCTATAGAATTTAAAGAGGCACTGTCCATTTCAAACCTGTACCAATGACATCACTCTACCTACAGCAATCAGTCCAATCAGTTGAACCTTTCTGAATTTAAAAAAAGCTTGTTTTCTGCTCAAAGGATGTATAAACTCCTGGGGTTACCACACAGTTAGTAGCTAGCTGATTAGTAGTTATCTGGCATTCTGAATTTTGATACAATATCTGTCATAATTGTATTTATTTTAATGACACTTTCTCTGTCCTCAGGATGGTCACATTACTCCTTTGAGGTTTAGGTATAAGGAAATAGAAAAATTATCATGGTAAGTTGGAGGCAATGAGAGGAAAATGCACTCTGGGCTCACCCACCCCACACCAAATCCCTCTCACTGACAGAGGTGCTCACTCTGCCTTCACCTGCCATCTCCAAAAGACTTGGACAAATACAGAAAAGTGCATTTATACATCTCTCTGTAAGAGTTTTAATTTAGTAGTCACCCTAAAAGAGTAATATCTTTTCAAATGGTCCCATTTTACAACAGTCAATAATCTAAGCAGTGTTTAGACAAAAACTACCAAGTCTCTTTATTAACACCACACTCAGACTTCATGATTAGAGCATTTCTGTGACCAGAACAAAGGTCAGTGTGGTGCCAGCAGGAAAGAAATCATTGCACTTACATGAGCAGTGATGATAAAACTAACACCTATGGTAAATACCTTCAAAAAAACCTTAGCAAACATCTTGCAAACAGGGAAAATGGCAGAATGAAATGGATACAATTGGGTAAAACATCTGCCTTGTTTCAAAGTCCAAAATGATCAGTGCATTTCCTCTGTTCCTTGAAGGCTTGGGGTTTGATTCTAAATGCCCCATGTCTTGAACTGTAGGAACGACACTGAGAATTTAACTGAATTCCTTATGTGCTTAAAATGATAAAAATCCTTATCCATCTTGCTGGATCAGGGTTTGATGTTCCTAGAAGTTCAAGTGCATCCTAACCACTGAGCATGCAGTGGGCATCTTAAACACAGAGCTCTAATCTAAAACCAGACTGAGTCAAAACCAAAACCAAATCCAAACCAAACCAATATCTAACCGGTATAACCCGCTGAATGCAAAATGCTATGAAAATCAGCCCATAAGTTTTCAGTACCATCCAGGCTTTAAACTGGCTCTGCCCAGACCTCACAGATGCAAAAAAACACCAACCAAACACCTCCCAGAGCCCTTCACTAGCACCTACTGTAAAAATAGTTGGAGTCAGAAGTCCATTACATTGCAGACAGAGGTAGATAAAATTCTAGAAAGAAATATCTTCCACAAGAGAGTAAGTTAAAGAATTTTGAAATTGTAGAAGGTTTTGTCATGAATGCTATTGGCAAATCACTGAAACTTTTCATTATGAGAAGTTCAGTCATCTGATAGTGAAAGAATATGAAAATATTTTGTGGGTTATGATTACCAATACAGCACTGACACACTGTGATTACAACTTCTTGTAACTGAATGCAGTTTTAGAAGTTGAATCAGACAGTATTGTTTGACTTTGTTTAGCCTTTTTGCTATGCCTGAATGAAAGCGTCATTTCAATTTATCCCCAAACAAAATTTCAGTTTTTGCACTAGGCTGTTTTTCTTTCATTTTCCTGTTCAGAGCAAGAATTATGCTTTCTGGCTCCCTTTTTTTTTTCTTTGTGGGGGCAGAAGAGCCATTGGAAATAATGATAAATCCTCTGAAACCAGGGAAGTAGGGTATTGGAGGATGTCACCAGCAAGGATCAGTTTCAGATGGTAAATGAGGTGCTGCCCCGTTCAGATGAAGGAGTTCTCAGCTTCCTACAGAATTAATTCCACTTTGCTTCCACCATGGATGTACTTCCAGCAGGTATGTGCAACAAGAGGAAAAGTTGACTTTAAGATCTATATGCGCCTATTTTTTTTCAATATGTAATCACTTCATGACTTCAGCCTGGTTCTGAGTTTAGTCACACTACTTACTAATTCATGTCTTGGAATTTGCTCTTAGCAATGGAAACGTGCAGTAGCTTCTGATTTACCCCAAGTCATGGTTCTCAGACCCTAAGCCACAACTCTGTGTCAGTGGAGTTTTCCTCTGGCCACCTCTTAGCTGAGAAGCCCTGGACACTGCTGGAATCTTCTCTCTTTGGCTGTGGTTCACAGTCACTCATTGAAACTTTAAGAACAGTCTGAACAAAAATGTGTTTGGAAACAATGCCACCTGCAGCTTTAACCCCTCTGTGCTGGTTGTGGACAGGGGTTTGGTTCATGACACAACAAAACACGACATAAAATCTTATGAGATAAAAATCTCATGGTTGGGGCCAACTGGAGTATCATGAGGCACCCCCATCTAGGGTATTTCTGCATGGATACTTAAATTTTATTGAAGCCCTGAAGACTCTCACAGATAGGGAAATAGGCTGGTTATTAGCTATAGAAAAAAATTTGTGTAAGAATCTACCTAGCATATAGCATTGCTTTTCCACTGAGGGGGAATAAATTATGTTAGTTTGCACTTTCCCTGCCTTCCAGACAATATGTGCTACAAGAAAACTGAGGCTAATTTGTCTAGAATGTATTATTCATATACAATTACAATGTATTGAAATGATAATGTTGATAGAGTCTAAGGATCTAAACAAAGTATGTAAGGAGATTTAATATCTTTTTATTAGACTGACATATTTAGAAGAAAACAAATAAGATTTCAGGAGCTCAAGATCATCTCCAATGATCTGAGGAATTGTATGCCAAAAAAAGCCTGTCTGATCTTCCCTAACTATATCAGTTAGGCAAATAAAAGATATTAACCTGCCTCATAAACCTTGCTTCACTTAAAATACTGAAAAATTGTGCTCACATGGGTTTATGCTAAGATATGGAAATGGGAAGAACAGAGAGAAGAAATAAGGTTAAGAGCAGGGATATTTTTCAGACAATTTATGCTAATATTCTCCTAAATTCCTACATGAGCTTCCAGCAAAGCTGTATTATTTTCAGTGAAACAAAATTACTCATGTGGAGACTAAGAAAATTCAGTGACTTGCTTATTTCAAACAGACTTTGTATTTTATGCCTGTAAAAGATTTCAATTGCCTGGTAAATAAAAACAGCTGATTTAAGGGCACAGTGTATCACCCAGCCAGCCCTGTCTGTAATACTTAGGTAATTATTCAAAATTGTTTTTTATTCCTGGGAAGCAATGGGGATGTACATAACTAAAAGGAAAGCACAAGGAAAGGAGGAAAGCAGCACAGCACTTGCCTGCTCTGCCAAGAACAGACTCTGCTCTCCCCAGAATCATCGACATGCATCATTCCAAAGTGTTTGAGTTACTGTGAATGCTCTGGGGAGTTCCTGGGCTGTCCCAGGGAATGTTATCCTGATTTTCAAGGACATCTGAAGTGCTGATGCTGCTGGAGCACCTTAGGACAGCCAGTAGCCCCAGCTGCCTGTGCCATGTGTGAGCTCCTCACTGTGGGTTTGGCACATCCCACAACCCAGCAGCTCCTCAGGATCCCATCTGAGCTGCAGTGCTGATCCCAGCTGGGAGGGACACAGGCAGCAGCAGGCAGTGCTGTGTCCCTGAACAAGGAAAAGCACAGGTGCATGGAATCATCTCTCAGGAATGGAGGAGAATGGGAAAAGCTTTCTTACCACCTGTTCTGAGGTAGCTTGAAGAGAAGGGCAACAACTGGGATGTTAACAACATTAAGTATTGGATCCCTCAGAGCCCTCCTCACAATGACTGTGCTACAAATGGAGGTGAATGTATAGCACAATACATTTACATCACCCTCAAATGCAGAACAACAGTGAAGTTAAAGCATCAACACATTTCTGGAAACAAAAAGAACTCTACAGCCTAGTCAGATTTGACATTTGCAATAAATATCATGTAAGCTCCTTTAATAGGAGCCATGAAGAAGTTGCTACTACTGAGTGTATTCTGGGCTTGATTTTAATGTATTGAGGGTTGGCTGGCCAGGGGCCAAAATCCCACACTGCTTGGCTCTAGCAGATATTTGTCCAAGACAGAACTCACAACACACAAAGAAATGTCATCACTGTTTTTTCTGCAGTGCCTATGCATCTGGCTTCATTTGACTGATGCTTTAAAAAAATCCTGTTTTCCCCTTCTTTAAATAGAGAGAATGTATCAGACCAGCAGTTTGAAGTATTTACATTAATTGAACAATTTTAAGGAGAGGAGCTTTACTATAAATAGCATTGCCGAAATAATCTGACTCAGTTGTCACCCACATAATAAGGAAGTTCTTATTTGTATTTTTTCCAGACACCTAAATTGCTGCCAATTCTGAAAGTAATACTGATGAAAAGAGGAAAAGGAAAGGATTGTGTTAGATGTACATCAATGACAACATCACTAGATCCTGTGAGAAAATGATTAATTTGGAAGATTTGCAATTAAAGTAGGGTAGAGCACAGGGGAATTCTGGTTCTCCTACAGTCACATCTTGAGGTTGACCAAGCTTGTAATGGACTCAAATCAAGACCACCTGACTTGGCTGTTTCTGAGCTCCTCCAGAAAGCTCCAGTCTTGTCAGTCCAGAGATCTTCCATTAAATGCCCACCTTTAGCATCCACCTGACCAGCAGCACTTGTCTGTGTGACCCTCATCACCTGCAGCAGGAAGTCGCTGTTGAAAGACCATCCCTCAATTCAGCACTAACAAAGTGTAAATTTCCAACCAGGCTTCTTAATGAGCCCCTGAAATGCTGCCAGGCCTTCTAATCCAGCAGCAAGTCTTGTCAAAACATGGTGACTTTGGACCAAAAAGCCCCACTGCACACCAGAATGGGCTCATTTGGCTGGCAAGGACGACTTCTCATTGGCAAAAAAGGGGGAGGCAGAGAAATCCCACAAACACAAATTATTGAAACCCACACAAGTGAAAAAACTCAAGCTGATGTGGGAGCAGGCACCAAATGGAGCTATTGAGCAGAAAGAATGGCCCAGAATGAGCTCACACTGCACTGGATCTCCTCGGGGGCAGGAGGGCTGAATGGTCCTTGCTCGAGCCGTGCCCCAGGCTGGGTGTGCATGTCAGTGCCAGAGACTGAGAGAGCAAAGGCCACAAATCAACCTTTAAATATTGAAAACAAACTTCTTTTCTTCCTCCATTTTTCAGGAATATCTGAAAATAGCTGGAAATAAACCAGAAAAAAAAAAAAAAGAGCTAAGGGCAAAGGCAGGCAGAAGGATGTTGGAATTAGGCAGACAAGCCCTGAGATGCGTGCACAGGCTGCACAAGGGACCATGAAATCCTGGGTTTAGCTGCACAGATTATTTCTGACAGGCATGCAAATAGTCTGTAGTTCAAATTGTGTGGCATGGAAGGGTTTTAAGGCCCTTTTGGGTCAGGGGACCCGTGCTCATGAACACCACTGACCCCAAGCTTCAACTCAAAAGGACCCTGCAGTTCCAGCAGTTCAACAGCCTCCCTCAGGCTTAGAAAAAGCTCCTGTTGCTAAGGGCAGGCTTGCTGGCAGCCATCTATATGCACTATTTACCAAAAGGTGCCTTTTCCTCTTTTGACTTATTCAAACTTTTGTAAATTAACAGCTAAAAATGCCCTGCTTTTCACAGGTTTTAATTAAGATTGCTTTCTCCCTGCAGGAAGAGAAATATTCAAAATAGCCTGAAAAATGAGTCCCCTTGTTGCCAGGTGAGTTTCTCCAACACACCCAGCCTTGCTAATGAAGTGAAACTCCTATCTTCACTTCAGGTGGTAGCTAATTAGTATATATTCTTAATTAAAATGCTTTTCCTATCGAGGTATTCTTCAAAAAGGCCAAGGAGGGCACTTTGTTGCTATGACCACTTAAAATCAAAATGTCTTATTAGAGGAAGGGGACATCTGCTCTGGGTTTCAAAATCTCCTAGAAACTTGCTGGGAACACTATGTGCAAGTCTACAACACCAACTCAATTGATTCAGACACCAAGTAGTTTCAAGTTTCAAGACAAAAAGGTTTAAACTGGCTAAAACTAAAAGGCTAAAACTTCAGCTCATGAACCAGCCCATGGGAGAGGTGGAACTCAGCCCATGGTGTATAACTAAGCACTGTCTATGGCTCTTTGGTTCTATTGTCAGGCACACATCATTTCAGGGCCATTTACTTTCATTTCTGCTTAAAAATAAATTTAAGCCCTCAAAACTTTCTGAGTTTCCTTTCAAACTGAGTAAAGTTTCACTGATTTTTAACAGCTACAGTTCCTTTAATAATAACTTGTTCCAAGCTGATTTCAAGGGTTTGTAAATAGCATCTTAGCAGAGCTCTTATAAATGTTGTTAACGTTGCCACAGGTCTTTAAAAGTCCAGATGGTGTGTTTTGGCAGCTGGGATGTTTGCTTGACCAGCCTGTTTGGCATCTCTGTTTTACTGATTATAATTCTTGGTTAGAACTTTCAGCAGAATGCATTTAAAGTTTGGGAGAGGTGGGAAGGGGTTGCATTGGAGGGCAGACCCTTCCTAGAAAAAAAGGCTGAAAGAGGATGATGGATTTGGTACATTTTTACTTCATATATCTTCAATGACTATTCCCCTTCCTCCTTTTCTCTCTGGAAAAACTGTGTACAGAGCTATCCTCAAACTTTCAGCTGAGCACAAAAAATAAAAATATGTGAACTCCAGCATTTTGAATCATTTGTAGGAAGAAATGTATCAGCTTTCCCCCCTTTTCTCATTTTCCTGTCAATGGTGTTCAGATAACATAGAAACTCGAGCCTTTCAAATGCTGCAAGTTGAAAGCATGTTGAAAGCATCTCACTCTGCTTTTACCAAGTTTGAATCTCTCTCTGATTCCTGCAGAATGGGAAGTAGGAGAATGACACCCTGCTTCCATCTGTCTCATTGTATCTGGGAGTGCAGAAAGGAGCTGTCACACCAGCAGCTCTCCATCACAGCACTGAGCTGGGGTCACAGCCGTCTTTCACCTATTAAAGATAATTCCAGGCTTTGTCTGTAGTGTGGAGTGTTTCCTTCCCCCTTCTTTTTAGGTGTAATGTATAACCTTGTCAAAGAGCTAAATATACTGCAAGTTCTCACAAGAAACAGAGAAGTGTCAGGGACAGAATCTTTTCACACTGACTTTATAATAAGTTTCCGGTTTTGGGGGGTTTTTTATAACAATTTCATGACTTGCAGAAGCAGTTAATTTTCCCCTAGCTCAGGGTTGTGAATCAATTTGTTCTTGTGCAGATATAGGTGATATAATAGCCCTGCTGAAAAATCCTGCTCCACTGGGAGTTTGTGACTGACACCTTGGGAGGGCAGAAGATGTGACTTCCCTTGAACACTAAGATAGGAGAGGATTTGTTTAAATTCCAAATGTATGAAAAACCTTGCCATCCATGAAAGGTTTACTGTCCTGACCAATGATAGGAGAGGGCTGTTGAAAAATGGGTATCTTCAAAATAGAAATGCCAGATTTCTAGGGAGAAATTCATAGTTCTGTCATAGATCAAGAAGCAAATTATCCGTTAGAAGCCAACATTTTGGTTTTCAAGAAGGGAAATTTATTAGTTTAAACAAAACATAAACAAAGTAATCAGGATCCCGAACAACTGCCTTTCACCCTCGGTCCTGGCAGAATGATGGTGAATTTTTGCAAGAGGAATTAAGAGATTGTTAAACTCAGCCTCCAAGGCTCCCATGCCTGTGTAGGACGAAGTCTGGGAAATAACAAGAGGCCTGAGGGTCTGTCAGCCCTTCAGGCCCCTACAGCAGAGGTGGGAAGCTCCTCATTCCATGACAAAGATGTAGCTTTCAACCATGATACTTAGGTCCTCCCATGACGATGCACCAAAATTGAAGATTTTTTTCAGTAGATTAGGGCATAGAAATTTGCATTTGGAGCATACAATCAAAACTGAGTCTCCTCGCTCAGCAGGGGATGAGATGCGGGAAAGAGAACTTTGGAGGATATGAGGGGGTCTATAAAACCTGGCTCTGCACAGTAAAGGGAGTAAAAATTGCCTGTTCCAAGTATGTATTCCAATGCCAGAGCTGGTGGTCAAGAAGTGAATCCACTCAGACCCAAACAAAGGAAAACACAGGGAGCAGAGAGAGTTTTTAAGGTCAAGCCTCACATTCCTATTATGAAGTCACATTTCACATTTACTATAGAAGCCTTCTATTTCCTAATTTCAGTTCCTCGCTCCTCCTCTCTTCTTCATTATCTTCTCACATAATTCTGCAATATAATCCTGGCACAGTGTTCCAATGAATTTGCATTTGAACCACGCAGTCATACGTAAGGCACTGTGTGCTGCTTGTGCGGTACATCTGTGCTGCAGAGCAGCAGCCCTCCCCAGAACAGGGTGTCAGAGCCATGATCACAGTGGCAGGGAGCTGGCTCCTCTCTGAATTCACGGGAATGGTGCAGCAGCTGAGTGAGAGCACTCGAGGATACGGCGCTGGAGGAGGAGCGTGTGCGTGCCTGGCACCACCTGTCGTGTCACAGCAAATGTGACTCCTCCAGCTCTGAGCTCTCCAAGCCCTGAGCACAGCAGGGTGTTTCTGTTCCAAGGCAGACACCTCCTGCTCTGTACCAGCCCCGTGCTCCTCCTGGCACTGCTGAATGCCTCAGTGCTGTGATTGCTGTGACATCTCAGCCACTCAGCCACAGAGAAGCAGGTGGGTAGAGCCCAGGACAGCCAGTCCACCTAACCAAAACTGTGCTCAGAGATGCAAATCATAGCGATCAGCTGGCTTTGTGTTCCAGACCCTGCCCTTGTCAGCAAGCCCCATGGGCAAGAAGCCAGGCTAAACAGAGACGTGCTCCAACCATGACTGGGACAGGGCCCCTGGTACTAATACTAACTAATAAATAAGTTATTGCTGACTAGAAGAGGGGTCCTTATCAATGAAAGTTGCAGAAAGCTCTCAGTTTGGACCCTTCCTAGAAATGCAGGATCTACTAGTGTCGTCCCGATTTTGCAGGGTTCCATATTAGTAACTTTGTAGCACAAGTTTCCCATGCATTTTCTGTAAACCTGGTCTTTGTTTTTCCTAACTGGCCGGGATTGTTTTGCACTTGTAGATTGTTTTTCATTCCTTTCCCCTGGGGTGGAGAAAGATGATTGACCATGTAATTATCCTGTAAACTTACAGAGGTGTTAACCCCTCTCACCAATCCTTGATTGTCTTTAGAAACATATATAAATGAGAGAATAAAGAAGGGCAGGCCTTTTTGGTTGGTCCTGCCTGGAGATTCAACTGCTGCTCTGGAACCCGCGAGTTTCTTCTGTTGCCAGCTGTGCAACATGCTAGAAATGGGGAATTGCTGCCTCTGGGCTGGCCATGACACGATCCTGCAGTCTGTGTTCATGCTGGCACGACCTTGAAAGGCTTCGGTGCCACATCTGTGCTGCCCTGCTCTTGAGGAATTACGTGGGAATCCTGCTGTCCTGCTCTGTTTTGTTGAACACACACCAAAGCAAGGGTAGGCCCGGGCCTGGTGCCATCAGCCGTGTCCCCGAGTGCCCCCTGCCCATCCCTGCCCTGCCAGGGGTGCCAAGGGGAACACACTGCTCAGGAGCTGCTCCCCACGCCTGCAAGGCCACCAGCTCCTGCACTTGGCCAGAAGTTCTCCTCTTGGCTCCTGCACACCACTAAAACACTGTAATACCACTTCCCATCTGCTCAGGGCAATCTCCAACCAGTCCCTGCATAGTCCCATTTTGGGGTGGATGAGTCATGGACCTTGTTTAAAACTGTGCTGGTCAGAACATTTCCACCCATCATTCAAATATGTGTGTGAGCCCTTACATTTCTGTCTGTAAGGAGAGGTTCTTCCCAACGTGTTTAAAGGGCACTATGTAGAGCTCATTCACTAACAGCTTTAAGTCTATTTGAAAAATTCTCTATCTACAATTAGAAGTGAGAAATAGTTTCAAAAACTTCCAGTGGAAGTTTTAAAAGGTGCAGCAGACCCCAACCCACAAAGCCCATATACTTAAATGTAGTTGATGCCTTTCTAAATCACTTAACAGTGATAAACAAAAGTATCATAGAAAAACACACAAAGAACTACAATATTTCAGTAATTTATAGTTCACATTTATATATAAATTGTAGGCTATTCCCTGGCATTTCTCAAATGCAGATTGAAGACTACACCACACAACAAATGCACAAAAAAAAGGAAAGAAAAAGCATATCATAATCTAAATTTCCCTGTTGGAGTGTGTAATTTTAAAATTCACCATTGGAAGATTTTTCCTGGAGGAACCCCAAGGAATATACTAGTATGCTTTGATAATATCATAATCAATGTTTTTAATGAAAAACACATTATTCTGTTTTCTTCTTGTAGGAAGAGAATCATATTTAAAAGTGTGTCCTTTATTTTCATATTTTAAATTAATAAAATCAGCGTTTATCAGGAATCCTAAAGGCACTTCTCTCACACAAAATCTGAAGTCACAATTTACAGATGATACATCTGTTAAGTGCAAGTTCTTTTTCTGACAGATGTTCGATATGTATTAATGATCTGGTGCTTTGACTAATCCAGCCAAATCAACAGCTTTAGACAGAATTCAAAGGCTATTTCAGGGATCTCTGCCAACATTTATGTCACTGGATTTAAAAAAAAGAAAACCAAAACTACAGCAGAATCCTGTCTCCCCTCCTCATAAATCTAAGTGTACAGAAAGTAAAATATGAATTGTCATACTCTTTCCATAATCAGGCTGACCAGAGCTACACTGAATAAATAAATAAATGGACAAAATACAGCTAATGTTATTGCCCATGGGTTCAATATTTACCCATTTATGTACCATCTGAGCTGTTTCCTGTAATCAGCCAGGCACATGGCACTTTCATTCTCAAGAGACATTATCACCATGACAACTTTATCAGAATAAATTATGAAACACAACACTTGGGGCACGCAGAATGTGGGCACAGGTTTGGAATATTATTTTGTTAGCCATTCTTTTAACAATGCTCCAAGTGCCCACTGGAGAAGAGGAAATTAAAAAAAAAAAAACTACAAACCGTGCCTATCAAAATAACAATAAAAATGTAAAAACTTTGTAAAAAGAAAAGGAATAAAGTCATTAGGCTGAAAAATGGGCAATCAAAGGAGCTATTGCGCTCGGCAGATGGAAAAGCAGCAGGTGCCATAGTGCGATGGGACCTTGCTTCCCATCATGCACACTCCACAATGATGCAGCCTGACAGGGAAGGGAATTAATGTGTCGGAGCAGGTACTTTCTGTCCATTAGCTGACTCTCAGAACATCCACACAGACTGCTGCCTCTACCTGCTCTCTGAGAAAATGACTAACAAGCCGTTGCTGCCGGAGTTGCAGGCGAAAGGACGGCGCCGTGTGACCTGCCTGTCACCGTCCCAGATTAACGGGGTAAAAGTGACCAAGTAAACATTTCTGCACCTCAGACTGGGATTAGAGATTTCAGCCTATGAATAAATTATTTGAATGCAGATGTTTGGAATACATTAAGGTAAAGAATATTGGACAGGCTCCACTGGGAGGAAATGCTGATGAATAGAATTTGCAAGCCCGTATTAACTGTGGCAAACAACAAAAGCAGTGTGCAGAGCCTGATAACACACCCACACCTATTCTTTATCTGGGAAAATCCCTTGTTACACGAAGGACAATTTATGTACTGTAAACTCCATTACTCTGGTGGCCCATGATACATCATTGCATTCTGGCTGCTTTGCGTTGCTCATTTCCATCACAAATGACAGAAAATATGACCATAAAAATAAAAACCAGATCAACACAGAGAGTCTTGAGAGGTCTCAATTTGTTCAAGTCAGTCCCTTTCACTGGCCATCTGTCCTTTTTGCTGCTCAGTTCAAGGGTGTCTACAATGATAAGTACAAGAATTACTTCTGGCAGCAACACAATGACACACTTTGAAGTTCTTGCTTCTGACACAGCATTTCCAAAGAGGCACCAAGCTTGCCCTGACTGAAACAAACTGCAAATCTGTTTCCACAAATAAAAGGAATCTCTAGGAGGGCTCCATTAGAATTTTTCAATGACTACAAGAATAAAAATCGAAGTATGTACTCTGTGGTATTTAATATGAATTTGGCTCAATCATACACCAGGTTTAAGTTAGACAACAAGGTGGAAGATTTCCATGATCAAAATATTTTCTTTGTAATTTATAACAGCCTGAGTATGCTCTCCTTTGAAAATGTTTTGTTTATCAATATCATAAGCAAACAACACATTTATGATGTCAGAAGCCTGCTGATATTTTCAATTGGATAGATTACATTTTTCTTTGTAATGATCACAATTGAAACAAAGAAAACCCAAACCAGATGGATAGATAAAGCAAGTCACTAGTCAACAATAGAAAAGGTAAAAAATTTGTCCAGGTAAGACAATACATCTTTTGCTCTCAATCTGCTATTGTGTAAAGCATCAACAGCAGTTGCATAGAGTGTTAATTTTATTTTAATTCCTTGGGTTTTTAAAATATAATTTATTAAAAAAAATCTGTATTCTTTTTTTTCCACCTAATTTTGTTGGTGGTGTTGTATCATTACACCCTAGAGCTAAGAATTATCTTTTTTTAATTATTTCAGCTTTTCAAAAACTAAGGACCATTATTTTCTGAGAACATCCTTCAGAATCCACTCAGTTTATTACATTCGTAATTAGAGAAAATAATGACATATCATTTACAGATATCTTTAGAGCTGAACCACCAGAAGACACATCAGGCATGCTTTGGCCTTTCAAACAATCCACCAGACACAGGCAAAAGCCACTTTTTGAAATCCTCGCTTAAAACTGTAACATGACCTTTTTTTTAATTTAAAATTTGGTTTATCAAAATGCTACGAGAAATGGTCCATTTGTTTTGTACTGATAACACAAGATATGACTTCAGGGAACTTTTAAATGAATAAAGCATATGCAGGATCAGCCAAAGGATTATTTTAGAAATTTGGGGCAGAGCCAGGGCAACCTTCACACCTGGCTTATTTCAGTGGCATTTGAGATCCAATAGAAGAATACGAGTTAACACTGATATAGAACATATTCAGAAGGGTCATGGCAGTTCCAGGAACAAGCACACATGTAATTAGAGATTGTTTCTGCCTCAAGTAAATCTGTGCATTTAAAAGGAAGGCATAAGAACGAGATGAGACCAGAGAGAGAAATAAGTACCACAGAAATGTGAAGAACTCTTATCTGAAAGCTTAGGCACAAAGTTAAATCTCAAAATGCTTCTGCAGCAGTTGCTAAAGCAAAACGTCCCTGGCTGTCCAGATCTTGGGAGTGCCACCAAACAAACATTGCATCAAATTTAACCCTCGGGTGCCTCTGATTAAGCTCATAATGTACCTTCAACTGTGCAGGACACTGCTGGACTAATATTTATAGAGTTAAACTAAAGAGCTCGTGTTTTTCCAGAGTCCTAAGGGACGTACCTGAGAGCCTGAACACGATATTTCTATACAGTCTGCTTCTAGCAGCTGCCATTTAAATGGAAATTGCTGGATAAATTCCCAATCATGACCTATAAGAAATATTTCTAGTAGCATTTGGCGTGATTGATTTGAGTTCTGTAGCAGTGCCTTCTCCCAGGGATTATCCATTTTGCAGCCTGCTCTGCTCCACAGGAAGATGGAACGATAGGGACCAAGAGGGAAGGATGAATACAAAATGCCTGCTAACCAGCAAGGCTAATGGCACTATTTATTCCTAAGCCTGTATCAGAACTCACTTTGTAGTTACATACAACAGCAGAGCAAAAAGCAATTGTAAAGATCTTTTTCTTAACTTGTAAGCTAAGAGGTTTTTGCAATTGCTTTTTTTGACCATTAAAAAGCCAGTTAAGGTGCACTCTGCCTGCAGATGCTGCATGTTAGCAAACACAGAGTCACTGCCAGCAGTTCAGAATGCAGCACCATTGGCACGGACACATTTGTTCATAGCATGGCCTCTTCTCTTGATGCTCATTTACAATCTGATCTCATGTCCACTTAAAAAAAATTAATAAAAAATATCCCTCTGTGAAATGGATAAAATACTATTACTAAATGATATGCGTAATCATTCAGTGCCATTACTACTGAAAGGTGATATTGCAGTGACATTGAGAAAATTGGATCTATTCTTCATACAATTATATAGCTACACTTTCACTCTAATGCCATTCTAATTGGAAAGGAGCACTGAAATGTGAAACTGGGCGCATTTCAATATCTAATTATCACTCGGGAACTCATTCTCAAAATAGTTTTCTGGAAAAGACAGTTGCCAAGAATGCTATTTTAATTCTGAAGTCTTCACTAACATTGAAAAAAAAATGTTTTATTCACTATTTGTCTGTATTTCAGCTACACCACTGAAAAAAGGTGGACAATAGATATATACAAATGTAAGCTGGCCTGGCTCCAATGGAAAAACATTTGCGTTTACCACTCTGCCAGTCATGGGATGGTGAGTCAGATATGGTTCCTGGGGCAGGAGCTCTTAAGGGTTAAGAGATAAAAACAAATTAAATTAAAAAAGCAATATAAAGGCAACATTTTTTACATAAAACATTTGATAGATAGAACAATAAAAGAAGTAATTTGAGTTACTGTAGGTAAAATCAGCAGGATCTACATTATACACCCATTACAGTGCTTTAACAGGGTACTTTTGGATTGGTGTTTCTCCCTCAGGACTTAACCTGATGACAATCAAATGCAATTTAATTTTGATAACAGAATACTTTGGGGGAATTTTATAATGAAAATATTCTAAAGAATGAAACAAACATGAAATGTGACAGTTTTGGGGATGAGTCTGGGTTCTGTTTTTGAAAGGAATAGAAGCTTTCACACATCAACACCTGCATCCACACAACCACCTTTGCATTCACATGAACAAAAGAATGCCCTGCCTGCTGATGTAAATTGGCAGAATTCACCTGCTAAAAGCCTCCTTGCAAAAAATCCAACAGCCACAGATAGGTGAGTCCTAAGGTGCTGAAAGATCTGAATAACTCCAGTTCTCTCTATTTTCAGGATAAGGCTAAAATCCATCATTTACCCCACGTAATTACAGGAGCTTTTAGGACAGGGAACATCAGAAGAAGTTTCTCCAAAGATCATTGCTCTGTATCATCCTGCACAGCACAGAATAGAGGGAGCAGGGGGAAGGGGAATAAAACCACTGATTTCTGCAGTGGAATAAACATCCAGGTGCAGCCAAGCACATCCTGTTTAATAGTGTGAAAAAGATCCTTCATCTCCTTTCCATAAAGCTGCTCTAGAACTTCTCATGTGACTGCTGGAACCTCATTCACTCCCTCCAAATTTCCACACACTACAAGTTTCCACAACAAGTGGCTCCAAGATTTTCTAGCCAGTGCTTTAAATGTCCTAGAGAAGATATCTGCCAGATTAAGTATCTTTAAAATATCCACTAGATAGAAGCCATGCAGATCAGGGTAGTATCATGACTTCTTTCATATCAGCTTTGATCATGTGTTTAAAACAAATTTTGCTGAAAACCAAGGCAAAAAGTAGATTTCACTTCTAGGCAGTGTCTGCTGCCTTCCCTGCCAAGAGAAAAAGAACTGATTCCTTGTTATTGACATGCAGGGTGTTTTCTTCTACTGCTTTAATCTCCTGGGTCATTGGTTCTTCTTAAGTTTTCTCATATTTCCCTTATTTAGTTTTTCTACCCTCTGACAGTCATTCTTAGCCATTTGACCTACTTTGCACTTCCTACACAATTCCTACTTGTGGCTTAAGTCCTTGAAGAGTTCATGATTTAGCTGACCTTCTCATGAGGACAGCCAGTGTCCGTGGCCTTGCTAGAAAGTCTCTTGGGAACTGTCAGTTCTTGAAAGTCTTTTCTCTTGCTCGCACACAGTGTCCATATCAGAAACCCAAGGCTATTAATATTCCTTTATTAAGTCCAGTATTTTAAATTTTTTCTTATCTCTCGCCGCCTTTTCTGTATCAGAAACTTTCTCATGAACCCCACCTTTTACTTTTGCAACTTCACCTCTCACCTTTAATCACCACAATGCAATCCACGAGCCTCCCACGAGCAATCCACTCTTCATTCATGAAACTCTGAAAGCTGACTGTGAAATGATTCAAGCAGATATTGGGCCATCTGCATTCCTTTCCAGCAGAGAGGTGGGGAACTCATGGGCCACATTTGCTGCACAGCAACATTGCCAGCACCTTTGGCTACTCTTCTTTTGATCATTAGAATTATAAGACACTGACGCCTAATGAAAGTCTCTGTATCTGTCTCTTGCTACATTCTGCTCATCACAGCAGGGTGTCCTAAATATCCATGAACAATTAAGCAGCATTTCCATTTCTCTCCAATAGTTCCTTTCCTTGCCCCATTTTCTAATGTCTCCTCTTTGATGTATGCAATAAAACTTCACCTTTCCTCCTGAACAATCAGTCAATGTTTATTTATGTTACTATTATGATATATGTTAAAACTTCAGTTCCTCCCCTTCACTTCCCAATCCTTGCATTGCAGCACCCCAGGCACAAATATCTTTGACATAGGACATAAGGGCTATCAGAAGCACCAAGGGTTTGAAGGATATCTTAAAAACAAGTACCACAGACTCAATTTTCCCCTCTGTCCTAGCATATAATGAAATGATGATGGTGCTTTGCTGTGGCTAGCCAGAAGGAGAATGTTACTGACAGATGGATGCCAAAAGAAAAGCGCTAAAAACAACCAACAGTCCTAAACTGATGAAAACATTTTAAGAATCACAGTCTGTTGCTTAGGTTCAGATTGCTGAGAGACTCTAGTAACGACTGTTCAACCATACTTTAGGATTATCTATAATCAGTTCTTGAAAAAGAAAACCTCCAAATCCCACTGCAACTTGGTATTTTTCCTATTCTTCTTATACAATACCAGTTAAGTAATTTATGCCATTAAAAATCTTTAGCATTTTAAGGGGAATGGCAGCACAGTGAAGGAAAAGCACAAATTAAATAATCACTTTTCCTAAGAGATGTGATTTTTCATGGAGAGGATTAGAATTGTGGATCTGTGCAAGACAGAATACAAAATGAAAAAGAAGAGTACCTCATCCTTTTTTGACAACAAGAATGCATTGCTAAATGAATACAGCACCATATTTCTCATTTCTTTGCAAAGTTTGAAAATAAACTCTTGGAGTTAACATAATCTTAAACTCTATGGATTAACCTTTTCCAAGTGTAGCAATCACCAGCCAAAAGATGGAGTGCAATTCATATTCTAGCAAAAGGGCAGAAATAAATCCCTGCCCTTCAATACACCCTGGGAAGCCTCTTCTGGCCACCCACATCAGGCTGCAGTTCATTTCCAGAGAGCTTCCCAGAGGAAGATAGCAGAGCTATCACTTGAGCAGGGGAAGATTTGTTTCACTTAGCATCAGACATGACCTGTGCAGGCATGGACAGCTCAGCTAATCAGGACAGGGGCTCTTTACAGCTCAGCTTGGACAGATCTGCACTTTTTAAAGGATCAATTCATCTCCCATATTTTGCACGTCCTCTCCCAAGTGAGGCAAAGTCGTGCCCCTAATGACCCTATTGGCTATAAATGGAATCTGGATAGCTGTGTTTGACCACGTGAATCCCACCCTGGACTCTGCTGTAGTCTGGGGTTATCTCATTTCCCACAAGAAAATAAGGATATTGAAAGGTTCTAGAAGAACTAGTTTAAAAGTAAAGACAGAAAAATAGAGCTATGAAAAATATCATTGTCTTCTTTCACAGAGATTTTCAAATAATTCAGGAGAAAAATATCACAGTTTGTGAATTCCAGAGTACAGAGATAGCTCCAGCACTCCTTTTCCACCATTTCATTTGCTTATCTCAAGCTTTTCTTGCAGAAGGAATGCCACAGCAGAGGACTTAAATCACACTGTACTTATTTAATTTTGCAATGTGTTTCAAAGCCCTTCTAGACATGCAAACCTTAATAAGAGAATGTCTCTTCTATTAAAAAAAAAGTTTATTTTTAAAGTAATGCAACAACAACCTTGAAGCCATAGGTTTTTCAAAGGTTGGACAAGACTATTCAACAATTTAGTAATTGATTTTCAAATACAGTATATATCCTGTCTATGCCTGCAATAAATATTCAATAAATAAATGGAGAAGACTAACAATTTTCCCAGCCCACTCTATACATAAACACACCAACATAACCTGGACTCTATTTTTATCCGCGGCACATGTGTTAATATTGCCACTGCATATGATCTTTATTCTGTCTATATTCCAACAAAGAAATTAAAGTGAGAACTTTTAGACAGGACTTGCTAAAGAGGCATTATATCTCTTGATAAAATATTTGTTACTGCTAAGAGAGAAGAGAAGAGAAAGCCTCGGGAACAAGTGATAACTCACCACTTTCAAGTTTTTGTCCTCATCTATTTCTTCCTCTTCACTCACACTAGAGCTAAAAATATTCTCTCAATTTCAACTGGCTACTGAAAACCCAGTCAGTGAGATCTACAATAAAATGCAACATTAAAATGCAAGGGTGCAGATGAAGTATGAATCATTCTTTTTTCATCAAAGCCATACCACAAACAGTAAAATCAAGTGACTTGCAGTGTTGGTTTTGAATTTTGTTTTACAGAAGTACCTTGTTGCTCGAGGTGCTCAGTGGACTCTCACAAAGCTGGATAAAAACCCATTGCCTGCACAGCACCAAAGGGGGGCAAAGCACTGCTGCCACACCTCTCTCCCAGCCTCAGCAGGCTGCAGGCTATGGAGGTGCCCTGCCTTTATCAAGGGAGGCAGTGTCAACACGAGCTTCTCTAAAAGAGATTTCTCTGTGAAGTTGCAGTGAACACAAAAGCTGAGGGACTTTGGCTCAATAACAATGTATTGATATCTTTATTCAACTCCTTTGTTTCACATTTCGTCTGGGCATCTCGGGAAATATTCCCTCCCCTCAGGATTTGTTCCAGCACACTGTGAAATCCAGAGTTCCCCCATCACCTTAATAGGTCTAGAGTCGAATATTAAGTGTTGTAGCCCAAAGGATGACAGGGGATTTGACAATCTCATACGTTACATGAACAAATCTGCTGAGACAGATTACCTACACTGCTACATTTCCATTTCCCATTGCCTCTTCTGGCTGCAACAAGGCACCTTTTCCACCAGAATGGAAAGCATCCCTCTGAGTTCTAGCTAGATATAAACTACCTGACCTGAAGCATCAAGGAGATGAAAGCGTATTTAAGAAATCAGCCAGGAAAGACCAGTTTGCTTCCTCGCTTAATTAATTAAGTTGCATTACCTACCATAGCACCTTATTAATACTAAGATCATTTAGCAGAAGTACAGCCTTCAAAGGATTTTCATTTATTTTATCCATCTAAACTAACTTCACCCTGATGTTTTGCCAGCACAAACCAATTCCTTCAAAATTTGGGCAAATCCAGACCTGTCAGTAAACAGCAAAATAATTCCTTTTAAGAGCAACATCACAGGATAAAATAATATCCACATTCTGTTCTCAGTATAAGTTACCTCCACACAGATGTTGACAGCAAGCTTCTGAACTCTTGATATTCATGTGTATTAATGACTTTTCATTAACTACCTAGAGAACACTGCAAGTGTTCCTTCCTGTTCAAAAGTAAAACATGAGTGACTCCACACAGCCAAAACAAAATTCTGAACCTGCATAATCAGAGAAAGGAAGCTGGATGTACAGCCAGAGGCCTCATAAACACAAAACCTCATACACCAGTACTTAAATTTTAAGATTTCCTCATAATCTCATAGACAATGTTTCTAAGCCTGAAGGGCTAAAAGCTGTGAGGTTATTAACAGCCACAGTTTCTTTGCAGAAACTCACTCTGATCCACCTCAGATGCTTAATGAGTGCTTGGAAGGGAAAGGGAATCTGCTGCTTACCATTAATCATTGCAAGAAGTAGCCCTGCAAGCTCATAAATAGCAGATAAACCATTTTTACTGAAGTGGTTAAGATAACAGTATAGGACAGGGACTTTAGCCCTGCTTTCATCTCTTCCAATATCACCACCACTCCTCCAGTTCAGCTACTCTGTACCAGCCCATCCCTTGACAATATTGTGTTTTGCCTTGCTTCCTTTGAGCTTTCCTCATGAAGATATTGCAAGGCAGACAGGCACTATACAAGAAAGCCTTCAATTATAAGACCACAGAAAAATGTCCATTATTTCACATTAAGGCAAATTAAGTATTTCAAGCAGAAGCCTATACTGTTGAAAAAGTTTGGCTTAATCTCCTTTTTCTTTTCTTTTTTTTTTTTTACCTACATATGAATGTCTTCTTTTTTTTGTATCCACGAGCCTCAAGAGTGTTACAAACATCTCATTTCTTCCTCTATTTCAGAGCTCTTGCAGATCTCTACACAGTGACATCTGTATGCTCTGAAACCCACAGGGCAATCTATTTATAACTGAAGTGGAATGAATATTCCACTGAAACGTTTCAGTTAAGGAACTTTGTGCCACTTTTTCTCTTTACAGACTATCAGTGGAAGATTCTAATAATTTAATTAAAAAGTGGTTGAATGTATCTGCCAGTTGGGCAGTTTGGGGTGGTCAAACCCTCTGGTCACTCTCTGCTCCTTGCCTCAGTAATTGTGTTAGCAAAGCATTATTTTCAAACTATTATTGCCAGAACAGAATATTACTGAAGGGACCTGTAAAAAGCAGACATTTCAGAGGACACTTAACACAAAAAAAGAGTATTTTTAGGGAAAACTTAATGTAAGAAAGGTTTATATACAATTTCAGAAAATTCTTATGAAAGATTAAATGAATATTCCCTTTTCTTCCATTATCATGGCACTATTAAGGCCATTATTCCTATGTTATCTGTTTATTTCCTAGAATACACTAGATGCCTATTTACTGTAAATGTTTACTTACTAGAATATTTACTAGAATAGCTGTATTCCCAAAAAGTTCTGGGATTGTTCTAAAGCAATGCAGTCAATGCATTAGAGACTTATTCACAGATTTCTTTCTGTATGAGGAGAGTAAATGAACTACTTCCATGTGTTTACTGCAGTCATATATTCTAGATTTTAATAGGAAAAACATCTGCTAAAATCAAGCCAGTACCAAAGCACTACTGTATTACTTCTAATAAGACAAATAATTTATCACTTTTTATCCTCCTCACTCAAGTACAAAGTGACCTTGAAGACCTATTCTTTAGTAGCAAGATATTTTTCACAGATTTCTGTGAAACAACAAACAGCAAACTACTGTGACCTGTTGAATTTGGAATGGTCTCCCCAATAGATTATACTGTCTCCTTTCATGTAACTTGGCAATTGTTACCTTTTATCAGCCTCAGGTCAGTCATTAAAGAAAATATAATTCTGTAAGATATCAATGAAGTATTGGATAAAGCTCCTCATAATTTAGGGAACAAAACTGCAAAAACCATCTTGCCTTGAACTTCAGAATTCCCCCTCCTTGAGAAAGAGGACTGAAAGAATTTATAAATCTGTGAGCTACTGAAACAGAAAATTGAACATATAAGACAATATTGAACCTGATAATTCAGCATTAAGGTGGAGTTGGAAAAAACCCAAACCCTAAAGCACAACGACAGTCTCTTGGTCCATAAAAACTCAGAAAACTTTAATCTGTGAAAAGGCATTATATAAATTGATAAGAAAAACTTCAGCTATTTGGAATGGAGACAATATGTGAACAATTTAATAATAATTTGCATTAGTTTTTTGAGCTGATGGTGTCCTAAAGAAAAATAAATACAAATGAGCATTCGAGCATTTGGTCTGAGGTATTTGTTTTGTTCTTAGGCTTCTAAATCCTCCTGCCAAGAAATCTCTGCCTCAGCACAGCTTCTAGAAGGATCTGTTCCATGATGTCCCCAGGCACAGAGCTCAGTAGCGCTTTCTACCCATCTCAAAGAGGTGAATGTTTCCCTTTTTCCAGCCCCCAGACTTGACCTGACCACCATGACTTCTCAAATATCATGGAGAGTGGCTTGGCAACTCCATCAGCCAATTCCCACAGGACTTTGAGGTGTTCCTGACCAGGTCCCACAGAGCTGTGTGTGCTCAGGTTCCTCAGAGGGCCATGAGCCCGACCTTCACTCACACTGGGAGGGCCCCTCCTGTCCCTGCCCTGTGCTCCATCCACCAAGGAGTTCAGGGAGAGCTTGTCAGTGAAGGCACACAAGCTGCTGGGTAGCTCAGCCTTCTCTTCATCCATTGCTGTCCATTTGCCAGTGTTGCTCAAGGAGCAGGGGTTGGGCCATGTGCTCCCCCTGACATTCCCTTTCTGCCCCACTCACCTTCAGGAGCCCCTCTTGTTACTCTTTACTTCCCCTGTGAAGTTCATCTACCCCTATGCTCTCCCCAGGACCTGTGTCCTGGCTCCTGCTGCCTGGGCAGCTCCTCCTCACCCTTCAGTTTGCCCAGCAGGTCTCAGCTCAGCCCTGAGCTTGCCTTCCTTGCCCAATTCCTCACCCCTGTGGCTCGAGGGCTCTGGCACTCTGGAAAATCTTAAAGATCTGCCAGCTCTGTTCTGCTCCCCAGCCCCTGGTGGCAGTTTCCCAGAGAGTCCAATCAATCAGGGACAATGTATAGAGCTACATAAAGGTTGACCATACCTTTATATAAGCCAGAGGACAAGCAAATTCAGGACAGTTTGTATCATCCTATTTTATATTTCCAGTCTGCTTTCTTTCTTTTTTTATTTTCTACTTACAAATGCAATGCACTTATTGACATCAGGGGGATGATGATTTTATTATCTTGACTGGACTGAACCTGTGCACACTTAATGAGAGAGTCTAAATAATGTTTTATTTCAGGAATCATGTAAAGTCATACCCCTGCTTGCTGCCTTCAAATTACATAATTTAAAATTCATCAGCATTCCTATCCCAGCTCATACTCTAGCCATTACAAAGTCATGGTTATGCTCTTCTAATTACATTGCTTATGTCAGGGAACAATAAATTCATTTGTTTTGAGTATTTTATTGTTCAAACATTAGCAAATTCTTCATATCAAAACTAGCTGCAACAATTTGTATACATTCAGTCCTAACACTTGATATTGATCAAGTTTCTCTTTTTTTCAATTTCTTTGACTCTGATATGAATAGATCTGCTAATAGAATTATGATCCTTCACTGGGACATGATCTGCTGAGATGGTACATGAGATTATTCTGGTTGGGTCCAGCTGTGTTTCAGTCTAGATAACTGGGAAATAACATTTTCCACAAAGGATATGCCATAAAAACCCTTGTAACCCATTTCTAATGAAGAATTGCCTTCTTTGAAGCCAGAAACTTTCCCAAACAACTACTTATTTTAAAAATAATCATAATAAAATATTAGTTCTTGTGATTTATCAGCCAATCTTCAGCTAGCAATCTTCACTTATCCATGGGGAACTTTATTATTGTAAATACAAGTGAGCAGAATTTTGAAGTATCAATTCTTGCATGACAGATTTGTTATTGTGCAAGTTTCATGCTCTCTTCACTAAGGAAGTCTATTCATTAAGGGATGTGCCAGCCACAATAACAGTGTGGCAGAGGGGTGTGATTTAAGTCATGCTCCCATAAGCACAAGCTGGACAGAATCTTAAAGGAATTCCAGAGTAAACGAGTTATAAGAATCTGATTTAAAACAAAATCCTGGATTTTGGGGAAAGAGAGGCTCTGGCTGCCTCGCTGTTGTCCCTGGACTCTGGCCTTGCACAAGAGCAGGCTTTTCAGATGGTGAATGACATTAAGCACATGCATTTAAGGCAGTTTGCAGTTGTTTCTCACACAGACTGCAGTGGCAGAGGAGAACCTCCTTGGCTCTGGGAAGTTCTCTCATTTTCCATCTCGGGCTGAGGAGGGCAGAGAGCTGCCTGCCCTTCCCTTACTCCTGTAGTCCTTACAGGATCCTGTGGTGTATCAGAACTCTTGTGTAAAGGTGGCCAGGCAATGCTTTTACAGAGGAATTTGACTAGCTGTAAATTCGCCCACAAATCAAATTTTACCTTGATTATCAGTTTTTTAAACTCAGGATATACAGAAAAATCAAAATTCCAAGTCCAAATCTCAGTGAGGAATCTCCCTTCCCTGTACCTCTGTCCTCTTGTTTGACCTACTTGCATTTCAGTCTGTCAGACTCAAGCTGTTTGTAATGCTCTGGCCTGACTTAGCTGTCCTGAAATTCATTTTGATCATGTTACCTCTTGGATTAAGAAGCTTCATCGACCTTTTTCTTGGTGTTTTTTTTTTCTTTTCTGAGATCAGGGATATAATTTAAAAGTTTTACTGTTATGTTCAAGGTACTTCAGGCCTCTCATCCATGTTATTTATAGGAACAGATCAATGCCTATGCTCCATCTTGGAGCTCAGTCTTAGATTACTGTCTGCCTTGATCCCTTATCATTCTCTGGTAAAATTTAAGCATTTTTCATTTTGCCTCCTGTACGTTCTAATTCTTGCCAGCAGCCTAAACCAGCAACCACTGTACATCAAAAAAAAATCTTAACTGTAGACATGTACTTAATTCTTTTGCTGAACTGGGATATAAGTTCTGTGCAAGGCCATGGTACCCTCCACGAGCAGGCACTGCAGGCCAGCAGAAAGGCTTCTGGAGAGGAGCAGCTGGTCCCAGGATACAACACTGCACTACAGGTTTCAGAGATTTACTCTGGATAAATGATTCTGGTCCCGTGGATTTAATGCTCATCAGCATTTGGAGTGAATAAGGAACATTTCTAGGTCCCCTTTTCAGCCCAGTTTCGTTGGAGTGAAATCAGCGTTCACTCCAAGGCCATCCTCCAATGCAAACCTAAGCACGATAAACAGGGACACTCAGGAGATTGCTCTTCTGAGCCAAACTGAAACATTAATGCAGATCCACTTTTGAGCTCTCCAGTGTAGGAAAGAGCCATTAATACTTCCTTTTCCTGTTTTCTCAGATTTACTCCACAGAGGGGAGGGTTTCAGAAGTGATTATTATCCTGTTAACTTCATGTAGTGATTGGGCTCTTAGGCTCACAGGCTGTTTTTAACATACATCAGGCAATGCCAGAGCGACACTGTCTCCAGTTACAAAGTGGTAAAACACTTAGCACAAAAGGGAATTACAAGGCCTTCTCTAGGATCTTCCTTCAGTGGCTACTATTTGTAGCTAATAGACACAGCAGAATTGGCTATTTGGATACACCATTAGAGAGAGGAACCCCAGCTCCTGGAACCTGCCATGGTTTAGGGGAAATGAGCTCATGCAGATGTGGCAGTTAACAGCAGAAATGTTAATCTTTGCAGAACTACCCACTCATCTCTGGCCCACCATACATTTTGAGCAGCTTGACACTGACTTTTCCTTTATCCCCAAATACTTAATTACTGTTGGATATGTTCATAGTGTTGTCAAAACACATAACTCCAATTCCCCATGCACATGCCCGGGACTGAACCTTCATCTCACAGATGTGTAAACTAGAAGAAAATACAAAGATTCTATTACTGCTGCATCTTCATCAATATCAACCAATTAACTGCCTGAAGGAGAAACATAAGCACCTGCAGTCAGAAAGGGCGAGAGAAGAGCATATTTATTCTATTACCAGAACAAATGATGAGTGAAATAAAGCAAGAACAGAAGAAATACATTTAAATTTACATTTTCTTTTTTCTTCCTTACTGAATAACAATATATGCCATCAGGGCATCCATTTTTCCAATTACTATGTTTTGGTTTTGTCAGAAGAATGTGAATATTACTGCTGGAGGCTTTATCTGGCAGCAGCACGATCACTTTTTGTTACCTCCTAGGCTCCTGGCTGCTAAAGTAATATGGGTTTTGTTCAATAAAGTGCATATTTCAGTATATTCAATATATGTACATCATGACTCAGACAGGAAAACCTTGCTATTTAGTTATGTAACATGTACAGAGGGCACAATCCTTTTCAAAACCTCTTCAGGTTTCAAATGAGAAATGTGGTATCATTTAGTCTTTTGAGCAAATAATAGTGCATTTAAATAGTGGGCAGCTCTCTAATTCCCTCCCTTACTGGGCAGTTTCTCTGCTTTTTTGGGCCTGACAGAGGAAGGATAAGGATAAATCCACTAAAGAAGAAGATGACATTTATAGTTTATTCAGAGGAAACTGTGATAGTGGTCCTTCCCTATTCTCTGAGAGATTTTGCTCATCCTGATCCAGCACACTGAGCTGGTTCTTGTGCAGTTTCAGTAGTGGATTAACATATGCCTTTAACATCCTTCCCTGTCCTTTTCCTCCTTGCTTCAGGGTTGAGCCTCGTTTATTAAAGCCAGTTTCAACTATGACAGTGGTTGTAAATCCCACAGTATTGGGGGCTCCAGACTGAGACTTTTCCAAGAGCCCCAACTCTCTGAAACAATTATAATTGTTTATGTCCTCAGCTATCACAGCCTTATAAATGCCTCATAGTGGAAAGCCAAAAACTGAAACAAATCAAGTCAACAGTCATTTTTTTAAAAGATCTTCCTGTAATTTCTTAGGCCAAATCACAAAATCATTACTCAGATAGAACTTATTGGATTTGAAATAAAAACTGACTGTATAAAAGTCAACAAGAAAAGAATTCACAAATCATGTATTCAGTAAGGAGCAAGTTCTTTAAAGTGTGAAGTTTTAATTGGACCCTCAAATGATGAGTAGTAATCTTGGAAGAAGATACAAAGCTATTTGGAATAACATGATAGCAGAAACTCACTGAAATTTCAGGTGCCAGGACATCCACCCCATACTACAAGCATGAGGGATAGAGGATGAATCAGTTAAAGACTAAGACTGATGAGGAGGAGGAGACATTTTGCTGTGATTCATCCCTTACTGAATTCTTTTGAGTGGTGGGTTGCTCACTCGGAAAATCTTCAACTCTGAGAAGGAAAAAATATTTGAAGAGAAACATTCCACTCTCCAGTTCTCATATGAGCTCAGTTCAGTAAAGTCACCTGAGAGAACTGGAAACTGGCCATGTTGTCCTGCTACCTGCTGCCAGCTGGTTATGGTGAGTGCATATTTGAGCACACTATTTGCATAAACACACTGTTCACATAACTGGCTGATGTGTGTGAATATAGATATGTACACACACAGATCAATAAGCAAATAAAGGATTTTCAAAATGTGCAGCACAGTCTGCATTGCAGAAATCACTAAGAATTGTTCCAACTCTTCATTCTGAAATGCGAGATTTATGGTGCTCTAAATCCCATTTATATTTTTATCTGAATCAGCCTGCTCATCCCTTGCTGCTTTGCCTTCCCAAATCAAATTCAGTCAGTTCTCCCCAGCTCTGTCTGAATGTTTCCTTTGATTGAGTGATGTTATTTCTAGAAAAAACACTCAAATCAATTTAATGCAAATTCCTTTTCACGTCCTGGTTGACCCATCAGGACATTGACAATAATAGATTGAAGTAGTTGCTTCCTGAGGCAGATGACTCATTGAGTGCTTAGTAATCAATTTTCATCGGTGTGACTGCATAATCTGTCTTTGGGGTTCTGTTACATGTCGTGCCTGGAATGCCACAGAATCCTGGGTTGTCTGATACAGAAAATGAATGGTGAGCCAGCAGCCATCAGCCATTTTAGACTGCACAAACCACCCCAACAGGAAGGCTCTGGCTGTTCTCATGCTCACCAGAGAAAGGCAGGAGTAAATCCAGGGGAGCCAACGGTGGTGCATGAGTTGCAATCCACAGCAGCTGAGGTCAGAATTTGACCCTTTGGAGATTGGCCAGTTTTACACTTTTCTGATATCAGAAGCAACTCACTGCATTCAGCCTTTCCTCAATTCTGCAAAAATCTGTTCATTGCTCCTAGACTGAGAGGGGCATAATCAAAACAGAGGGAATGAGTTTTGATCTACTATAGAAAGGATGTGAATTCATTAATGAAAACTATGGGGAACTGGGGATTTAGATCACCTAATTAAACACATTATGGGTCTACACTCACTCACTCCATACACAAACCAGCAATGTTTCATAGCATCCAAGCTGCATCTCATCCAGGACATGGCAGGTGATGATGCTGCATTAGAGTGACTGCATAATTTATAATCCTCCTGGAAGATCACCAGGAATGTGTGTTTCCAGCACAATGGCAAACTCCACACCCTATTGCCATAAGGGATCCTGAAAGAACATATTCCTGCCTCTGGGATGCAGGACTAACTAAGCTGAAGTTGTTCCCTCGGTGCTGTAGGATGAACGATGATTCTGAGTCTCAGGCTGTGTTGCCACTGAGTTCAGATTCCTTCACAATTAGACTGTGTAGGCAACAAAACCAGGGCAGAGAACACCTGGCAGATTCTATGCACCGTTTCAAGGCAGTAACTTTAATTCACAAGATTCATATCAGTTTGACAACTTGTTTGGTTTAGTTACACACTGCTCGTTCTCTCTGGTGTGTCTTTGAAAAGCAGCACTTGAAAGATTTAATATTTGTTGACATTGTAGCTTTCTGACAAGGAAACATTGCTCTTTCTAACAAATTCTTTGTTCATGAGGAGAATATAAGCTTATGAAGACAGCTGAGGGACAAACTCCATCAAGTTTGGAGGCATGGCATGCAGTGGAGCAGTCACCACCATCCTTCAAGAAATGTAAAAAATTCAACCACAGAACGAGGGAAAATTCTGAGTTTAAGCTGGTCCATAAATGATGAAATTAGTCTGTTCTTTGGTAGTAAAGAGTCTGATTCCCTGTTTTAGTTTAGATTTCAGTTTAGATGCTAGTGCAGAGTCAGTAACAGAAATGCTGCAGCAGAGGCACCAGGGTGCACCCTGAGAGCTCCCCAGAGCCCCATGGCTTGTGCAGGGATTCACATCGAGCTGCTGGGAACACCAGCAGCTGTTTGGTAACTGGGTACAGACTCAGCAGCGCCTCAGGGCTCATCTCCTCAGCTCTAACACACAATTAGATGGCTTGGACCTGGCTCCCATTCTCACTCACAATGATTCTGTAATGGCCTTAGCAACAATAACTCTTTCCAATCAGCGACAGAAGCAGAGAGGGGAATTCTGGTAGCAGAACTGTAAATGAACAAAGCCACAAACAGCTGCTCCCTGTACAGATGCTCCAAGGCCTCTCATCACTGCCAGCCAATGCTGCTCATTCCGTGGCTGTGTATAAATTCTCCCTAATATACAAAAACTTACAGTAGTCATGACCCAGCCGGTGGTAATTTAAGTGTCCAAGTGAACGTGTAGTAGCAGCATGATCTCAGGAGTGAGCTCTGATATTCACATCACATAACTGGATGGCTGGTAATTATCAATGCAGTGGCTAAGACAAAAGACAACCTTTCCTTAGGGAAAAGCACATACAGAGATTCTGGAAGGCAGAGCCACATGTACACCTAACAATAGCACCTGTCTTCCCTCTAAGTACAGCTCCTTTTGATCATGGTTATTATCTCCACAGGTAGCTGCTCTTTGCCTTCATGATTTCCTTACTGTACAACTAAAATACATTCTCAAACAGGGAGGTTTTTGAGACAGTTGTTACAATAAAAGAAAGTATAAACAAAAAGCACAAATACATGCTGGGAAGAGATAATCCTAAAGGCAGCCCTGAGGAGAAGGACTTGGGGCTGTTGGTTGACCAGAAGCTCAACATGACCTACAGCCCAGAGAGCCAAATGTGTCCTGGGCTGCATCCAGAGCACTGAGAGCTGCAGGTGAGGGGAAGGTCCTGCCCCTCTGCTCTGCTCTGCTCTGCTCTGCTATGTTGAGACCCCACCTGCAGTGCTGCATCCAGCTCTGGGGTCCCAGCACAAGAAGGACATGGATCTGTTTGGACTGTAAGAAACAGTCAAAGCTTACTGATCACAATCCTTAGGCTGAGAATTAGCTGTCCAGACAAGCAAGGGAATGTTAAAAAATGAAAAATGCATTATCAGAAAATAAAGATAATTTACTGAAATATTTGCAAACCAGAAAGTACTCTATAATTTATAACAAATATGTTTCCTATCTCTACTTTTTAAGTATAATAACTTATTGTAATTGATGTGAATAATTTTAGTTCTGCATTCATATAATTCATCTCTACAGTGACACATCAGTTAAAAAGCAGCATTAAGCACGAAGTCCCATGAATGCAACCATAGCTGCAGTGGAGTGGAATATAATTAACCTTTCCATAGTTCAGATGTGCAAAGGTTATGACACCTGCCACTTACAAAGTACTCCTGGCTGGTCTGGGGAAATTGGGTTTCCTGTAGGTACCAGGGTGATTATTGTGAACCTGCAAATACACACACATACATCATGTCCAGTATAATTTCTGGTACTTAGAGCAGTGCTCCATGAGACTGCACATCAGCTGATGTAAGCAAGAATTACAGTACTGTTTTAAATACTTTCCCCTTCCTGGCTCCCCTCTCCTTTTCCCCCTGGTACTTTGAGGAGGACCCTCGTGTGCCCCAGCCCAGGGACTGTGTGGTTGGTGAATGCTCCTGCACCAAGGGCTCGTGGGGAAGGCAGAGCCCTGGGTGTGCAAACCCAGGGATATCTCCCCCACGAGAGCCTTGCCCAGGCTCTGCAGGGAGCTGCTCTCCCCAGCCCCAGCCCCAGCCCCAGTGCAGGGGGCAGGAACCTGCTGTCCTTTGAGTGATGGGACCTGGCCGCTGCTCCAGGCTGTCCATGGTGCTGGAATTTGGGCAGTGCAAGATCACTTGGGACATGAATGATAGGCCAGCCACTGATTCAAGAATGTTGGGCTTAGGTGTATTTTCAGATGTATTTAGGGCTTTTGAGATGAGGACAGATCTTAGTCCACCTTCAGTACACACAGAATGAGAATGGTCTCTTAAAATATCCCATCCAAATATTTGAAAGGATAGAGATAGATTTGCCTTTTTCTTTTTTTTCAAATATTCCATAAAGAGCAAACAAGGTTCAGAGAAAAAATCATCTGTATGGAGGGCTTGGGATACTGATGACAGGAAGAATCTGATCCATTAGGGGAAAGCCTTGAAGAAATAGTTTTTTGTTTAGTCTCTATCAGAGGAAAAAGCATGGTTCACAGGCTACATACAAAATTCAGCTCTATAATGACAACTAAATGGCATCATATCCAGCATCACTGCAGATGGAAAAGCCAAAAGAAGAAAGAAAAAAAAAAATCTGTAACCATGACAAATCGTCTTTAAAAGTTTTATAATGGAGAGAAGGCTTATTAATGAGAACATCTGAAAGCAAAATTCTTGCAAACAGCACAGACATTGTTTAAAGGCATAATATAGAGTCTCAGAGTAAATTTATATCTGGTGGTAAAAAGGACTACCAAACTAAGCTAACAGATTTTAATAGCTGAATAAGGGGCATTATTAGCAGTAGAAGAAAGTTAATCCAAAAAAGTAAAAATCTTATGTGAATGCATTTGAAAAAAAAAAAAAAGCCTCAATTCTGGGAGGTTAAATCTAAAAATTTCCAGGACCAGAGGATGCTCACCTAAAAGCCAAAAAGTAACCACGACAATGACTCTCTGCAGCATATGGTTACTGCCCCCAACCAAAACCTGTCCTCCTGCTCCTGCAAAGGGTGGGTGCCACGTGCTGGGACACAAAAGTGCATTGCTGGGCTATTTCCTATCAAAGCAATAGGGCTGTTGGGTACAGGTTACTGGGGAGATTACAACTGCCATCAAAGAAACATTTTTTACTATTAGGACAATTAGCCACTGGAATAATTTCCCTGGGGAAGAGGTAGATTCCCCAGCCCTGAATACTTTTAAGACCTAGCTGAAGAGGGTGCTGGGTTATCTTGTCCAGGCCATGGTTTTGCCAGGAAAGGTTGAACCAGATGATCCCTGACATCCCCTTCCAACCTGGCATCTCTGATTCTCTGGAAGTTTCTCCTTGGCTGCACTGCACATCTGTCCTGAGAGTGGGACCTTCACACACCACTGCAGAATGAATGCAGGGGAGTGTTGCACAGCTGGCAACAAAGAAACATGCAGGTTCCAGAGCAGCAGTTGAATCTCCAGGCAGGACCAGCCAAAAGGCCTGCCCTTCTTTAGTCTCTTATTTGTATATGTTCCTAAAGACAATCAAGGATTGGTGAGAGGGGTTAACACGTCTGTAGGTTTACAGGATAATTACATGGTCAATCATCTTTCTCCACCCCAGGGGAAAGGAATGAAAAACAATCTACAAGTGCAAAACAATCCCGGCCTGTTAGGAAAAACAAGGACCATGTTTACAAAAAAAGCATGGGAAACTTGTACTACAAAGTTACTAATATGGAACCCTGCAGAAGTAGGGCAACAGGGGAGCAGAACAAATTTTACTGCTCTGGCACAGGCTATGCACCTGGAGAGGTGCAGCATGCACTGATCACTGTTGCACCTTTAGAATGGTGATGGTAGATTGCTATAATCAGAACCGTTGGCAACAGCAATTTTGATTTCTCATTAGCAGTCTAAGCAAAAGTCAAATACCAAATGAACATAGGAACCAAAAAAAAAAAACCCCAGTCAACACAAGAAAAGAGCTCCAATGGTGTCTTGTATCACACTATTGAGTGGCACATGCTGTGCAGGACTCAGCATTGCAATGGATCCAAGAGGTTGCTGTGTAGCAGCCGCTGGCAAACACTCCTGGCTATGACATCTCCTTGTTCTTACCAGTTAATCCCTCAGGATCTGACTTAAAAGGAGGGTCTTTGTTCTGGTGTTGTGCCTTTTCATGCTCTCAATCTGGTATTTTTGTGAAAATGAAATATTCCCTGTAAATAAAGAGAAATAAATATAATGACAATTATGATGGCTGGAGAATCTCGATGATGGCTTTGTCCAAGTTGTGACTCTGTGCTGGGGCTGAAGTGACAGAAAGAAATGAAGTATCTACTGCACTGATTCAGTAGGAAGCCCATCCCAGGAGGGTGGAAAGGGTTTGCTTTCTCATGGATAAGTATATTCCCCTTCTAAAATTATTATAATTTTTCACCTTTAAATCAAAAGTGAAAGAAGTAAAACACCAGAGCACATGTGAATATAATTTAAGATCTGGATCAGAACAGAGGAGAACTGCTAAAGTTTATGTCATTAACTCAGTTGAAGCTCTGTGGAAGGTATACAGTGGAAAAAGTTCTGAGGAAGAAGCATTCTGCAAAGTTAGGATACCTGAAATAGTGTGACTGCTTAACTAGACTTCTTAGTTATTTTTATGCAAAAATGCAAATGGTGTATCAAGCTCTTTTTCATTGGTAAAGCTTTAAGGAAAATTCCTAATTAAAATTCAGTGAGACAAATACTTGATATCCAAGCTTATGTCTCTATTAGGATATTTTGCTTCTAATGCATTTAATGTTTAAAAAGTGCATTATCTTTAATGTTTAAAACACCAACACTACCTACTTAACATCTAATCATTCTCTTATTCCCTATAGGAAAAATTCAGTGCCAACGCCTAGCTAAATATGCAACTCTAGTGTCCAATCTTGCCACCAAACTGAAACAATGGTTCAGTTGAGCAGAGGTACAAAGGGATAACTCCAGGTTTCTGTTTGCTTTCATTTACCCTTAACCCCAGGATAATTGTACATAAGGAACTTTTACATGTGCTTCTATTTGTGTCCGTGTCCTTCACTCCCAATCTTTTAGCTCATTTATGGAACTGAAAATTTAATGGTTTCTGTATTCTTTGCAGAAAATCATGAAAGATTATAAAAGAAGAGATACGTATGTGGCTGAATATACTTGGTTCATATGAATGTTTATAAACTGCTAAAAACAAGCCCCAGAGCAAGAGAAAGTTCTAAGTACTATGACAAATACTTGTCTCTGAAAGAGCTCACTGGTATTAGCTTGACAACAGCATGTCAGCAAAGGTGTTTAGATACAGCACCAAAATTACGAACATTCCATGTGCTTTGATGACTCTGCCATCTCCCCTCACCTGAGCAACAGAGAGGTAAAAAGGTAAAGCATTTCTTTAGTTCAACTTTAAATAATATTCTTACAATCATTCACAGGAGTTGTGTTTAGTTTTCATGTCTCTGCATTGTTCTAAGAGAACCTTTCACAGTAATGAAATATCTCTGCAGTAACTGACCTGCAGGAACACTGACACATGTTGTCAGTAGAAAGCAGAATCCCAAGCAAGATAATGGGATTTCTCTTAATTTGATTGGCCACAGATGTAGTTAGCATGCCAGCATTCTCCTCGCAGAGATGCTGCTCTTTCTGATTTGGTTCCTAATTAACGCAGTCACTTGGAGCTGCACGGTGCTGCTGGCTCAGCTACCATTTCACACAGATCTAATTTGGCCCTCAGAGTGGTGTGAGTTCAGTGGATCTGAGGAGCTGCCTGACTGCAGCCTCATGCACCTGGCAAATCCTGGAGTTCTGCATCTCACTTGGTGCTGGCACAGCAGGGCAAGGAGCAACAGCCACCACTGCAGCTACCACAGAGATGTCTTTCACAAATGTTCCTCTGGTCATGGAAATTCAGTGATAATAATTTTTAAAAAAAGATTGAAGGATATGAAGTCTATAAAGAAAAGATTTTAAACTGATTTTGGAAGTTTCTAAACCAGGCATCAGAATGAGTGGTCTAGGTCGAGGCAAATGCAAATGCACAGTCTGACTCCTGAGGCTCCATGTGGGGAGTGGCATTTTGATTTCCCTCAGCTTATGGAAGCTTGATTTTACAGCTCCATAACTCAGCCTTTGAGAAGCATCTTCTAGAGTTACAATAAAGTATACAGAGCAAGGATATGAGCAACACCAATAAGGAGGCACTAATCCTTACCATCTATGAAAAAACAGTCTGAAATCAGACTCCATCCTGAAGAGGGAAATTATATTTACAGTACAAATGACTAGGAGAGATCTACTTTTCAAAGTGCAGTTAGGAGCACAAATTTTTCTACTTGTGCATAGTGTCATCAGAAAGTCATGTGACTTACAAACATTTCCCAGGCAAAACAAATTAGCATAAATAAAACCACAATATTAAAAAAAGGTTAAACTACCATCAAACAGAATTAAAGCAAAAAGTAATTTGAGGGAGCTGTAATTCCACTGAACCACCAGATCCTATTGACAAATTGCACTAGTGTTGAAATTTCTCCTTTTTATTAGTTCCTGCATTCTTGCTTACAGCTGTAACAGCACAAGGTTTGAGGGCCTCAGCAGAATTCAGCTCATAAAGTTCTATTCAGACTCACACCAACATAATTTATGGTCACACCCTCTGCCATAAAGAACATAATGTTAATGATCTTAGAATCTGTTAGGCCTCTGGAACTACTGAGAATTACAACTCTGTCTGCCTACACATTGGGAATTCCCCAAGATTAAAGTTTGAAAAATGAGCTTCTGTCATGTTTCACAATCCAATTAAATATATCAGTGTCTCAAGGGCCAACAGTTAGGTCTCAGAATAATAGTCAAGCACAGGCAGGAAGACACAGAAAAATCAGTGTTAGAGCCTGGTTCACCCTGAAATCAGACCCTAAAGAGATGCCACTTCATCCTTCTAAACAGGACACAAAAATGGAAAGAAATTGTGGGAAAAGGCATTTACATAGATAAAGTCCCCTCACAGGCAACTTTGTGGTCTGTTATAAAAATAGTGGAAACCAACAGTGAGATTCACCCAGGTTCTTTCCATTGCCTGAGTACTGCCTGCTTTAGCTATCAGTGCTCCTTCTAGGATTTAATCTAAAGACTCTGTGTCAGTGAAGTGCCTGTCACCCATGGATAGAGAGAAAAGCTGCCTGAGCATCACGGGTGCCACTCCACTTTGCAGCTACTTGAGCCCTTTGCTGTGCTCCCCAGGCCTCAGTGCAGTGGCTGCATCCCCTTCCCCAACAGCAGCAGCTGGAGAGAGAATGTCACAGAACACAATCACAAAATTCATTGATAAGGTGGGACATAATGCATAAAACAGTTTGCCACAACTAGCTGATCATTAATAACTTATTAGCACACATTAGGTAGCTGCAAATCGTGGAAATGTTTCAAGCAATACACTGGGAAAACTTGAAAATACAGACATGCAGTGACCTTAAATGTTGGCTAGGAATAGAGACACAGACCCAGAGAGATAAGAGGCATTACAGATCATGACTGAAACTGTAGGTACTGGTTAACAGAAATCCTGTGGGTCCACAGCACACGTGGGCAATCTGATTTCACACCCCATATGTGTCCTTTGCTTCTGCACTGAAGAGCACTGACAGCACAAAACATCTACAGGACATGGCATTGTAACTGAAATAGGAGTAGAGTTACAAGTCACTGGAAGTGCCCCTCTCCCACCCTTTAGTTGATTTAGAGGTGCCTCTAACTCAATTCAGTTTTTACTGTTTTGTTTTTTTGAACAGAGATGAAGGAAATCAGTAGAGCCTGGTGGCAGCTGATAAGACCCATTTGAACGTGATTTCTCTTTCAAAAACAATATGTTTTACTAAAGGTCATAAAGAAGGCTGTAATTTGGGATATAAGACTTCCCTTCATGTGAAAGGACAAAGCAGGTCACGTCATAGCAAAGCTTCAGGCTCTGGGTGGGTCTATAATTTTTTCATCATCATCATTAGCCATTCTTAATTTCAGTACCACATACCAGCATCACTCCTTCAACAGAAGATGGTGATAGTTTTATGAACCCAATAAAACTTGCTTGTTTATAGCTTATGGATCCAGGTACAACTGTCTGCTTATCATCTCTGTTCAAGCATTTTAAGATCCAATAAATTTCTGCAGACCAAACTCCTGCAGTGCTGCACAGGGACCAAATCAAGTGAGTTTGTCACTCACCAGCCTTGTCATCCACACACAGCTTGGCAAGATCACTGCACTTGTTCAGGCCAGCTCAGAGTAGCTTTTGTGACAAAAGTACAAGAGGAGATCAAACAATTTATGTGACAAGCAGGATAATACAGGAAGATGTGGGCAGCTGATGGCAGCACAACAGGGGAACTTAAAGCACTGCAATCAATAGGAAGTGACTAAAGTTCACAGTTTTAAAGTACAAATAAAGATAGTGCCTCATGATCTATCTCCTCTCCTGTGTTCCAGTCCCAAAGAATTTGTGTTTTTCAAAGATCTTCTTGGCATTTTCTCTTGTGACTCAGTATCAAACCTTTCCTACCCATAAAATCAATCCCCATGCCAATCAAGGTTCTCCAGAGTTTGTGAACTTCCTAAAGAGCTCTGTGCATTGAAACTCTTCTTGAACTTGTTTTACCATTTCTGTTCTCCCTCTTGCTGGTTCTTGGTACTGAGATCTGACAACCAGAAAACTACACACTTGAGAACTCCAGAAACTGTGAAACATGCAGTAATGACTATCTGGGAAATCACCTAAAATCACTTGAATGCATTCCTATCACTAAAGATTTCCCTATGTTTGTTGTGTAAAGTTTTCCCTTTTGGGAATTCTGTTGGAGAAAAAGAATTCTACATGGCAGGATGACATTTAAAAAAAAATCATACAAACCTCTGTCATTCTGAAAGAACAGATTAACATGCCAAGTGCAAAGTTTGAGCCAGTTAAACCAAACATCATCAAGATCTGAAACAGCTCAAAATTCAAAATACTATTAGAAAACAGTCAATTCTTTTGGCCACAGTCAGTCATTGAAGTATCTTCAAAAAGTACCTGAAAACCCTAATTCTCTTGTGTTACTACCTGAAGTGATACCAGTAAAGTTTTCTCTTATGAAACTCACAGGTCAAGAAGTAGCAGATAATCATCTGAATTTTTAGATGCTCATCCTGAAAAGATTACAAAGTTCACCTATAGCTGCTTCTTATATTTCTCATATGATTGAATCTGTCAAGGAATTGAACTTGCACAATCAAAGTACTCTGCTATCATAGGTCATTTTCTCCCCAAAGACTGACACTCATTTTTTCCTCTTCTGGAGAACAGGTCTTTAACATTTACAGTCTTTAAAGACTAGCAGTGCACTTATGAAAAGCATTAAAGCCTCATAGAACATCACTTTATGGCTGCATGTACCATATTCAACAAAAGAACACCTGTCAGAAAAAAAAATAACTCTATCTTTTTCCCTAAACCATGAGAGAGTCATTTTCAATGTAAATGAGACCTGAATATTTTACTCTTGCCTGGCAAGAATCTCACATGAAAAGCAAATGAAGCAAAAAAGACTGACATTATTACTCACCAAAAATAGAAATGTCTCAGATGCTCAAACATTTGCTTAGGATAAACTACAAAAAAGCAAGATAATTAAAAAATATCTCTCTGCCTTCTTCCTACTGAGCTAAGACAAGAATATTTCTTGACATGGAAACTGTGAATCTTGGCCTTATGACTTAAATGTTTGAAGGCCATCCAGAGCCTTGTCACCTGTATTTGGGAAATGCCCAGAAATGGTGTATGCTACCAAGCTGCCACCAAGGCTTTCCCTGGCAGCAGGAAGTGCTTGCAGGAGAGAACACTCAAACTGAGCTACTGCAAAATCAAGCCCAGGTTTGTGAGCTCAGCTGGACATGACAGGGCAGGGCACAGCAGGGGAGGGAGGGCAGCGTTCTCAGCTCAACCAGGCAGTGCCTGCATCCCAGTTCCACTGCTGGAAGCAGCACAGCAGAGCAGCAGCCACCTCTGAGAGTGACTGGGGGAGGCAGCTGCTCAGCCTCCTGGCTGCAAGGAGCCACAGAAATATGCCACTGAATGATGCAAGGGACAGGCACTGCAAGAGATCCACAAATGCATCAGTTAAGAAGCAGACAAGGCAAGAGGTCCACAAGTGCATGATTTCTTTGAAGGGCAATAATATTCAAACCATTCTAATTTTTTTTCCTGGACTTATGTTTTCTGAAGGTGCTGAGGTTGGTATTTGGCACAGAAGTGTCTGTGTGTTACTGCACTAATGGACAATGGTTGGCAGCACACCCAGCACACCAGTGCACCAGTGTGCAAAGAAATAACAAGTGTGCTTCCCTGCACGTGGGAAAACTGGGTTTTAAACCACAGGAAATGTGAGAGGAGGAGTGATGCTTTCAGAGACAATTGGATATCTAAGGCTTATGCACACATAAGCATCTGCATGTGTGTGTGTTTATATACATATGTATATACATTCATATATCACATCCTATCTGTATCAAAATAATATCATGCATGCCAAGCTGAGCAACAAGAAATTAAGAAATGAAAATAAGTGAGGGTTTCCTCTGCAGCTGAAAGCAAGGAAATATCTGTTCAGCAGAACTTTAAACAGTACTCAAGGCCTAACATTTTTGACAGTATAGTTTATAGTATCACTTACAATGACAAAGATAAAGAAAGACATCATTATTCATAGAAATTGCAATATTTTTTTATTCAGGTTTTTATTCTAGAGCTGGAATCAGTGGCACAACCCAATTATTTCCAGACTAGGAGAAGCAGAACTGGAGAAAATACTGATTTTGAAAGGACAATATATTGAGAAATATCTTCAGTAGCACAGTCCTGCTAAGCCTCAAGCCATTCTTCTAGCAGTGATTTTCTCTGTGAAGGGCACTACATAAGAATAAATTTTATTGTATCCATACCCAGAAAAGCAAAGACAAAGTACAGGTTGCAGTCTCACCCAGGCTCCTAATGTCTGAGGATTCTGAAAACCTGAGGAAATAGCTATAGATATCCTTCTATTTTTTAATTCACAGAGTGCTATTTTGAGGCTATTATAATGTATCTATGTGGTTTATTCTTTCCAGACAGGGTAGAATGACAGAAAATTTACAAAGCTTTAAAAATGCAAATGGCAGAGCTTTACAGGGAAAACAATTCAGGACATTCATACTGAAACTTCAGGTTTGATCCAAACACATTAAGAGGATTCTTGGAATGGTTCTACTGCTCAACTTTATTGAGATGTGCAGTGTGGTTTCCCTTTCTCCCTGGTTACTCTCTCAGAAATTTCCTTCTGAACTGGCCATTAGGACTGGAGCTCAGAGAAGCAAACTAAGCAATGCAATTGCTGAATAACTTTCTCCTGATCCACTTAGATCCTTATGGTCCCAGCCCCTCTGGAGTGACAGTGCAGGCACTGATGGCACTGCACACCCAGCTCAGCAGAGCTCTTCCCATGGCTGAAGGTACATCTGCAAACCAGCATTTGCAGGCTTGGCTCATTATTGCTGAGAAACTGAGAACAGTCCATTCACTATATTGAGAAAAGAAACAATGGGCTGAAAAGCAGAGAGGTTTAAATGAAATTATTTCACTGCCCACTGCAGTGATTGGAAATACTCCCACAGAATCCAACAGATATGTCTTTGGATTATATGTCAAAGTGTCTCAAAAATTATACAGGTTTGAAAATAAAAATAAGTTACTGACTTCTGAAGACAGATTCAACAATTTGTGTTAGGTCACCAGAAAACTTTTCTATTCAAATTATAATCCATAAAACAATTGTTTTCTCTAACATGAAAAAAAAATCCAATTGTTTTGTTTATGAATATAATGAATATTGATGCAAATTAAAATGTCCAAATTCCAAAACAAATTCTAACACTTCTTTGTAAGCTGACATTATATTTTCTCTGATACCTCAGTCTGTACTATTGCTCCTTTGAAGATAAACACAAACACAGAAAAAATACAATGGAATCTACGAGGGTTCTAGAGTCTCCTTAGGCAGAGAAGTATAAACATGTCACCTCCATATATAGGAACCCAGTTATAAAGAAATGCAGAAGGTTTTTTCTCTCCAAAGCCTGAATTTCTCAGAAAGTTACAAGGAAAAAACATTTAAACTCACACAATGCAGTAGCAATTTCAGGGCATGGGCATTGTTTTAGCAAAATAACCATATGCTTATCCACAAGAATAAGAGAATTAAGTTTTGATGTGCACATAAATTTATCGCTGCAGTGAGTCTAGGTTTGAGGTAAATACTTTAATCCCTCTGTTCTAGAAGCCTATTCTAGGCATGAAGACTGACTTGCTTTCCTGAAAAGTCTCAGTTTAAATTTCATAAGTAATTAAGAGAGAAATTGTTCCATGGAGGGAATTACATGTCCTTGGCTCTCCTGCCGCAATGACTGTTTTTCTAATTGGCAGAGCTAAGAAAACATACAACTATGTCTTGGGCTTGATCATTTAAACATGAAAACCCTTTCCAGAAAGTGATATATAAAGTTGCATTTCAAAAATGAAACCACATTTTAAAAAGAAAATAATCATTAAGTTTATTTCTTCACTAATCAGGCTGCCATACCTTTTGTTCCTCACTGGAAACTGTGTTAAACTTGAGTTCCCCATTAGTCTTCAGTTAGCATTGTACATTGCATAAATGGGGTCAGCTCTTGGTTATAAAGCATGAGGGATAACTTCAATAAAGCAAGCAGATAGCAAAATATATACAAATTAGGTCATCAGAGCATGTTCAGCACATCGACCTGACAAATAAAGAGAAAAGGTTGGCTCGAGAGGAGCAGGCAGCTGAGGGGGCTCAGCCAGCTTTGGGCACAGGGGCTGTGGGGCTCTGTTGGAGGGGATGTGTTTGGCTCTCAGGCTGCTGATGGCTCCCTGCTCTGTTTTACCCAGCCTGGCTCTGGGGTCCCAGCAGCACTGGCTGCCACTTACACTTTCTCACTGGATGGATTAAAGTGATGAATGCCTCTGGGATCTGCCTCCAAGTGTTTCAGCTAAAAAGAGATGCTGAAGAGTCAGAAGATTTGGTATCTCTTGTGTGTTTGGCTGTTTACTATGTTCACTGGACAAATGACTTCTATTTCTCTTAGAGCAAAACAAATACGTTAGCAAGAAAAGCAAGTCCAAAGGGTGGAGGGTGTGGAGAGGACAAAGTTTGGGGCCTTTAGCAGAAACAAAGAAAACAGCACTAACAGGAGCATTGTACTTTCCTATTTATATACCATGTGCTCATGGTTCCAGCACTCCAAAAGCAGTTCCTTTAGCTTAAGTGCATTTGATTAACTCTTAGGAGTGAGAAACTACCACTTAGACAACACTGAGACAATTAAATCCATCCTCCCAGGTTTCTGGACGGTGCTTGTGCCTTTGTGAGTTGTTATTCAGTAAGGACTGCAGAGGCTCCCATGACTTCCAGCCAACACCTGGCACAAGAGTTACATGGTATTTACTGACCCTTGTAAAGCTCTCAGGAAGCTACAGATGGGAAGCAATATATGAGTCAAAAAACAGGTATTTCCCTGAATCAAAATAACACTGTAATAATAGCAGCTTCACTCAAACCTTTTTCATGAATTGAAGCACAGGTGCAAAACTGAATTTCCTTAGGCCAATATAAAATGATTCTTCTTCCCTTAAGCTAGGAGATGTGTTTTTTATCCTTTAAAGAGGCCATAGCTGTACATATTGATAAAGTGTTCCTTCTCCAGCCCAAGGAAGATTTTAAACTTTCAAGGGATTACAGGATTTTATATTGTTAGTGGATAAACCTAATCTTCCCCTACCCATGTTCTGGAATCCCTAATAATGAAAAAAGAAACCAAGGATTAAAAGCTAGTGGTATTGCAGCTGTCAACACATCAGCCTTAATTTTTCAAAAGCTTTCACATAGGTACATTGATGTGTCTGGAGTCTTTTGCTGAAAGTACTTGATCAGTTTCACAGTGATAAGATAACCAAAAGTTACTTTATTTTTATAAGCATAGCACATCCTTACACATACACTGGGTTCATTTTAAATTCTTTCCTCTCCCCTGAGTCATATATATTTGGAAATATATGGTCACCTAGGATGGAAAGGCATTCAAAGGCATCCTGGTAAAACTTGTATTACAACACTGACCACTGTGAGGTGTGTCACAGCATTCTGGCAGCTTGTGAAGAGGGGAAAATGAAAAATTGCAAGCAAATTATTTCTTTTTCCTCATAATGTTGAAGTGGTAAAATAGATCCTCAAATTAGCAAATCCCAGAGTTTCATTTCTTGTGCTTCAGGGCTCCTCCTTCTGCAGGGGGTAGAACAACTGTGAGCTATTGGGACTCTCCCAAACCAATATCAATATTTACACTGGATGCTAAGACATGACTGTGGTGAAAAATACCCAGCAGGGTGAAAGTTGGTGTCCAAAGTATTGTTGTTTTCCTGGGAATTGTGACTATGACAGAAGAAAATCTTTAAAGAGAGGGAGGCCAGGATACATTTTTTACTGCTTTTATTAATTTTAAAATTTATTTTTCATTCCAAAATTCAAGTTCATACCGAGGAAAGAACTTAAAGAGATGAGAGTTGTTGAAATATTGGGATCCCACAGTCCTTAGATTTTTCAGGGAGTTATAAGACAGCTATATGAGCTACATACACTAGTCCAGGGAACCTGAACATATGTAGATCTGTGGGACCTGAAATGCATCCCAGAGCTCTGAAGGAATTGGCTGATGCAGTTGCCAAGCCACTCTCCTTATCTAAAAAGTCACAGCTGTCAGGTGAAGTCCCTGATGACTGGAAAGGGGGAAACATTGTACCTATTTTTAAAAAAGGTAGAAAGGAGGACTCTGGGAACCTCTGGCCTGTCAGCCTGAGCTCTGTGCCCAGGAACAGCATGGAACAGATCCTCCTGGAGCTGTGCTAAGGCTCAAGGAGGACAGGGAGGAGATTTGGGGCTGCCAGCACAGCTTCATCAAAGGCAAGTCCTGCCTGCCCAACCCAGTGCCCTCTGTGATGGAGTGACTGCATCAGGGGACAAGGGAAGGGTTACAGGTGTTTCTCTCTGGATGTGACGTGGATTTGATTTGATTCCTTCCCTGGAAACATTCAAAGTCAGGTTGGGTGGGGCCTGGTGTGGTTGAAAACATCCCTGCACAGAGCAGAGGCACTGGACAGGTTGATCTTTAAAGGTCCCTTCCAACCCAAGCTGTTCTATGATTCCACAAGATCCACCTAAAATGGTGCAACGTGTCCCCAGACACAAACTGGGGGCAGCTCATGCTTACCCACAGTGGCTGAAATTTGCATCCATACAAATTATTCCTATAGGATGTGGCTGAGCATTGAAGAATAATCTCCTTAATAGCCATTGAGGTCAGGGGTGGTTTAGCAAAGCCTGATCTAAAAGTCCAGCATGTGAGCTCCCTCATCTCAGCCGGGAACAAATGCAGCTGCACATGGAACCAGTCAATAGGTGAGGGAAAGGAGAGAGGAATCAAGAAAAAAGCAGCAAGGAGTGGACAGGGAAACATGCCTGTATAGGTTCCATTAGCTCCAAAATATTTGCAGAATACATTAGTAGCTAATTCAGCTCCCCATGGGAGAAAGCTTAAAAATTGTGTAGAATCACTGACCCCACTGGAGGCACAACACCATGGGGGAAGCTGAGAAAATGCCAAACCTCTTCACAGTGACCCTATGTAATGAATAACCATCAACCTCCAGTGTAGAGCAGGCAAAATTTCCTCTTTTCCTTTACCAACCTCTAGGAAAAAAAAAACTCCCAGGCAGCTGCTTAAATTGAGTATTGAAGTTTCCTCTCACATAGTCAGGTTATTCTTGGATAAATCAGAGGAAAGTGCTCAAATAGAGCTGTGTTGGGAGGAAAAAAAAGAAAAGAGACTTTGGAAAAATCTTCACATCTCTCTTTTACATTGATCCAAGAAGCTAACAGGCAATTAACTGCTGCAGTGGTACACTGCCACCTAGAAGAAGCACTTCAAGAGATCACAGACATCCCATCTGATTATTAAAGAGCAAAGATGCCATCACACTGGCCAGATCTTTGCAGCCTGACCTTTGAATATTAAGTTGTGGCTGATATACACACCTACCAGACAAATGCTTAGCCCAGTGAGAGACTTTATAATTGAAAAAAGATACAGACTGATGCCAAAAAACGTAGAATGCCTTTCCTATTAAAAAGTTAACCTACATTGATTTGCTGCATGTGCATATCTTGCTATTGTGATAATAAATTGACAAAAGAGCCTTTGAAGATGGCCAAAAAAAATAAACTTCCTATGGAGGCTCCTACCTGTGAAAGCCCTTTCAGAAATAAAAAGGTACAATTAAAAAACCAAGACAGATCAAAGAACTCAACAGTAAGATATCATCTTATACACAGAATTACAGCACATTTGCTGTTCACAAAGGCTAGCCAGCATGGCTTTGTTATTGGATTTTCCCCCTGATATCACTGCTCTTAACTCCACCTGAACAAAGCATCCCATGAAATGACCCATCTGTCTCAGCCAGGGGAAGGAGCCATGCAGGCAGGGGGACTTCAGCATTTGACAGTTGTTGTTCCATGGGGCACATAAGGTGCACAATAGTGTTTTCTTCCCGTATAAGCAGCAAGAAAAATAGAAGGAAAAAATCCCCAAAAGCTAACTACATAATATTCCCCAAAATGCCCTGATCACCTGATGCATCTAAACATGGAAGCTTTAAATCAGAGATTACAGAGTTGAGGTTTGATTTTCACTGCTTAAGATTTTGTTTAACCAAAATCAGGACTTCCTGGGAACACACAAATCGTTAACCTCAATTCAAATACAGGCACAATGATCCTGTGTTTCTCCTGCACAGAAACAGCAAATCACTCAAAGGTCTGAACTGTCCACACTGCAATCTAAAGCAGTTTCCTGTAGTATGCAGTGGCCATACCTTAGGAGCTCCTTCTCACACTGCCTCCGTGTACAAATCAGTAACTTATTATTTGCATTGACTTTAATCCATTTTGTCCATTTTATTAATGAATTCATTCTCCCTATGAAAAACAGAAAGCTTTTGTCTTATGTTTGCAGTTGGTCACTGAATTAAAGATCAAATAAAGTTTAACAAAGACCCTCAAATAATTCAAAACAATACAGAAAAATTTTAAAGTATTTTTATCAAGCCAAAGAAAGTGGAATGTTTTCATTTCTTATTCACCATCACTGGAGCATTCAGTCTCTGTTTATCCCTATGAAATCTCTGCAAGACCACAATATACTCTGTGCACAGACTAGATAATGCAAAAAATCTCCCCATGAATATTTACACCAGCACAGCAAACACATTAGTGTCACTCACACAATGAAGGAACTCCATTACAGAGTGCTGTCTAATCTGTGAATCAAGCCACAAACTGGTCTTTCATCACACAATAATAAATTCAAAGGAACTCTGAGATGAAATGTTTTATCAAAAGCAACGATGATTATGCTGAACAGTGCAAGGAACCCTTGGCTGGTAATTCCAGTGCTGGAATTAGGGACACTTGCATGCTTTGTGAGCAATGCAGATTGTCTCAGAGAAAGGGATGAGCTGCTCTGACCAAGACCCTTCTTTTCACCACAGCACTGCATTAAACCATCCCAGCAGAGAGCTCCAGGGAGCTTGGGGAGGTCAGTGCCCAGCTCTGATGGCTCTGCTGCCCAAGGCAGGATCGATTACACTGCTGTTATTTCTAAAACACTTTCCCATCCCTTTCCTAGAGAACTCCAACAACTGAAACTTCAAAACTCCCCAGGGAGTGCATTATCTTTGCTTTAGAAAGCATTCCCTAAAGAATCTTGCTTTCATTTAAGTCTATTCCTTATATTTGTCACCACAAACTCCTACATAAACTTCTCCATTTCGCACTAATCCTTATGCACATAAATATTATCATGTCCTTCTCAGATGACTTTTCAGCTTTTTAAATTTTTTTTGGCTCCAAGCTGGAGAACAGCAAAAGGCTTACAGTGTGTAGCATAGCCATAGCCTCTTCTTTCATGGCTTGTGAAATCTGTGGTTTAGAAATGGTCTTTTCATTCCAGAATTGTGTTCCATCTTTTTGCAAAAGTACAAGACCTCTGATTCTTGAAAATTTATAAACCACCACAATCTCATCACTTTTTTTCTGAAAGAAACACAAAATCCCAAACCAACAAATCCACCAAAATCAGCAGCTTCTCCTCTTATATTTGTCTTGATTACTTCTGTGTGAATGGGATAACACAGCACTATTTATTCCTGTTAAATTTCATCCTACCTTTTCAGACCAGCCTTTATTCAACTAAGACCATTTTAAATTTTAATTCTGTCCTGCAAACTGTTGGTCATTCCTCCCACACTGATGTTTGTTTCCAGAAAATCTCATAATCTTAGTCCTTGCTCCATCACTCAGGTCTTACATTACATCATTATTCATTATGGTTACTGCATCAAACCAAATCAAGGCAGCATGAGATGGGATTTTTACCAACATCTCCTTAATTTTGACCAGGAACTTTTCTTTGTTAACTACCCTATATTTATCTTATCACAACAGTTTTTCTACAATTTTTCTACTTCAGATACTCATATAACAGGAATAGAACATTGCTTATGGGCTCCTTTCCCTGTCTGCCTCTTTTATTTTCATGAGAGGTTTACGTTTCTCTTCCAGCCCTCTGGTTCCAAACTCGTGCTCTGTAACCCTTCAAAGTCAAGGAATGGCCTGAGTCTGCAGTGGCATTCCTGCTCTAGCCTAGATCTCACACCTTTCTACTACACAAAAGGAAAAGAAAAAGCATTTAAGTGTTGGTAGGAGACTGAAAAACAGCAATGGTATCCACCAGTTCTGCAAACACAGCAGAGTAGGAGGAGGGCTCCTGTGTTTATAGAATGCTTTCAGGATGCCCATGATCCTGAGTTCCAGGGGGAGCAGGGCCCTGCAGAGTTATGTGGGAGGGTTTGAGGAGTGGAGGCAGAGAGAGACTACAAGTTGTTGCTTTTGAGAGGACATTTCTTCCTTTTTTCCTCCCTCCCTCTAATCTTGCCTTTGGAAGGATGTTTAATAAAAAACTTCAGGCATTTCACCAAGGAGTTTTTTCTGTCCCTCTGCCCTTTTACCACAGAAATCTCCATTGAAAATGACAACATGGTCCATGTTCAGTGAGCAGCAGCAGCACCTAGTCAACAAAAAATAGATGCAGAGTGGTAATTAGGGTGAATTTTGCCATGTATTCTCTCTTTCTCTGTGCAAGTTACCAGCAGCCATTGAGAATTCTGGTTTGTTAAAGCTGACTAGCAAACTTCTGTCAAAGAAAAGTATCTCTTTAATAAATGTTGTTAAGTTTGTTTTTTTTTTTTATTTTCCTCTCAAATGGGCTAACCTTTCAGGATTTTTAAGATGCACTGGAGGTTGTTTACTAAGAAACTGAAGGGTGCTTTCATTTTTATGTCCAAATATTTCATGTGAACTCTGTACCCCTTTCACACTCCATATTCTATTAAACTACCTATTAGAGCATCTCAGCCTCAAACAGCCTCAATCTAGTTCTATCTATAATATAAAACCTTTGAGATTAGAGAAGTGAAGCATGAGCCCAACTGCATCAGCAGTTCAGACTCCAGCTGCACAAACTCATACCTGAAGACAAGAACCATATCATTTATCTGTTACATTCCTGACAGAAAAACAAATGAAAGCTAAACACAATGCCTGCCCAGACTCCCCACCACTGCTTTGGGCTTTGTAACAGAGAATTAACCCACCAAATGGTAGGAAAATTGGGCCACGGAGTGCTCAGAAATTTAAACTGCAGAGAGAACAATAATCCATGGGCATGTTGAAAGGATGAAGTCTGAATGAGAACACTGCATTATTTATAAGCTAATTATGAACATACATATTTTTTATCACTGCACTGTGACCTGGGGCTTGAGTGTTGAGGAGCTTGAAAAGACATGATGGCTCAGAATGGAATTAGCTTGAAAAAGAGCATTTTCACAGCTCCAGGTCTTTTTATGAGCATCAGCAAGTCTAAGAAAAGACCATGAACAGAGCAAAGTCACTGGAGGAACTTCTCTTTCCGATAAAACAAAGGTTTAGAAAAGATGCTGCACCCCCAGACATTGATCCAACCTGACAATAACAATAAATAACAGTCACAAGATAATCAGTGTTCAACCTTTGAAACATAAAGGATATACATCTTTCTCTAGCACACAAACTGCAGCAGACAGATGGGATATCCAGATCTCTAGATTTTGATTCTTTACCTCTTACTGACAACTCATCAAGTCTTTTGATGAAGATTTTGTGCCACAACACAGTTGTGCCCCTTCTTCCGGCACACAGGAACTGCCTACCCTCACTTTTGGAGTGAGGCAGTCTCAGACACACTTCAAGTCATCACATCTCGTCTGAGAGGAACTTGCATAAGTAACCTTCTTCTATTTTTCATGCTCACAGAATCATTTAGGTTAGAAAAAAACCTCTGAGATTATCAAGTCCAACCTCTGACTGATCACCACTGCTTTGTCAACTGAACCAGAGCAGTGCCACATCCAGTCCCTTGCTGTACACCTCCAGAGACTGTGACTCCACCACATTCCCATGTTCAGCAGCCCTTTCCATGAAGATATGCCTCCTGATGTCCAATGTATGTTTCTGTTAGTAATGATGCCCTATGACACATTCAGCAAGATGAAAAGATGTCTCTATTCAGAGGATGTGGAGAACATTTTGTCTACAGAAGCACAGAAAAAGCTCAGTAATGTCTATATCACATTCTAGAGACCTGTTCTGGACAGAAGCAACCTCCAGCACTGACTAAGTCCTAAACACCAGATCTAGAACACATTGTTTGTATAATATCTCAATATAGCCTTGGCACTCTTCAGATTCTTCTACTATATTCCAAAAGTACACAAACCCTCCACTCTTGGAATTTTGTGCAATTTCATAAGGAAACAGTCTGGAAAATATCTGGTTTGTCAAAAGACCTTGGAAAAAACTAAACCCCCATGTATGTGCTGTGACACCTGGCAGTTTCTTCAGTCAGCTGCTGAAAACCAAACAATGCAGCCCTTTACTGGAGGAAACAGAGAACTCAGGCAAGTATTCCAGCCCTTACACCTGCCTGTTACCCGAGTGCATGTCTGCTCCCCCACTGCACTCCTGCAGCCATCAGTGGGATGAGCACAGCCCCAGTATCATTGCATGTTCTTTGCCTACACAGCAGCCATGGGTCACTCCTTCCCCACCAATTTGCAAGAAAAACGTGCAGGACTGGTGGATATTGGCCAGCTACCAATTAGAAAATTAAAAACCCGTGTGCCAAATGGGCACAGCTGCAGCAGCCACTGCTGAGCTATATGCAAACCTGCCAAATAACAGTCACCTCACTCAGGCTGAACTGGGATATATCAGGGCCAATGGCAAAAGCAGAGTTAAGAAGTCATTTTCTTTTCCGAGGTCCTTTTCAATTACCAGCTAAAAACAAATCATACAAAATAAGGCACACAATGTAAACCAAACCACACAGCCAAAGACCAGAACAGCTTCTCCCTGCAGTACAGCCACACCTCAGGCAAAGCTGCTCACAGGAAAGACAAGATGCCCCCAGACCAAAAAAGTATCTTAGATATGCATTTCTTGGTATCAATAAATTAAATTATACATGCACCCTACAGGTGCTTTCTAGCATGCAAGTAGGGATAAAGCTGAAAGAAAAAATAAAAGTCTTTATTTTTACCTATATCTATTTTTTGTTAAGTTTTACGTAAAGATTGTTTTCTTTCCCCTATTCTTTTCAGGAAATGAAAATTTTGAGGTTTTGCATTCAAGTTGCAGAAACCAGAGACAGAAAGGCACCTTTTTATGTGAGATGTTTTCTTTTAAGGAAAAAAGATTGGCATTTCTAATGGAAATAAAGCCTGAGTAGATCTGATTAGGCTATGCAAGACTCAGTGAGTTTGTCTCAAAGTGTCCATCACTGGATTACAACAACTGCATGACTCCCATCAAATCTCTTGTAATTTCTTTTCAGGAAAATAGTAATTTGCTGGGTTTTTTTAAAACCAAGATAAGTTAGATTACACTATCTGTTTCAGCAGGACCGGCCTCCTGTCAAAATTTTTCTCAGAATCTCTAAGTTCTCTTCTATTTACATTACCACAATAGATTTCTTTTCTGAGCAATGCCCAGAACTGGTTCTTGTAATGGCAGTAAGTCACCAAACTTTTTGTTTGCCCTGTGGACCAATAAGATGAATTACAGCTCTAATTCAAAACACCATTGCTTCCTTAATCACAAGCAGATAAGAATAGGCAAAAAGTCATAAGAATTCTGTCCGGAACTCTACTGTTGGCTTTTATCTCATTCCTTGTCAGTCATTTACAGGAACTTTTTTACTTCAAACACGACCTATTTTTCCCTCTTTGACTGTAGAATTTTCAGAAAGACCTTTCATCATCTAATCCACTTTTTAACAACAATAGTTGCAATTAGCCTTCTTAAAATGTACGCTGTGGCCATCTTTCTTCTTTGCATGAAATGTGCCCTCTTAAGAAGCAGCCCTGCATTCCTCCAAGGAGAAGACAGCAGACCTTGTCTGAGGAGAAGGGGACAGAGTTTTCAGCCACCATCACTGCCACCCTTTCCTGAAAGGACACAGGCAAGTCAGGCAGCCATGCTGTGCTTTATTTCCCCGTCTGTGCTGCCTTCTTACAGATCCCAACAGACACTCACTAAGGGTGTGAAGTGACTCTAATTTCAGAGAACACCACAGAAGAAGTCTGAGCTTTTTCCTCAGTCCATAAGGTGTGTGGAGTACTCCTGCATGGGCTATGCTCTTATGCCCCCCTCTGCCCAGGCAGGACAGTCTAGTTCCCAAAAGAGATTCGTGACATTACCTCACATCTTAAAAAAAAAAAGAAAAATTAATATTTTAACATGTCTCTGTGGTTTTTGAAATTAAACTAATGAAATCTAATATATGTTAAGATTTGCAGTAAGAATAAGGATAGAACAACAATCCACTTGCACAGAAGTTCCTCCAGATTTTACTATTGTTTAATGGAAAGAGCAGCAACTCCATCTATAGGGGAAACCCATCCCAACAAGGAGGCACCAATTAAGTATCACCCTCCATCTTTGTATCTTAATCTGAGGGTGTTGTTTTGCACCATTGATTTTTAAGCAGAAATCCCCACTGAACTCAATGGGGATTTCTGTTCAAAAATCAATGGCATGATATAGCTCAGTGTGTTTAAACTCACCCTGGACTCTGCTTCAGTCTTCTCTCTTTCCTGTTTCTTCAGCATGGCAAGAAAACTGTTATTTTTATGTCTCTATTGACTACATTTTAGAGGTATTAAATTAACCAGACCTCACACAAGTACCAACAGTTATTATTTTTTACTGTTTTAATGATAAACCTTGATGTGCTGGTTTTCCATAAAATGTCACAGTAGTAGACAAAGTGCAGCTCAGCTGTGTTGTGGGGGAGAAAGCAGGATGCAGCAGACTCGGAGTGAGTACTAATACACTGGGAAAACTAAGAGTCCATTGAAACCAACCTAGAAATGTGGTTTCTTTCCAACCCTGTGTATTGCTTTTCATTTACTTTGTAGTCAGGGCACATGAGAATTTGTTTGAAGGATGTTTACTGTACTTTTGCAAGCTCCTGTGTGTGATGCACTGGCTTTCACTCAAATATAAATCTTCTGGCTGTCTATAGAGACTTTGGGACTACTGGGACACGAACACACACAGAAGCAATTGTTTCTTACTGAAGAAAACTAGAAATGTCATTTTTAAGAGCATTTGAGGTTTTTTTCCTACAGAAGAAAAAGGTTTCTATAAGCTTGTTCAATTAAGTTGTGGAAGAGAGAAAACATTCCTACAGCTCCTCCAGCTGCTTCTTGTAGCTCTCCTTAACAGCTTCCTCATTCCTCAGCCATGCCAAATTCTGTCCCAGGTTTTGTACTGTGGGTCCAAGGTTTCAAGTAATTTTGATGGACTTCAGTCATTAATTGGTTTGCCCTGCATCATTTTGATATGATTTTACCATAGTCCCAATGAACAAACAAGGCAGAAAAGGGTTGGGTTCTACATGATGCTTCTTATTGTTTTAGCTGAAGTCACCCTTCAGGAATCAGGGCTTGTCTCCTTGCCACCTCAGAACATAAACCCTAAAATATGCTTTAGAAAATAGCACAGACTTGTTCATGGGCCAAACCTAATGCAAATTTATAGAATCAAAAGGAGTTTTGATGGATGTTAAGCAGACAGCATTGCTCTAAAGGACAGGGACTGTTGTTGCAGTAGTGGTGAGAATGTATCATCCTGAAAAAAGCCAAAAACTTACAATAGTCACTTTCCTGAGGTACTTCTGCTAAACCCACTCTCCAATTCCTCTTCCATGCACAAATCTAACAAATGGAGAGGCATTGGGGCTGCAGGGCCATACACATAGGGGAAGATAAATACACTCCTTGCTTTAGAACAACTGCTTTCAGAACCGGAATGAAACTCTCTTTATAATGTGTTTATAATCCTGTGAAAATCCGTGTCAGACTCTACTGATTTCATGGGAACTAATTGGGGAAGCCTTGTGATACTGTAAAAGGACAAACTGTGAAAGAGCAAGAACAAGCTTGTCATAATATATATTTATGTCAACTGTAGTAGGTCTCATCTTCATCTCTGGCTAAAGATCTCAGTGCAGCCTTGATTTCATGTCTGTCCTTTGCATTATGCCAGTATAAATGCAAAAAGAGCAGTTGGTAAGTGACCTCCTACCCCATGAGGTATTTTGGGAGCTGAGACATCTTGAAAAGATTCTGTAACCACTTCTCCTGACACTTCTTCAGTTTAGTTGAGATAATTTTAACAACAAATATTTGGTCTCCTAAAAGTAACTGATATGGTATTCAGTTCATCAACCAAAACTGGGTTAATATAGACCAGAAACCACAATTTTCTGTGCTTTCCTGTAGGACTCTGCTCAAGAGAGCTTTTTTAGATCAACCATAGTAAAGCAAGTTTGCTGTCACTTTGTGATATAGTAGGAGCCAGTCAGCACCAGATATAGTGCTCATACTGTGAATAATGCTGCAGGCACTGATGCCTTACCACCTTCTGAATTGAGCACTGATGTTATTACACTTTGTTCTAATACAGACTTTAGGGAAACAGTACAGAGGCCATTATTTCTGAGACTGAACACAGCAAGAACAGAAGGCTGAAATCGCATGATGCACCCTCAAAGTCAGGGGTGCTACAGAAAATCCATAATATGGCTATTGTTCCAAGCTTTCTAACAAGAAGTTGATAGAAAAGGTGCTGTTAAGGACTGGCTTTCCTTGCTAAAGAGCTTCAAAATTCAAGCAGTCTTCTATCCCACCTGTTCAGAAAAAACAATGCCCATATTTCAATAGGACCTTTCACATGAGAAGCTCAAAGCACTTGCAGAGCTTAATTTGTCACATCTAATTGCTCACTATCCCATAAAAATCTCACCATCCTAGTAAATGTCTCACTTTGCAAGCAAGACAGTGAGATATTATCCTGATCTTGGACAGAGGGAAACCAGGACATTAAACAGGATGCTAAAAAAGTGATGAAATTTGAAAAGAGCCCAGATCTTCTATTAAAAGGCTAGCTAAAATCTGCAATTCCCAGTACACAGAGAAACTCCAAATTTTTATTCATTTAGATAATAATGATAAATCCTGTCCTACTCTACTTCCCCAAAGTCTAAGAATTTTATTTCACAAAATTGTCTTTAAATTTTAACTTCTCTGTTTTAATACTGTCTTGGTGTAATGATAGGATATGCTCTCAGTTTTCTATCACTTTAGATCCACGAAAGCAGCTACCTCCTAATCTACACTGAATATTTTTCTCTTGGTGTTATGAGACTCATGTTGCCAGCTACTAAACATTCCTGCTACAGATATCTCAAGAAATAATTTTAAATAGTTTTAAATAGAGAAACTCATGTTGCAGAGCTAATTAACATAATTAAACCAGACAAGCACTCAGGAGAAATGGAGCTTTCAAATAAGGTGTGCAAGAGTTGGGGTGACAAAAGGAGCCAAGGACATCTGGAGAAAGACACTGGTGTACAAGCAACCTACACGCTCTTGGGAATGTCTCTGGGAGAAGCTGTTTGCAAACAGCCAAGCAATACCCTGTGAGAAACTGCTTTGCCAACAGCAAGGCAGCAGTAGGAAAGATGAGGCTGCAAGGATAATTTCCACACTTTGTGTAAACTTGTGTGTAATAACCCCTCAGTCAGAACCGTCGCTTCCTGTTTCAGTCTTTATGAAGACGTAGCCAAAATACTCATCTGCAGCTGACCCAAGTTACAGAGCAAAAGTCCTCTCCTCATGTTTCTCTGCAAAACTTTCACATCAAAAAATGTACAGCTGCAAGTTTTTTGTTTCCCTTTTTGTTCTTTATCTTGTGGATCGATCTCGTGAGAAAAAGAGCACATTCAGTACAAGCCATCTCAGGTGTTCTCCCGCTGGTAAATACAAAACCCATCATTTCTAAAAAACCCCATGTGAGGTTGGCAAGGAACATTTTGTTACAATACAAAAACCACAGCCATAAACAATTGCACTTTCTCAAACCAGTAGGATCTATCACAGTTCCAGTCCGAAATCCCTACAGAGTGCCTGTTTCCCCTTTCTACAGCACTGGGTAATGTTAAACACCACAGAGGAATTAATCAACATATTAACATCCATCTCTTCAAATATTTTCCTCAGTAAGTCTTCAAGAAAGTTTTAATTATTCCTCCCATTATTCTCTGCCTCTTCTCTGAGAAAAAAAGCACAATTTAAAATACAGTTTGTAAATTCTAAGTTACCTATAGGGGAGCCCAAGAAAGATGACAGCTGCTTCACTTCCAGCTGCTTTTCCAGGTCTGGTGCATATCAGAATGGAACAAGATCTCTCACAACAAAGGGTTTTCTTGTAAATTAACCTTCAGGTTTTCACAGGACTATTCTAGAGCCATACAACTTTAGGGACACTTCTGACATATGTTACCTGGGTGCTCTGCATTGCAAATCTTCCCTCTGTGTTGCAGTCTGCACTTTGCCCACTAATCTACTGCATAAGTACAGCAAATTTAAATAGGGACTATTTCTGCTGCTGGCTTCCCCCAGGAGCATTTTCTGCTCCCCTTCCCATCTGCTGCCCCCATTAGCAGAGCCTGCCTAATTCCACTCACTGCCTAACCAAAAAACCATAGTCTGAAACCTGCACAAACAGCATTGCAACCTGAGCCCAGAGCTCTGATGCCTTGTAGCTCACCTTGAGAGTGCCTCCTCTGGAGTTCAGTCTCACAGAGGAAAGATTCCCAGTTTTCTACTGGGAGGGCTCATGCTGCTTTGGAGAATTCACATTACAAAACTCAAAGTTTCAATGTTTACCTCTGTGAGCCTGGTACAGTAAGACTGAAAGAATAAGAACAATGGGTAAATCTTCTCAAATAAATTAACCAAAAATACCCTAAAACATTTTATAAACTGGATTTTCTAACACAGCATAATGCACAATGATGTATCATACACATTAGTCATTTGGAATGACCTGGGCAATGATCCTCTCTTTGGAGTGTTTGCATCATTCCCAGCACATACAGTGAAATATTTTTATCACACTGTGAGGGTTTTATGGGACAGAGAAGAAACTTGTTAACTTGGATTCAAGGCACACAAACAAAGTTTTATTAATCAAATGATGGGTTTCTCAGAATTACATCCTTTCCAGTAATGAACAATTGCACATTGTTACAGGACAGAGTTTTGTCAATGACTGGGTGCTATTAATCTTAGTGTGACTAATGAATAATTGAAATATTTTTTTCAGCTATTCTGCTGCAGGAAGATTTAGAGACCCTCTTTTTCTTTCAAATTATATGAAGCAAAAGTAACTTGGACATATAATGCAATCAGTTTTATAATTGACAAGCATGATTGCAATTTTGCAATAAAATATATGCCAGTCCTTTAGCAAATTATTGCCTAATGCTGTATGAATCTGGCATTAATGAAGAAATTGAAAAATAAACAACAGCAACAGCTTTAAATACAAAAGCCATCAATGCATATTTGAGAAAAATGTGATTAAGAACAACATGATGTGTGAACACAGATTGCTTCTTGGTTCAGCATTTCTCATTTTCATACAGCTTACAGGATTGCACAGGTTGCTCTTTCCTGAATAGCTAACTTAGTTTAGAGATGTTATATGCCCATTTTATTTTCTAAGCAGAGCAACACTTATATTCTAGGGATTATATTCTATTAGTGTAGGCAGATGAATTTTTAGACTTGTTTGTTCTGGGATTAGATGAACATGAGTTTGCAATATTTTAAAGCCATCTACACATTTTGAAATTAAGTTAAAGCCTACAGAATTAGAAAAGGCTCAAAAGGAATAACGAATTGCTCTTTTTCTTGCCAGTTGGGAAAGGATTAGACAGTGTGTGAGCAACAACTGGATCTTTGCTGTATTGTTTCAAAACTGGAAAATGAGGGGGGCATGTGCCCCTCATAGGGAACCATCCCACGTAGATGACAATGAGGATGGCTCACGTGGCTTTGAACAAAATTGTGTTCATTGAGAATGCCCACAGAATGATGATCTTTCACCAGAAGTGCATAGAATAGTGTTCTACAATTATGAAAAACATAGGTATTAATGTAAAACATTAGACCGAAATGTGAGTCTCTCAGGAATACTGTGACATTGTGAAATGACATTTTAGACAAAATTAGATTCTAACTTAATAGGCAGGTTAAAAGTCATCCTTCAAAGGCTCTATATGGTCTTAAATTACACGAATTTACTATAATTTGAAACTGAGGAAGGAGGAGGGCAGAAGGCTCACCATGTGAATAGCAGATTCAGCTTGTGTTAGTGTCCTGAGCAAGAAAAGCTGGGGTGTTTTCTTGCTGTGCCTCTGCAGATCATGGATGTACAACACAGATAAATACAGAACTGGGCATGACCAACATCCCCAGCTGAAAATGTGCCTAGTGAACCTTGAGAGACATCCCTGGTCTGACATCACTGACACTACAGAACTATTAAAAGACTGTAAAAACTCCTGCACTCTACCAGCCAATGACCATTTCCATTTCTGTTATTATGGTATAATCTAAAAATCATAGCAAATATTAATGTTCCATAGGGCAAGGAAGTAGCATTTAACATAAAGTTTATAATTATAATTAGCAAAGGATGGGTGAAAAAGTCCTACCAATATTATCCAACTAGTAGAAGAGAAGAGCTGTCAGAAGCCCATCTCTTTCCACTGACAATAGAGGGAGTCTGAATCAGATAACTTGGAGGTCTAAAGCAGCACAGGATATCTCTCCCATCTGCACTGACTGGATTAGCACACTGCCTCAAGTCATCCACCTACATTATCAAAGTGGTGGAAAATGAGGCTAGAGTTCCCTATAAATGAATATTGTTTTTTCCTATTTTTTTACCCTCTAATAGTCTCGTATTATTCCCATAAACCAGTTTCTTTTTTAAAACAAGAATAAAGAAAAGAGTTTTGTTAATGGAGGCTGTGCTGGTTTTGGTTGGGGTAGAGTTTATTTCCTCCCCAGTCACCAATGCAGGGCTGTGTTTTGGATTTGTGCTGGAAACACAAATGTGTTGATAACACAGAGATGTTTCAGTTCCTGCTGAGCAGAGCTTGTACAGAGCCAAAGCCTCTCCTGCTCCTCACCCCAGCCCTGAGGAGGCTGGGGATGCTCAAGAAGTTGGGAGGGGACACAGGCAGGAAAGCTGATCCCAGCTGACCCCAGGGATGGCCCAGACCATGTGGTGCCATGCTGGGTGGGTAAAGCTGGGGAAGAAGGAGGAAGGGCAGATTCTCAGAGTTATGGTGCTTGCCTTTCTGTGCCACCATCGGGTGTGATGGGGCCCTGCTCTCCTGGGGATGGCTGGACACTTGACTGCCCATGGGAAGTGGTGAGCAAATTTCTTGTTTTCATTTGCATTTGGGAGTGGCTATTCCTTTACCTATTAAACTGGTTTTATCTCAACCCATCAGGTTTTTCATTCTTACCCTTCCAATTCCCTGCCTCATCCCATGGGAGGGAGGAAAGGAGTGTGGGGCTTAGTTGGGCTTACATCACAACAGGAGCCCATCTCTCGACTTTTCTGATGTGTTAGTCAGGCAAAAGCAACATTTTTAAGGTTGAGAGCTGCATTTTTTTTCAGCTATGTCAAACCAAGGCCTTGCCTTCTGCATATTGCAACTTATGTGACATTTCCTTGGTTCACTTCCCCGGACGTTCTGCCTGGAACAAAAATATGCAGCTCAAGGAAATAATTTTCCGTGTATTGTAGATTATGCCTTTCCTTCTCTTTGCCACTTTCTGTAAAGCTGTGATGTGTCATTGGGGTATTTACTGCTTAGTTATGTATATCTAACCTCTTTGAGGGAGAAGTTTAGCTGTCAGGCAGAAAGTATCAAGGGGGCTGATAACAATCTCCTTTTAAGTAGGAATTGACAGTCTGTATTAGTGCCTGCTTTGAAACCAGCAAGTTAAAACCCACTTGCAGTCAAGAAGGAGGGCCTCTTAACAAGTTCCCAGCAGCAGGAGCCAATTTTCATTAAATCAGGGTTGTTGAAATTAAAATTCTAAATACTTGCTATACAGTGACGAAATTTCCATTACGTTCATTAATGCTGTTTCTATAGGGAAAAAAATGTTTATCTGTAAACTGGAAAGGATCTGTAAACTAGCAAGTGTTCAGGATTGACAGCTCCAAGCAGTAAGGTCCTTTAGTTATGGATGAGAAAGGGCATATGAAGAATAGCAACAAAAGCTGCTCCATTACAGCTTCTCAACTCAAATCCCACATGGGACACCTTTCCAGCTCCAGCCACTGCTCACAGGTCACACCTCGATTTTGGGTAACATTTCAAGCCCAAATGCCCATCTCTATGGCAGATTGCTGCAGTTCCCATCAGCAGTCACCTGAGTCCCAGAGCCAGCACACATTACCATCTCTGTGAGAAGTGTGTGTTAAAGAATTAGGTCATTTCAAATTCACTTGTACATAATTATTCACTACATGAAAGAATACTGCTGATACACAGATGACCCCAATTATATTTCTGTTAATGAATAAAGGAACCCCATAACTACTTCCTACTATTCTGCACTCAGACAAACACTGGTGTTGGCAAGAACAGAAGTTTGATCATGAGCTTTATACTCTGCATGCTTTGCTTGGCTATTAAAATTTTAAGTCCACACCGCCCAATACTTCTCTTAAAACTCAGTCTCACAGTCAGAAAAAATGTCTGGACACAAACTCAGAACCATCTTATACTGGCATGTCTGGGCACACAGGCACACACTTTCCTTCTACAGTTCCCAGCTCGGCTCTGGAGATCATTTTCCCTTTGCTCCTCCCCAGTACAGCCATAGGAGTCAAAGGGGTTGGAAGACAGAGGCCAAAGTGCCTGACAGGAAAGCCAGAGCTGTACAGACAGTCAGAGTAGGGACCCTCTCCCTGATCCCAAAACAGCCCCAACAAGGAGTGAGCAGCTGCCACTGCCCAAGCTCAGACTCCCTAAAGAGAACTGAAGTAAGGACTGTAACAGCTGGAGGATGCAGAGCAAATGCAGAAGTAAATGGAAGAGCCAACATGAAATAAAGCAAAAATACACACAGCAACTGGAATGAACAACTGGTGAACCCCAGAACAAATGAAAGCTGTATAAAAGTGTGCAGACTCTACAGCTCCCAACATCTCTGGCTGACTGTTAAAACCTAGCACAGTTATTGATTTACCCCATTAAACTCATTAGGGGTCAGATTGCCTTCATACCACTTGCTGCTCACATTTATCACTTTGGTAACATGTTGGTATTTAGAAAATAATCTTCTGACTCAACACCATGGTCAACGACTGCCACGCTTCTGATCTCAGCTTTGCACAAATCTGGCTGCAATACCTGTATTCCTTAGTCTTTTTATATCAGCTTAATCAATAACAGGAATAGCTAAGAGTGATTTACCTGGGTCACCTACTGAATACTCTTTTTAGAGAATCTGTTTGAAAAGCTCAAAAGCAAGACTAAATAATTATTAAAATTTTTGAAATACTTTAGATTTGTGTGTACACACAATAAGGTAAAAAAATATAAAAGCAACTCTTTATTTTCATATGTTTTTATGTTTTGAAGCCCAGACTTGAAACAAAATATGTTTCAAGCAAAATCTTAATTTGTTTCAAAATATAACAAACTAGAAGTCAAATAATTTTGGTTACTTTCTTAAATTTTCTATTCAGCTGACGCTATTTCTACTTCAAGTTTGAATTTTCAATTGACTTTTGCCATCCTCACACTTAATTTTCCACGTTAAAACCTTCAAGCCCTAATACATGTATCTTACCAAGACACTTTTTATATTTCAAAGGAAGAACTCCAAGGCCTTTCAAATACAGGACACAGATTTGGGTATGCAGGGACAAAGATAACACCTGTGGGAAGGGTATCTTTCACGCTACAAATTCATTGTGTCTGATTCGACAGGCACTGACAGAAACCTGCATGTAGAGTCAGTAGTACGTGTGAAAAAAAGGAATTCTGAATAGAAGATTACTGAGATATGGCAGACTGATTATTGCAGCATTCTGTCTCCCAGCATCTGAAATATCAATGGAAAGCTCAATGCTACTGACAGGATGGTTTAGTAAAATTTTCCCTAGACTAGTACAGCAAGAATTTGCTGGAGAACTTTTAAATTAATAATAGAGCAGGTCAATTAAAAAAAAAACAAAAATGGAATGCAAATCATAGCAGAACAGTGAACTACAAAATGAAATGAGGGTTTTTTGGTTTTTCAGAACTAAGAAGGTATTACCTTTCTATAAATTGCCCAGCATAGCGTGCAAGTCATGATAAATAGAGAAATCACAAATAAATGTATGACTCAATGAGAAGATAAGGTAGTCTTGATAATCCAGAAAAGAAGAAATTACTTACCCAGCACCTGGAAAGAAAAAGCAAAATAAAAAAACACACAGATTTTCTGAGAAACCTAAATAACCATCTGGGTCGATGGAAGTTTAAAATAAAGGATTAAGGGCTTAACCCAATGCCTGCTGAAATCCATGGAAGTCCTCAAAGTGTCTGAGACTAAGCCCTAGGAGACAAAGGGCTGGGGATAGGGCCTCAGTTATTTATCTGGTATCATTTTTACTTGCAGCTGCACACCTCTTTCTATATCTGCTTGCATCTTTCCCACTACCCTATTTTTAACACTTGTCTCCTTAAAAAAACACTTAGATCTATCACAGGGAGGAAAATGTAAGAAAGTAGCATGTGTACTATAGATCAAGTGGCTAGGCTGGATATGACAACGTGAAAATTAACAGTTCATCATTAGGATGGACAAAATAGTTCTTATAAAATAATTAGCCCAAACTCCTTTAACATCTCAAAGCAGATGAGTCCAAGATGGGCTTTTCTCTCCCCTGGAGTATCCTGGGCTCTGCAGCACATCAAACCCAGCCAAGCTGAGGAGGAGCATGGCAGCTCCGGGGTCAGTGCTGCATTTACTCTCCATGCCCTAAGGCTTTAATTTTGCACTGAATTCTGTGCAAATTCCTTTGTAACCTTGGATCATGGTCCATGAAAGAACTGTGCCCAGATGGCTGCATGAGGACACTGTGCCCAACAGGCCCAAGCCAGCCCTTCCACAGGAACCACCACATCTGTGGTGTTTTCTGGTGCAGGGGATCCACTTAAACCCCACTATAAACCTGAAAAAACCAAAGCATTGTGTCCCTGTCCATGGCAGGGGGGTTGGAGTGAGAGGATCTTTAAAGCCCCTTCTAACCCAAACCTTCTAAGGGTGTGAGAATCTTGTGAAACAAAGCAATGGAAAATGTCACCAAAATTTTTCTCGTAGATTATGCAGTCTGACAGTCACCTGTACTTCTCCAACTCTGTGTTCTATCAGAATGAACATAAAGTGGCATCTGTATTGATACTCCAAAGCAAACAAGACCTGACATCAGAGGAACTACTTAATTCACAAGCACATTACTCCCAATTCATAACCATGTAACTCTATTCGTTTAAAGGCAATTTATGCCGGCATAAAACTGGAGTATTGTAGCAGTAAATCTAGCCCAGGATCAGATATTCACACTGCTTCAGCTCAATTTTATTTAGTGCAGGTGTTCACTTAATTTTGATGATAGGATCTGTAGGAGGGGATAGTCTGCTGTTAATTTATTTTTGCTGCCTGGTGGACTCAAGTCAGTACAACACTGGCCCTGTATTTGTGTACTGCACAGATTGCTGAAAACTTGTTTTCTTCTGTCTAAAATCCACATCGCCTTCACTTAGCCTTGCTTTTCCTCTTCACTACATTTAGAGTACCTCAAAAGTTGCAGCAAAAGGCATGAATATAATAATTAAAAGACCACACAGAGGTAATATAAAAATAATAGTAATAAGAAAATAGGAGAGAATCTTACAAGGAGCTCACAGGAGAGAACAAAGACACAGCAACAGGCAGCAGCAGCTTTAACTTGACTGCCAGTTTTCTATAGTGCAATCAAAGCCATTGTCTGCAAGCCACAGGTGCACAGCACATGGAACAGACAAAATGCAATGGGGAGTGATGGCACTTAACTTCTGAGCCCGTGCTATATTCATCCCCACATTCATTTGTGCATCTGTTGTGCTGAATTTTAGTCTTTAATTATTTTTTTTCCTCTGATATCAGAGGCATTTGAGCAGCTGAGGAAATGTACCAGAAATGCTGTGTGCTAGAGAGGGTCTGGGCTTTAGGAGGAAGAGCTTTATTTGGGAACCTGAAACGTGAAGACACTCCCAGTGTTTATCAGCCAGACATCCCAGTGGGGGTGGCTCTGGTGACAGTGCATGTTGTCAGTTCAGCTGCAAAGCACCTGCCAAGGAGGGTGGGTGTTCATCAATTCCAATATCAACAGAAATGTAACAATACAAGTATGGATTTGGTGTAGAGGGCAAAAAAAGGCCACAGTGGGGGAAATCATTAGGTGCATGAAAATAATGAATGGTGATATTGTTATATTGGCTGATTCCACTGCTTATCACAGACCAGGTGGGTATGGATTACACTTGGATGATGGTCTTTTGATCTCAGATGTTTTCCCCACCATTAGGGCACTTTTTGAAATTAGATGGAGTCTGACCTCTTATTCTTTGTTTTCATCACTCTCCAATCAGTGGGAGGAAATCAGCCCCCTGGGAACATTTGATTCACATTGGCTCACTGTGTTATTTCAGCTGTGAAAGATGCTAATGAGCTAATATCAACTTTCCTAGCTGAAAATACACTTGTTGCTTTAAATTTTTGGCCAGGAACCAGCATTTCATCATTTTAGGCAAGGTCTATCATTACACTGCCGCAAAAGAAGAAAACCCAACAAATTAAAGACAAGTTAAATCCACCTAAAGGGCAGAATCTCATGCAGTCTCCTTCCAACATGTAATGCAGATCAGAAGACACATCATTTGCTGTGGAAATTAGTTTTCCCAGTTGGAAAGAACAGAGCAGCATCCCAAGAAGCTTTGAGGATAATTGATTTCTCAAAGGAAAAAAACATTACTGAAAGTTTTCAGTTGCTCTTGGAGAACTCACCTGTGACCCTCAGACAGATAAACAAGTGCCTAATAAAGGGCCAGGGCACTCAAAGGGGAGAACTTTACAGTTATGAGGTTTCAGTTTCAGGGTGAGTTCTCATCTTCAACACATATAATTAGAAAAATCAGATCACTCTAAAGAAGAAGAGAAACTGGCAGGCTTTTAGAAGAAAAGCAATTTCAGGTTGACCATTCAGCTGTTAGGGTTTTCTTGTTTTAGGGGCAAACTTCTAAGAGGTATAGGACAATAAAAACCCCTGTTGTCTTTTTTTCCTGACCAGAGTTTTCACTTTTGAGGAAATTTAAGTCAGCCCCACTACTATAAGATGTGTTAAGTCCTTCACAAAAGTTGTAATGCTTTCAAGTTTTCCAAAATCAACCATTGCATTTAGAAAGAGGACATTCCATCCTCTACTAATTTATTTTTTAATTAGCTATCAATTTAAAACTGAATCTTTAGGTCTCAGGTACTTTTTTTGCCCCAGTAAGTACAGCAATCTTCCTCAGATAAACTTTTTCATTTCAGAAGGGGTCTGTAGCACAATACTACTTGCAAGGTAAAGTGTTGGTGCTTTGCATGGACTACTCTGAGACAGAAAAATTTCTAAGTTTTCAAGATGTAAGAAAGGCTTAGGGCTTTTCTTTCTTCTCTTTTACCAACCAACTACTCATCACACATTCTGCTTCTCATAAAACCCTCTGAGAAGACTGAAATACAAGCATGTGAAAGCACAAAAAGCAGTTTCACCTACCACAACAAGAGTGACAGCCAAAAAAATCTGAGGGTGATTTTTCTCCAAGACACAAGGACAAGCTTCATTTTTCTAGTACTTAAAAGCAATAACTGGTGAAGATTAATGATCTGACCAGATCTGTCCAAAAGGTTTCGTTGAACATACCAAAAATTAAAACTTACCTTTCTTTTCCCCTCTTTTTTCCTTACAGTGCAATTTTTGAAAACATCATCTCTGAAAAGTGAGAATGACAGGCAGAGAAATTATAAACTTTCTTTAAAAGCAGTGAATTAGTTTTCAAACATTAAAGATGCAAATTATACAAATAGAAAAAAATTATCTAAACATTTTAAATTCATAAAACCATTGAAAGTTTAAATTTTAAAAATCTATAGACATCATAAATAAATACCTGTACTTCACTGAAAAAATATAAATAAATATTTTGGCTTTGCTTGGGTTCTTTGGATTTTTTGTTGGTTTACTTTTGTGGTTCTGTTGATGTTTTTAATAGGCATTAAATTCTAGCTTATTCTTGGTTATTTGAGCAATTATGCAGGTGGTGAAAGAGGGCTTCAAATCATAGTATTTAATTACAAATTTTTGTAAATTTTGAATTCATTTGAAGCTTTGATTTTTGTGCTGACATTTGAACTGCCAGCCTCTCCTGACAATCTTTTTTTGCCTGTTTTTAACACTAAGAAAGGCATTTTAGCCCTTGGTTTATTTTTTTAGGGTCTTACTGCATAGGAATAGTTTATACTTTCCAGACAAACTAATATTAAGACTCTAAAAGGAATGAATGAGATTAGTCCCTTTGCCCTAGCTCTGAAGCTGCTACATAAGACTCTGATTGTCAGTGACAAATCATTCTTTGTCTCTGAACCACTTTAGAAGCTTCCTAGAACTGTCTGTTGACTACATAAATAGCAAATACATCATCTGGCACTGGCAATCCAGCGCTGGCCAATGCTGTGTGAGTCACTGCTGATCCTCCCATATGGCATTTGCTTTATGGGCTGTGAATGCAGCCAGAAGGGAGAGAAAAACCCACAATACTACTCACAAATTATGCCTAGCATGTTGCAGTGCATCCTCCTTTCCAATTCCTGTTTTGCTGATATTATTTCCTTTCTGTGAGCTAGCACAGCAATACTAAACTCTGATGAGATGATAGCTCAGAGTTCAAATTCCAACCTGGCTTCTGCATTCTCTCTCAAAAAACCAAAGGGCTGTCCGGGGGTCAGACACCTCTGTGAGTAATTTTTAAAAGTTATAGTGATTTAAAGCTTTGTTGGTTCACATTAAGTAGCTTCTGAAAAACACCTGGGGAAAGAGAAGTTTGGAGGTCTGTGTTTGTGGTGATGCCTTCCTGTGCTGAAACAAAACCCCTCGAGTGAGCCCAGCACCACCAGCCCCTGCAGCAAAGCCCAGAGCCCTGGGGAGGAACTCTGCATTTCTGACTCCAAAATGATGCACAACACAAACATAATGAGACCAGTAGGTACAATAAATAAGGAATATTGATAGGATTTTCTGGATGTGTTTGGGGCAGGTGTCTGTTGTTTTGCTTTTAGAATAATTTCTGGTAAAGAGGGAAGTTTTCCCAAGCAAAATGTCCCCAAACACGGTAAAACCAGACGAACCCGCTTACAAGTATTGTCATTATAAAATTCTTTAACCAAGAAAAAGTACTTTTTTACTGCTCCATTATTTTTTATTGGCTGTTTTCAAAATAAGCATGAGCCTGAATATATATATTACATGATTGTTATACTGCCATATCAACTCCACTTTATTCATTAATATCAATACAAATGGCCCAGAACTTGGCACAGAGATGCTTTGCTCATAAATTACAGTGTGTTTTTACTATGATTGCAGTCAAATCATGTTCTTTTTTATTTAATTTCACCTTTTTTGAATTCTGCACTCCTGCCCATGCACAGAAAAAGAATGATTTGTATAAGAAACAAAGATAAATTGATTAATCTTAGTAATTACTCCTCTATACAATACACACTTTTATCCCACAAACACAAATAAAAGCCATTGTGTCTTTGGCCTTCCTTGCCCAATAGGACATATGAACACCACTATCACTTCAGTGATAACAGTCTGAGGTGTTCTCCAGGATGCTTTGAAATATGCAGGCTGAAATCTCGGCCACCTTGAAATCACCGAGAGCTTTGACAATAAACTCAGCCAAGCTGGAATTTCATCCTTAATCTCTGTTCTGCCAGCTATCACTATAACATGCAATATGCATCCTTCCCAGGATTCTGTTTATGTCTCTAACAAAGAGTGACTTCTCATTTTGATGTTACAGTAACACAACTCTGACTTTTTCTAGATCTGTATGAACATGTAATGAAAACAATCACTGTCCTGAAAACACTAATCATTCCCATTAATTATGTGTTAAAAGCCTGTTTTTTACTATTTTACTGATTTGTTTGGTTTTTTTAAATTATGTGGGTCAGAAAATAAGTATTAATCCAGATTTCCAGTAGCTTTCCTGATGCCCTCACTGCCAGCATTGTCCCTCCCCTGTGTCTCAGTACTCCCACCACATTTCCAGCTGGTATTTTCACACTGGGCCATACCCCACCTAACACAGACCCAGATTGTAACATTTCTAATTATGCTTACAATTAATGCTGACAGAATCCTATTGCTGCTCTTCTGATTAGTGCAGATCAAAAGACGACTCCCTCACCCCCACCTGTTTTGTGTGTGGCCCAGCTCCAGCTCTTTGCCACCATGGAATGCAGGGCTGAGCATTAGTTTATTTGCACTGAATCTCCATTCCTTGTCTGAGCGAAAGGCGTCGGTTTTCAGATTGAAGAGACAGCTATAACTTTGTGGAGCTTTATTTATGACTTTCTCCATTGGTTCAGAAAGGTTTTAGAGTTTTAGGTAATGCTAAAGCACATGGTATTTTCTCTGCAGGTCTTTGCTGCCATAATTTATCAGCTTATCCCAGTAATAAAGCCTGATTTGCATTTTAAGAAAGGACAGAGTTTCAAAATCTACTAAGTCAAGGTGACCAATGCACAAATATTTGAAGGCAGGCTCCAGACTCTCAATTTTTCATCAGAATTTTGCACTGAGCTCCAAAAGCAGCTGTGGGCAAGATTTCATTCAAAAATGCACAAAAACAAACTATTCTAAACCAGTTATTTTTGCATGTGTCAAGATGGGATAAGTGCCACATGCTGCTGCTCCAAACACAGCCTTTGCCAAAGGTCTCTGCAGCACTTTGGTCATCTCCAAGGCACACTTGATGAGGCCACGAGCCCCTCCAGAGGCTCTGTTTGCAAAGATTTCTCTGAAACTAAATTCAGATAACTTCAATGGGAACATTAATAAGCCCTGTGGAGCCAACAGCAAGGCTGATTGATTACCTCTAAGTCTTCTGGTCAGTTCTGAAACAGTTGTTTTTTTCAGCTGTACTTGAACTTTGACATATTTGTTTTGCCAGGAGTGCAAGTGTCAGGTTTGGTTCCAAACATGTTGGGGAGTAGCTATTTTTCATTTTGTATTTCAGACAGGAATGGGGAACTTTGAGAGAAATATGGTTATCTGTCATTAGTAACAGTGTTGCTCCTCATTAGTGTAAAAGGTTTCTGTCTTCTGCCAACAGAGGAAAGTAAGTGAGCTCTTCCATAACTCTTATCATAACTTGTTATGAGTAAAACATGGTTTCTAAATAAAGCAAATACTTACAATCAATACAGAGGGAAAGAAGTGGTTTTCAAATCATTATGAACACTCTAAGTCTGCTTAGATATTTCATGAATAGAAAACAGGCTTAATTTATCAGAAAATTGATGGTTTAATAATGATTTACCTACCTCTTATGGCTAACAAGTGGCACAATCCTAAAACATATGATTATTTATGTATTCTAGACTACAGATTACTCAAGAATAACTTTTACTTAACATAATTGTTTGTTACTCTGCAGAGCAAGTGGGAAATAAAATTTATTTCTGAAAAATTCTTCATAGAATATATTCCTTTTATAGAAGTTAGGAGTCAGACAGCCATACATTCATCATCCTGTGTTGTGCTTTGGTTCTTAACTGTTGAAAGCCCACAAAACAATGTATGTTCCACTTTGTCATTGTCCTGAAAATGGATGAACACTGTAACATTTGTAATGCAAGTGTAAGACAGGCTGGCAGGAGACCACAATAAATATCGACCCATATGAAAACAAGAAGGTTTAAACCCTTTATCCTCATAAGTCCTTCTGAGCATTAATAGCAATTCTAAACCCTTAGTCATTAGTTTTCCTACGTTACAAGTCTGGATGTAATTAAGAACAATACATTGCTGCTTATCTGATGAAGAAAATGTCATAGTGATGTGATTGATTAAGTTTTTTTAAACTGGAGATGGTCAACGTTTTCCAGTGATACTTCATTCCATTTTTATTATTATTTTATCAGGATAGGCTCCTAATTTCCCCTGTTGCAACCCACTTAAATACAACTTAGGAAGAATCTGAGAAGCATTACATGAAAGACTATTGCTGTATTTTTGTGAATCTCTGGCCTATAAAGGACTATGAAAAATTAAATTAGTTTTAATATTTTCACTTAATATAGCACTATTGTGAAGGATTTAGTTGGAAAGCCAAGTTTAAAATTATAGAATATACAAGGTATATAGAATACACCATACAAGTTGCTGATCAAATAAATAATTAGACTGAATGGAATATACATGCTAGTTTATTACATGTCCTTTTACTGCAGTAGGAGTAAACCTATTATTTTATACAATTTTTTGTTTAAATATGAAAGACATTGTGAGACAACAGTAAAACTGAAAGCATAAAACAATCTTTTTCTTTCTTTCATTCCTAATCAGAGAGTAATTAAAATTCTCCTCATGCAACATTTGAAAGTATTAACTAACCTATAAATGTGAAAATTTGCCAAACAACAGGGACAACAGCACAGAATTCAAACCTAACAGAAATGCCTTTGAAAGTATCTCGTTGTTTTCAGAAGCATTAGAGATAAGAAATGTTTCTGTGCAGTGTTTCTGTGCAGAATTAGCAAACCCTTCTTTAAAACACGCAGGACTCTCCTGTGCAGGAGCATCCACAGACCCAGTGCCAAGCTGCAGTGTGGGTACCAAGGGATCATGTGCCAGCTCTAAAGATGGAACAGGATTTAATGAGAGATCAGAGCTCAAGGGTGGAGCTTTCCAGCTGAGTCTGAGGGGCTGCTCAAAGCCCTGTCAGTTCCTAACAGCAATCCCAGTGTCCAACCACCACATGTTCTTGTTGAATTGTGGCTACCCAGAGACCCAAGGCAGGGACCTAATTCACCACAAATGCCATTCCAGGGCATCATTTTCCTGTCTGCTTGGTTCAGCATGTATAATAGCTACTGCCAGCCAAAGGCAAATACATGGTGAAGGGCAGGAAGGAGAACGTTGTCTTCCCATGACAACATCATCCCAACAGCAAAGCTCAGAAACTTATTGCACCCTGAAGTTAACCTGGAAAGAGGGAAGACTCTACTGTGAAGCCATATGTGAAAGATGAGAGGAGGAAAATGTTGATAGGAGGAAATGATTGCTAACTTTGCATGAAAAAAAGTGTACTTTGAATTTCAAACCAAAGTTCTTCAGATGTGCACTATTTAGAGACAATACATCACCCAAAGGTGACTCCTTCTACCATATCCCCTGGCATGAATGCCATTCTTCAAGAGATGAAACAATCAAAAGGTGAAAAGCATTATTCATTTTCATTACCAAAATTGTGTTTATAATCACAAAAACCCCCGAGGAAATGTTGTTTTGTAACCATTCTTTTGGGCCAGGCCTGGTTGTACCTCTTCCTCAGGCATCCCACTCTGTGTCAAGGAGCTGCAAACCAGGACATGAAATCTGCTGATACAGGTTACACTATTTCCAGATACATTGTGTCATTCATCACAAGAGCAGCATACCTGGCAGTAGGGTGGCCTTATGAGGAGTAAATTGAGCGAAATTAGCATTTGAATCGATGCTATGTGAAGATAACAGCCTGCAATAATCCTATTTAACAGCTGTTAATTGTCTGCTATAAACCACAGTTCAGCAAATTTTGATCACACAACTGGAAAACCTCCCTAATATACATGAAGAAAATATATCAATTGATGTTCAGAAAGAAATATTCAGAGATGCACATCTTAGATTTATTGTAAATATAGATTTTATATAGATACCATATCTCCTAACTGCATGTTAATCATAAAACATTGTCTGTATGCAAATATAGTCATGAATGATTATACAGAAATATATATAAAATTGTTTCTTTTCTTATTACTGAGAAACATTAAGTTTGTAAATCTTAATGGCAAAGAATACTCTCCAAAGTAATGATCATTTTGCTAAGAAAGTGTTTGTGTTTCTGAAAATGTTTGTGTTTCTGTGTTGCCCACATTCGGGAGGCCAAAGGTATGAGCAGTCCAGCAATTAGATCACATTTTCCTTCCACATGGAGACTTACAAAGTCATGAAAAGCCATAATTCCAGCTGCAGGATGAAGGGATATTTCTCCATTGTTCAATCTGAAGTGCACTCCAGAAGAAAGTACTGTTCTGGAACTCAGAGCATCCTACAGAGGGAGGTCAAATTGTATAGTGTTTAATTATTTTATCTGTAGCCAGACAAGAATAGATCCCTACTGGTTTGGAAAGAAAAAATAATTAAACAAAATTCTCAACTAAACATTGAGATATCCTAGCAATGAATGTGTCTGAGGACTCATAATCAGCACAATGAGAAAGAGATTTTCTAAGACAGGACAGCAGGAGCCCATGGCTGTCTATCACATGATAGCAAAATAGCTATAGCTAATTTGTCTTATTTAAGAACAAGGAGACAAAAATAATTCATCTTCCAGCTTCCTATATTCTGTCCAAGAGCTCAGCTGAAAAGGAAGCAGTATCGTGGGTATCTTGTGGAGATGCAAGTATTTAAGAGGACTTGCTCCACTGCTTTGCTGGTAATAAAGATTTTACAGCACTGATTGTTGGTCTCCAAAAAGACAGGATGCCAAGGCATTTATCAAATTCTGCTTTAAAAGCCTCTAACATCTTAGCATAAAGGCTAAAGGTTGTCCTTTACTCTTTCATCTATCACATGGAAGACAGTACAGAGGTAAAAGTGACAACCATGATGTTCCCTAGTTAATCAGCCCTTGGATAATTGATGGGGCACACGTTCCGCTATGGTGTTCCAGGAAGTTAGATTTTTTCCTTCCATTCCTCATTCAACTCCCATTATATGAGTTTTCAAGATCATCTCACCCTTGTTAAAAGCTTCCCTGAGAGTGTTCTCTGACACTCTCAACTGTCCTGTCTCTCTCTGTTCCAAAGTCTCTGCTGTTCTGATCACACCAAGTTTCCATATATATTTTAGCCAATGGGGTGTTAGAGTAATGCTTTCCTATTTTTTATATTTTCCTCACACATTTCTTTCATTACTGTCTTAATTGTCAAGGTCCCACTCTTGGGTTTCATTCTTCCAACTTCTGATGTACTTTTTTCTTCAAAATTCCAACATAATTTCTGGCACATTTGACTTCAACACTTATGTCCAGTTTAGGTAATAACTGGCCCTTTTACATTCAGACTGGCAGCCTACTCATCACCTGCTACAATGGTGTCCTTTGAGTTAATGAAGGAAGAACTGAGCCAAAATTTTTTTTAAAATTTTTTTTCACTTTTACGTTTCTCTTGGAAGAACAAATTTATGACAAGTAGCAATTTAACAGCAAAGGAACTCTTTTTCAAAATTTTGTTGACAGTCAGGGCTTCCTTCTGTGCAGAATTAGAACTTGTGCAAACTTCCCACACACTGCTAGTTCCTCTCCAGATCATCTTTCAGTGCACCTCCATTAGTAAGAAACTAAAATTTCATTTTTCATTTACTGTGAGAATGACAGTGAAAATTTTCTTATGCCAACAAAACCAAAGCTGAGAGTACTAAGGGAGTGCCCCCAAATGAAACAGCCCTCAATCCCAAACAACAGGCATCTGGCACACTCAGCATAGGAACTTACAGACACATCCAGCCATGTTTCAGTTGTGGCATCACAGGCTCACAGGACAGTGATGAGCCATTAGAAATTTCAGCAATATATATAGGAGATACAAATTCAATTGCCAGTTGCATTTCAGGGCTCATATCCTGTCAAATACATTTATTGTGCCCAGAATGCTGTTTCAGAACAATCAGACCGAAAGTTTCTCTCAGCTCCAATCACACCTGAGGTTATGATGCTGATGCTGCTTTGCATCGAAAGGATTTCAAGGCATGGAGAAAGATGCTGACTAAGGCAGACACCCAGTACCTGGAGGTTTCTCTGCCTTTTAGATTAAGAATGAGGTGTGAGCAACTGCAGATTTCCTGTAGATGGGGTGAAGACAAAATACAGACCATTTAGCATATAGTATCATAGCTGACAGATTGTTTTTCCCAATCTGACTTTTGGACTGCTCACAGAGTGCCAGGTTGACAGACTGAGCTAGTGCAAGGGAAGGGGACAGGAATCTGCAGCCAGAGATGGATGCTGGAGAGGAGAGGACAGGATTTCTCTTCTAACTGGCCGCACAGTCTTAAATTGACTAATGCAGGATCACAGAGGGGACCTTTGAGGCATGTGGCTAATGTAAAAATATGTCATTGTGCCTCTGCATTTTCCACCAATTCATGAACAATCAGAGATTCTGTCATAACATTTTTCTAGACAAGGAGAAGATAATAAATTATATATTACAAAAAGAATGTTAGTAAAGCTACAAATTACCCAAAAAAATGAAGATAAAACATTTTCCTTTAAAATGGAAGCAGGTTAGGACCTTTGTGTTATGCTTTAACTATTTTTGCTTCTTGGTTAGGTTTGTGCTCAAGTTACTGGTATACACTTCAGATCACATGTACTTTTCTCAGAATTCCCAATGCAGGATGTATTCTGAACAAGGAGAGAGTAAACAGTTTCTAGAAATGGTTCTATTTATAAATGCCATGTGATTTCTTTTGCTTGAGTAATTTTTAAACCATCAGTAATCAATACGCACTTGCTGCTGTGGGCACGTGGACAAGAAACTCCAGATTAACCTGAAAATGGATATAAAACCCATTTATTTCTTCAGACCTGTGAACAAGCTCTCTTTAAAAAATTAAAATTAAAAAGAGAGAGAATGGGCTTACCCCTCCCATAAGTTTTTATCTGAAAAGGGAGGAGGTGATTCATGGCAAAGCAGCTGATGGCTGAACACAGACAGTGTGTTACACACACTGTGTTACTGTGTTACACACAGGAAGCCATCTTGGCTTCTCCCAAGGCCTCCTGCTTGTCTCTCCTCTACCTCAGACTGAATTTATCCAGGAGAAGGCCGTACTGAGCACAAAGTCAGTCCACTAAGGATTAATACTGAGAGGCAGGCTCAGAAGGCAGCTACTTCAAGCACCCTCCAGGGGTTTGGGGCAGACCCATTAAATCAGGGAAATGAATCCAGCAAACTGTAGCCTGTCTGATGTGTGCAATAGCTTTCTCATGTGTTAATTACTGTTTGGCAGAATGTATTTCCAGAAAAGTTCACACAGAAACTGGAAAACAAATGCCTACTGGCACCACAACAGTGTTTGTAGACACCACATTCAGATGTGATGCAGTAGGACAAGTTGCAGAAAATAAGCCCAGCAGTCTCATGCCCACCAAGGCCTGACAAAGCCCTACAAACCTGGACACATTTTGCCAATCACTTTATTTCACAGGAGAGACACTGTGCACCCTCACCCCTAGTGCTCAGGTGCAAGAGCAGAACTCCATCCCCTGATGCCCTGGTTCCATCCTGGGGGCACACTTACTTCTCTTTAGTGTCTGCCAATAAAGTCCTTTAAATTTCAGCCACTGAACAAGCACACAGGGCCTGAGGCTGCTCAAAACTTGAGCTGGTTATTGCTTCTCCCATGCCAAGGATGAGAGCAGTATCCATATGTTATGTCATCCCCCATCCAGCTTCCCTGTAGGGCCCAATCCATGAGGCAGGCAGGCCTTTGTAACCCCCTTTCTGTATTCTCTCTGTTTCCAAACTCTTCATGACAAAGGTTCCTTTCTTCTGATGCTCAGGACACAAATCAAACCCAGATCCATCATCTCTGAAAGGATGAAATTACTAAGATATTTTTTGGACCACAGAGAAAAGTGAAGACTTTTTGGGAGTTCAGCTGTGCTGAAGGTGAGTAGAGACACGACTCCAGAGATTATTATTCATAGAACATCAGACAGCTTCAACAGAAAAGACTGGAATGGATAAATCTCAGTATGTTTTTTAGAGAGATTTTAATGATAAATTTCTACTTGTACTTTAAAAAAAAATCTTTTTTTAAGTATTCATTAATTTCAGCTCACATATAATTTTGAAAATACATATATATTGCAAAAGGCACAGCACGCATGATTCCTATTTAGGGTTTACTATTTTAACAGCAAAACTGATATTGTAAAATTCATAAACTGTTCCTAATTCCTGTTTATTTCTCCATAATGCCTTCTGATTTCCAGCAGCTGAGTAAGATCGTAATCATGGTCATTTTGCTTGAATAAAAGAGATTTAAGAAATAGGGAATAATCTCCCATGGCAGCTAAAATACTAATCTACTTCAGCATTAGTGACTTGTGAGATCTATATAAAATCTGAGTCCTGTAACCTAGGAAAGTACACAATCCTAATGTTGTGGAGGTTACAACGACCTTGACAGAGAAAGGTTCCACAATTGCCTGGTAGATAACTTGCAAAGAGAGTGTGGATTGAAGAATATAAAAGAACCATTTTTGAGAACCAGTAAAAGAGTCTCTTAAAACACCATCACCCTGCTGCTGCATGTCCACCAAACTACATAGACAGTCTTTGAGCCAGCAGCATTAAAGATGAATTTTAGATAAACTCTATTTGGGAGTTCCAGTTAGTACTAAAAACAAGAGAACCCTTCCTGCACATCATTATTTTCCCACCTATATTTCGAATCCTAGCTGCATTTGTGACTTTTAATACCCTTCTGTTCAAATACTGATAAGTACTTGTTGTAAAGCAATAACAGTAAAAGCAGAAAATAATTAACCTATTTAACTTGATACTGCATCATGGCATAAAGTCAATTGGCCATGGAAATGTTATCTGAACGTTCCAAAGCCGTGCTGGCTTTGGGAACAACATCGAGAGAGATTCAGCCATCAACAGAGGCCATCACAGCAGCACCATTATTCAAAGTTATTAAGGGAACATGCTTTCAGGATGTAACTCAGATTCTTTGGATGAAAAAACTCATTTAAAAGATCACAACCAAGCTCTCTTGAACGTTCAGTTAAATAATGTGTGCTTTTCTTCAGCTTCTGCTAAGAAAAAGGGAAAATAGGGTAGTTTTGAAAGCGTAGGTCATCAGGAAGGAAATGCTGACTGTTGGAGCTGCAAACCCAAATATTTTAACCTTTCATTTTTTCCAGCAGCTCCCATGCATCTGTCTGAAAACACACCATGCTATTTCCAGAGGTTAACTCCTCTGTCTTTGGTTACTAAGTATTTGTTAATTATAATGACCACTATATCCTTTGAGGAAATAGCAGAGTACAGTCTACCCAGACATATTTTCTTCCAGATTTATTTCAATAAAAACCTTTTGCTTAAAAAAGGAAATCTGTTCAGGGCAGGTATTTCCTCCTAAAGTTTCACATGTTTTTCCCTCAAATCAAACTACTTTTAAACATCAAATATTTGAGCCACACTTGATGATGCTGTCGAGGAGGCAGTAGAGATCCAGAGAAAGTCAGAACTAAATGGGAATTTAGATTTGAAGCATACCTGGAGCTACAGTTAATTTTGAAAATTATTTACAAATTAAAGCAGTAGCAATATTCATGTGGGGGTCATGGGAGGGAGTGTGGGAAGTGACCTGTCTTTGAAAAAGATATTTCAGAAGAAATGTGGAAGGGCAAACCTGCTCTGGCAGATAGGGCAAGGCTCTGTGGCTTCTTCATGCCCATTCATGGTTTCACCATACCCACTAAACCACCACAGTTTGGTGTGAATTGTGGTTTTCAGTTAAAAGTACTTGACAGTCTTGGAGGTTTTTTCCAGTCTTAATGATCCTGTGGTCCAGAATGTTTGCCCTTCTGGACACTGACATTCCACCAAACCGTGACTACAAAATAAGGGGATGTTCCAAAATTCACATTATTTCCATAAATGTGGAGATTTACTCTTCTGAAGCCCCAGTTTTGAGTGTAGGCTTTGGAGATACAGTACAGAATTGTACAGAAACATGCAACTGATCTCATGTCAAATCATCCCTGTTTTGTGTGGACTGATAACAGAATTTAGAACTCTTTTATTCCATACACACAATCACTAACTTCATCCGTTAAAAAAAAGTTATGTACTTAATATTCCCAAGGGAAAAGCATATTAAAGCAAATAGACACTATTTTAACAGAAGCTGAATTATTTTTAACCAAATGTCTCACTAAGGGATAATATTCATGTGCTCAGCTCATCTGCTGCCCATTAGGTGCACTCTATTAAACAGAATGAACAACAATGTGCAAAAGTGCACAGATTCCTTTTCTCTGTTAAATTACACCAGTTTTATGGCTTTTTCTATTACAGTCAAAAGGGAACACTGGAATTGCTGCTCACTACTATTACAGGCATGTCTTTAGGTACCTCTGGTGAGTTTTGTCCTGATACACCATCTTATTGAACCTAAAGGACAGACCTGTGTGCAGGCATGTGTCTTTTGCTCACTGCTAAACTCAGTCCACACTTTCCTATTACCTAATGGGCACCTGGGCCACTCTTGATATCAGATTCAATTTCAGTAGAAGTGGTTGGAGCTCATTCAATAGGTGAAACCAACTCTGCAGGCAAAGCTCAGCCTGAATTTAAAAGTACACAATTAGAAGGTGCAGCAACCACAGCCTTCAGCTAAGGGTCATCAATCTTAATGTGGTGGCTGAGGACAAGCTAAGGATGACTCTGCTCTAATGTCTGCACCCAGTCTGAGATATCTGTATGGTTTAGCCACAAAAATAACCAAACCAAAATGAAACAAAACCCAAAAAAACCCAACAAAAAAGCAAAACCAAAACTAAAAAAACCCCAAAACAAAAGAAACCCCCCCACCCCACCCCCCTCCAAAAAAAACCCCTCATAAAACCAAAATAAGTATGCAAAAATGTGCAAAAAAATAGTTTCTTTTGGGAAAAGCACAGAGTTGTAGGCAATCCTATCTGTACGAACAGCAGAAAGAGGGCTGAGTTGTACATTTTAGTTCATGTGAATCAGAGAGGAAAATTCAGCCTAAGTTGTCCAATCCAAGTAGAGGCAATCCAAAACATTTTGGGTATTGTGGACTGTTTGCTATATCTTTTGGGGCATATTTTCTAAAGACTACATTGAGAGAAGTAAGTGGGGGAAAGCAAAAGAGGGCAGGAAGTGTAACAGTTTTGAGGTCTAGCACTACATTCAGATGAAATCCCAAGTGCTTATCAAAACTGCCTTGAAATATTTATTTTGCTTTCAGCTGTGGTTACTTCTTACAACTCATGGTTATCTCTTAAAAAATTTAGAGATCAGCAATCATAGCAAGGCTGCTGAATTTTCAATGCAAGGAAATAGGCTGAAACACTCCCCATATCAGGACTAACTCCTCATTTATTTTCCTATTTAAGAGAGCATTGCTCTGCATGCAAATGGGCTGATGCTTACAGCAGCGTTCCACTGATGGAATATCCACATATGTTATGAATACTGATGAAATTCATATTCTCTTATAATGTAGGACTGCATTTTTCCAATCCCATTGTTAGGTGCCTCCAGTTCCAGCACAGGACTGGCACATGTGCCTTTCCTGCCATTCATTACAGTCTTCCCCTCTCCTAATGCCTTCAATTATATTCAGCCCTTGTTTCAAAATGGAATCCCAAAATTTTCAGGCTCATTTTTAAGGGGCATTTAAATAATGTTCAGGTTGTGTATAGAACCGCTATAGGTAAAAACAAAGCGAATGAGATTTTAGATAAGATTATCATATTTTCAGACTTTCAGGAGACTGGGATGCTGAATTGCCCTTAGTTACAATGCAAATTGAACATCCAAATTCTTTCTGTGAGACCAAAGACATTCGATTCATGTACAAAAGAAAAAGACTTGAAATTAAAGATGACCTGCTTCATTACCTGTAATATCTTTTGTATCTTGGCATTCTAAGACATTTCCAAACCTTGTATCATCAGTGCATCACCAAATATATTTTCCCTGCAGCTCCTGCAACACAAGAAATTGCAGTTAAAAACCCTTTGACACTCAGATTGGAACCACTTGAATTTCTGGGTGTGCTGAATTACAAAATTACCTAAGCATATTATTTTCTGTTTAATTTATTCAATTTTTGTTATGAAAGGCACTTGGTTTTGCAATATTTTAGTTTATATTGTAGTGGTTTCTCAATAAATCTACACTAAAATTAGTTTTGCGGTTTATTCAAACATTTTTAGATTCAGCAGAATTGTACTGAAATGGAACTAAATTCTAGTTTTCAAATGGTTACAATATTGCAAATCTACTGTTTTTCAAAAGGTGTTGAAAGAACGTTAGAAATAGAATTAAAACAAAACTGCAATAAATGAAAAATGGACTATACTGTTCTGGATCCCATTGACATTTCCAGCAGGTGGTCACTTTTTTGCCTGCTCGTCCCTCAGTACCTCCTGAAAGATAATCCTGCAAACATCATTCCACCTTGTGAGTGGAAATTCACGTCTCCTATCAGAGTTTTAACTATCCAGTTCAGGGGCTGTAAGCCTGCTTTTTGACAAACCAACTAATTCTAGTTCAATGTTTATCAAAACTGATGGCACTGCTGCCCTAAGTTCAAGAGCTTGGAACATTCCTTCTTTCCCTGCTAACAAGGATGCCAGATCAGAGCGTGAGAGGCAGCCTGTGCTCCACACAAAGTGAGCATTACTGGGACTGGATACTGAGAAAAAGAGTGAAAATACTGAAATTCAGCCCAGGCTCCTGCAGTCACTCCCTTTTTCTATGTGGTGTGAAGCAAGAGCTTCTCCCCCGCACAGCTCGGGGTCTGGGAGAAAGGAATAAGTGATGATTAAAAGCTCAAACACGTTCCAGCCTGGCTCCCTCATCTGCAAAAGAGCTATGGGAACTGCAGCCAGGCCACAGTGCAGCCACTTTGCAGCTTTCCCAATTACCAAGATATTTTTCAATTTTTACTGTTTTTTAAAAAGTTTGACTTTAAAGGTTTGGTTTTTTTGTTTTTTTAAATTTAACACTCTAGAAGTAATTGCATCTTACCATGCACACACAAAGGGGAGTATCCCAACCTTTTAGTAAGCAGATGACCCTCTGCCCATTTAAGGACAGAACACTACAATTTTCCATAAACCCAGTCTGTGTGCTTCCAAGTGGAGATAAGTACATTAAATGTCAGCCTTACTCTTTCCTCCCACTCACAGAAAGCCTCTTTCTTCCTTTTTACTACGTATTATCTCCATTATGACCTTTTATTATACAAAGGTTCTTGAGGATTATTTTTTTTTATTCTATACCCACATGACCAGCTGTAGAAAGAATATTTTCATGATCTCTCAATAGGACATGTGGGTGCTATAAAAATAAATGTTCTGTGGTTATGAGAAAGTTTAAATTATTGTTGGCTTTTTAGATAATTTTTTTAGCAATTTTATTAGTATCATCTCTAGTTTTAGCACTAAGTTGAAAGCTTTTCCTACGGTGCATATGCAAAGCCTCATCAATTTTGACAGTATGGCTATGCAAATATTCTCCCTTCAAGAACCTTAATGAATAATTAATATTGTGCTTAGAGATCTAGCTGAAAGCACCAATCAGAGGGTCCAAATAAATTGGACTGGTGTTGAAGAAATTGTTCCCCATGCTCATCAGAAAGATTACTGTTTCTTTTAGAGAATAGCTTTAACAATATGAAATAAAGCCCTTTTGGAATAACCTGCTGATATCTGCATGAATAATCAGAGCAGCTATAAGTTATCTGTCACAGTGCTGGCTGGTGTTCAAAGACATCTGCTGGAAAGGTATTGTTTTGTAATGACAGAAATCAAACTGATTTGGGGAAAGTAACAATCTCTTTTTGTCTTACTTTTCCTTCATCTTTGAAATAGATACTTCCAGCACATCAGCTTGAAATTAAAAACAAGTGACAAAAGCCATTATTTTACTGCATGAAGGACAGAAGGTAACCTGCCAGAAGTTGCCTTATATCAAAATAACTTTGGATTTGCCTGAAGAATATTAGCTCCCTGTTTTTATGCCCTTCAACAATTGGGTTTCAGCATTGCTCGTGAATTACACTTTATAAAACTGACACATGTTGGGCATCCTGCTACTGTGGCTGTGTTTCCATGCTAAACACAGTTCTGGCTGAAAAAGGAAGAATTGAGGGGGCGTATTGGAAGGGAGAGCTGGGACCAAAACACACTGCAGGCATTTTATCTTTCCTTAACAATGAGTACCAGGTACAATTACCCACACTGAGGAGTAACTCACTCCTACTGAAAGACAATGAACCTTTATACAACCTCTTATTTTTTTAAAAAAATACTGAAACCAATTTTACATAATTTCAGATAAATCCTGCCATTACAAGTCTGTGGCAATTTTTCTAAGTTAGTGTGTGCAATCAATCGTAGAACATTTCAAAACCTAAAAAGAGCATTTATCACTCGCTGATTAAAGATGGGGTTTTTTTATTCTTGTAAAAGGTGATCAGTGAAAAAATGTCAGGTTTTACACCCTCCCTCCCCAATGTAAAAGGTCACCAGCTTGAAAAAATGTTTAATACTTCATTTCATGCTGTATACAAGCCTTCAGAAATTAGCACTTTTCTGGTCACTGTATGTTACCATTTATTTGGGTATTGGGAATGCCAGATTCACATCCCATGTACTTGCTTTCTACGTTTCCAGTGTAGGAAAGGTTCTCTGTATAGAGGAGGGTTAAAACAATATTCAAAGCATTTTGGAGCATAGAGATTATGCCCTTTCTGAGAAACACTGGAAACATTTAAGAAAACCAAGCTGGGATCCATTTATGTGGATGGACATCTGCATCCATGAAGCTGTTCCAAACCCATGGAAGCACTTGAGTAGAATTGGAAGTCCCAGTGGAGAGGCCTTACACCCCTGTCATGGATTGCTGCTGGGTTCAGCACCAGTGTAACTGCTTTATCTGGGCTTTCCCAGCAGCAGAAACAAGGAGCTCCTGGTCTGTCTTAGCTAGCTATTTGCACAAGACTTTGAACTCAGGCATCAAAACAGAGGGTAAAAAACCAAACAACAGAAGTAAAACTTAAACCGGCACTTTTAATGTATAAAATAATTACTTCCCCCCACCTTGGTTTGCTTTTCTCTAACCCCTGCAGGACCAAGTGATTAATGTATCAAATGATGGATGGCCACTCCTCACTGTCTGTGTTTGCTGCACACATCCCCACCAAACCACTTGAAAAATGCTCATTTCTATTGTGGGATTTCCAACTCTCCATTAAAAATCCAAGCTGGTTTTGAGGCAGCTTTTTTGTTCCTATACATCAGGGGTTGCAGAATGGGACACAGTGACTGAATAATCCCTAAGGAATTTTTAGGACATCTATTTGGTATTTAACTCTCTTTTAATTATGTTCTTTTTGACTATTCTGCAATTATGCCTGTATAGGTCTTTAAAAAAGGACCCCAGGCTGTTGGAGCACCTGTTAGAGCACCTGTGAGAACACATGAGATAATTATAAAAACATACATAAAGTTTAAAGGCAGTTGTCAGCATTACAATCACCAAAGTTCTCACATGTGTCTAGTGACTCAATATCCAGCAGAGTTTACATCTAGAGAGACATTTGGTCTCAAATCAAAGTTTTCAGAGTATTTAGGAGGCAAGAAGATTTCAGATAAAAGAATTAAGAGCATGACTTAGCTTACTGGAAATTACAGAGAAATGCAAAACTGTAGCTAATATATAAATTGGCTAGATATTAAAAAAAAAAAGTTGGAAAACTGAAAGCAGATTTAACTTTGCCTATCAGCAAATCTCTGGTAATATGCCTAATGCAGAAAATCAGATTATAAGCAAAAAGTTAGAAACAAGCCCATGATAAGCAGAACATTTTACTTTCTTTTACACCTAATATCAGTGGGAGCTACTGGCAAGAATGACTGAAAACTAGTGAAAATAAATTAATATAACGAGGAATAGCCCTGATTTTGACTGTTTTTAATGGTTGTTGCCATGCTTAGAGTTCACTGAATCATTGTGGCACTTTCTAGTCCTAATGAAACTTCAGAATCAATTCACATGTGTCAATTTAGAGTATAAAATGTAAAACAACCTTGATTTATGCATTCTCATCCATAATCATCACTGAAAAATGTAAATATTTTGTTGATGGCTGTCTATGTTGTTGATCAGATGAGACACTGAAAATGACATCTTATTTTCACTGCCAGATCGACATTTCCTGGCAAGAGAAGCAAATAAATTGTTTTCACCTCAGTGAAGTGTGACAAGAAAAACACAAAGGGGAACAAAAGCATGCAGGCATTGGTTTTATGAAATGACTATTAAATGAATTTTTTAAGTCTAAGTCTTCATGTTGAGGAACCATACCAAGAAGATTTATACGGGATTAACACTGATAAAAAGACTAAATGCACTGATAAAAGACTAAAATATCATTCCAGGTTCAGAAGCAAAATTACAACCACTTCACAGTACAAGAGGTAGCAGGGGCACCCCTGCCTAGCTCTGGGGCTTTCATCCAAGGGGACATGTAAATACATCTGATGGAGCTTTTTGAGGAAAAGCAGAACTGTTTAACACTAACAGGTTCAGTAACAGAGCAACACTTGCTCCTGACAAGTAATCAAAGCCAGGCAAGCTGAAAGCATCTTGCTCAGTTTCATTCTCAGGCACACCTTCCCCCTTCACAACTCAGCCTCCATGAAAATAAACATGGCTTTAGAAAAAAGGAGTGCAGTCAAATTTAGTGAAACACAACCTAAAACTTTTGCTTTGACCAAAATTAAAAGTCTGGTTTACTTACTATGGGAGCTTTGTAAAATCCATTTTTTTCACTTGCTCCTTGCATCCCTCCTTTAATTCAGATCATAATACAGAAGAAATAGAGCAAATTGTCATATGGCTACGGACAGTGACCTCTGCAGTTGTGAAAATCATTGTGTGAGAGATGCTATTCTGAAAGACAACAAAGATATTTTTCTTATTTATTTATTGGCCAATTATGCTGGCTTTGAACCCTTTGGTGAAAATGCTTTAACTTTGCTTATCCTATCACAGAAATTTATTTAGTTATTTCAAAATCAATTTATTCATATCAAGCCACCAGCAGCCCTGACCTCTGGTGTAACCCTGGAGGTATGAATGAGATCCTAAAAGATTATGTCAGTGCACTGCCTTTTGAAAGTAAACAAAAAGCAATACATCTTAGAGAAGAAAAAATGAAATAAAAAAGCCAAAACCCAGAAGCACTAGAAAACTACATCCCCAAGCCCCTAGTGGGAATTGTTTGTTGAGTTCCTGTCTAGATGATATCCTGCTTCATTGAAATGTCTCTACCTGTACATGCCAAATGTGTGTGTGAAACACTCTGAATATGAAAGATCCTAATTTTGAATGACACTCATCATCATACTGTGCCGCTGCACAGAATTTGCAGCATCTTCTGGAAGAGCAGCTTAACAAGATCAGTGCAATTATAAATTTCTGTGCAGTGGAACTAAGGTTATTTTGCATTACATTAATTTATTTTTTAATGTGCTTTGCTCCTTTCCTTCCTCTGCAGACATAGATCACATTCTCGTTATTTTCTGCAAAGGGTTCATTATGTTGTGCTTAATAACTCAGAGAACCTGGCATTTTAGTAGCAAACATCTCTAATTCTTAAGCACAGGATAAATGAAGAAATGCATTTACCAGTGCAAGCATTCCTGCAAAGAAGTTGAAATGCAAAGCACTGACCTGCACTTGAATGTATTTTTCCTTCCTCTCTCCCATCGTGCTTTGCCCTCCACATAACACAAAAGAGGCAGGAATCACTGTTGGATTTCCAGCACCCACATTTCCCAGCTCAGGGGGTACAAATCTGCACCCTGGAGACAAAATTGGTTTTATAACTTGCACTACAAAACACACAGAGAAAATTATCCCAATCCACCACATCAGCACAAGAGTTTTCAGAGACATATGCACTCATTAGCTTAGGTCCAGGAGGGTAATTCTTAAAACCACCTTATGCCTATAAAATTAATTTGATTTTAAAAGACAAATGGATGGAGAATGTAGTTATTTTTCCTCAAAACATGCAAATCCTGACCACCTTTGTCAACAAAGACTTCACAGGTCATCAAAAATCAAGCTGGGACTCCCAAGCAAGGAGGAATGTGAGGAGATAGAGTTCTAATACTTTAAACTCACAGTTCCCACTGTCCCTATGAATGTTTCTGCCCCTGGGTCCAGAGTACTCTGGGTTCTTTACTCCTAATTTTTCACACAAAACTTTCCAACTAAGAAGAACATTTTCAAAAAGCCTTGAGGAAGAAAAACAGCACTATACAGGAAATACTGTGAATCTCAAGGTTTTCTGAGTCCATATTGCAACAATTGCTATTTAGGATGCAGCTGATATTGTAAAATATTATTTTTCAAGAGAAGGTGAAAGCTGACTGGCTAAAGGGGAAAACCCCCACAGCATTATTTTTAGTGTCAATTCTAGAGAGACATCTCTTTTATCTTCACCCTTCTTTTTCCACATGGAACAAAGTTCCAGATCTCTTGCAGTTTTTCCCATCTTTTAATGATCTTTCAACTATTTTTTAACAAAAAAACTCCAAAACCCAACAAAACAAGATGAAAGTAAATCCTATCTACCTGTTCATCCAAGGGCATCTTCTACATCCAAATGTGCTTCTGTGGAGGCATTGCTGTCCAGAGACAGAGTTCTAACTCCAATGCCTTCAAAGGTGCAATGGGAGAGACAGAGGCTGGCCAGAATTCTTTCTGAGGTTAATTCCACGAGATCTGGCCTGTCCATGGCCTCATCCAAGGCGGGTTACTGTGCCATGTTCAGAAGGTTGTCCCTCTGTCATGCTGTGCTGTGCTTCCCTAAGGCTGGTTCAGGGCACCTCTGATCAGCTTAGCACAGCTCTTCCTCAGCTGGTGAAAGTAGCACACATGAGCAAAACACCACTCACCATTTCCTGTGTTTGGAAGTCACATGAAATGATCACAAAAGTTACTTCTGCTGCAAAAACCAATGACTTTTGACAAACTCCCTTGTACCTTCACCCACTGTTTCTCCTACAGTAGCTTTTATTCCTACCAGTTGTGTCCCTAGTGGTTTTGCAGATGAACGAATGGGCAGATGGGCTGGAAGTTCACTCTGTAAACATGCAGCAAAGGACAATCCATGGTTTGCACTGCTTCAGTTACCAGGATCTGCAGAGATGTCAAAGACATGTTATTCCCCATTTGGCAATATGCTCTGATTGCTAATTAATGCAAACAGCTTGTTGTCTACAGCAATACACAATTACTTCTCAGTGACCAAATGGCTCACAACGATTTCAACAAGCAGTTCAGGAGCCAAAAGCATTCCATAAATAAGATGCTGACACTAAGCTTGTGTACTTTTATTTAAAGATACAATATTACAGCCATCTGGAAATCCATTTATTTAATAACATCCAGCAACATAGGACTTGCCACCTGTTAGCTGGAAAATTATCAGCAATACAGGTAGCCAAAGGCATGAGTGGATCCAGCAGTCAGAGCTAGGGAGAAAAAAAGAGACAGTGACTGACTTGTAATGGCTTCTTTTTAGAAAAGACAGACAAATTTCTATGGAAGAGCATCATGGAACAAATCCAAACACCAGAAAGTTATTTTACTGTCACAGTAAGGAACAGAACTCTTCATTCCACCTTTCTTGAAGAAAGCAGAAGAGTCTTTGGCTAGAGTGTGTGCCAAAGTAAAAGTGTTTTCATACTGGCAGAGTTCAAATGCATCACTTGCACAACAGAGAGCAAAACTCCTGCAATTTCTATCCTTCAACATTCCATTTGTGAGGGAGGCAATTTGAGGTGCTGCTGACATGCAGGAATTCAGTTCTGAATCCCTAATCCAAATAATGCCATGGATAGTTTCAAAGATGTAGCTTCCTGCAAGGGTTTAAAACATAAACAGTATGCACAAACACTAATTTTCAGGGCTCAGTCATGCCCAGATCTGTATTTCATACAGAGATGTAGCTTAAAAGTACCGCTCATCACAGGGGGAGGTGACAGCACTGCATCCTACAAAGGAGCCAATCTTCTACTCCTAACTTGACTCCTTACCTGCTTCTCTCTACAGCCATAAATGCTTGCTCTATTTCCCATTAGCAGCCCAATTCTGAGCACCATTTTTCACCTGTTACTGATGCTTTCATCAATATCTCCCTTCTGCTGCAAGTACTACATTTCCAGTCACCTTGTCAGTGGAGCTGAGCTTTTTTTCCTAGTCTACCCACCACTCTTTTGTTAAAAGCATTATTCCTTCCCTTGCTGTGTCTCATTTAAACATTCAAACTGACAGTCTATTAGGTGTTCTGGTGGCAGCTTCTTAAGAGATTGAGGCCTTTTGTGTGTCAGCCCCCTGACACACAATCTACATTTAGCAGGGAGGTGGCAGACACAAAGAATATCTTTTTAAATTAGAGAGCAAGGCAGAGATTTGCAGAGAGAAAGTGAAACTGCTCTGAAAACATGGCTCCTCTGGAAATGGGGTTGCAGGGTAGGGCAGCTATTTTTGAATTGCCCACGCAATCACCATATCAGGCAGTTCAAGAGGTGACACATCCAAAGCTGGTGTGGAGGAGTTTTAACTTTCATGGTCCTTCTCATGTCTGAAGACATGAGCATTGTGATGAGGGGTCCCTGTCATTTCCCTGTGCTGCCAGTTCTGCTGCTGCAGGTGGCAGAAATCAGAAACACCCCTCAAGTTATCAAAAACTGGAGGAAAAAAGTGGGAATAGTATGGAATTGATTCCTAGTTTGGTAAGGTGGCTTGTTCACATACTTCTTCAGGTAACAGACACAGCACAGATGGAGATGAAGGAAACTTCACTTACTCATATTAACAGTACATAATTACACAAACAACTCTCAGAATAAGAATAATGATGCCAGCATCTCCATAAAACCTATTCTTCTTGAACTTGGGCAATAATTTCTTGAACTTTCCAGATTTATGATCATTGTTATTACCTCTTAATGCCATCCAACCATATCTATTTCTCTTTGTCCATGTACTATCTAAAATTCATCCTTCAGCCACTTCTATTAGTAGCTTTGAGTGCCTAAATAAAGCAATTCAGATAGTCAGATGTATTCTTTACCTAGCTCAGATGGCACACATCTACACAAAGCCCAGATGCTGGAAGTGATGCATGAAATTCATAGTTTCACTCCTGTAACAGATGCCACAGAAGCCAACCTTTCCCTTACAGGAAGAAGGAGCCCTGATTAAAATAAAATATTTTAAAAATACAATCAAAAAGGACTGTAAGTTCAAGCTCAGTCTATTTCAGTCTCAGAATACTATTGGAAAATCAAGTGCTAATGATTCTCTCTCAGAATGTAAATGATGTTTTGTAACTTGCACTGGAACTCCTGTTAGTGTTTACTCTTAAGAAGCAGATCCTTACAAAATGAATCATGCATTCAGTAGGTAAAAAGAAGGAAATCCTGCACTTGGGGCTGACCCTCACCTTCCCTTCACCCCTTCCCTTTCTCCCTCCTCAGTGGGAAAGGGGATCACTGAGGGATTTAGGGCGGAAACCTTCTGCCTTCTCCCCTTCCTCTCTCTTTGGATTTTGCCTTCTGCATTCTTTCCTCAAATGCAGAATGGCTATTTTTCTGTTAAAGGCATTTTTTTTCTACTGCTAAAGATTCACACTGACAGCTCTTCTCTTGTCTAAAATAAGTTATTCTATCTTCTTTTCTGGGTAACTGCAAGATGCTCACACACAAATATCTATTTATCTTCTTCACTGAATTTGCTGCCATTTCAGTACCATTATAATTATTTTTTTTCTTTACAAAAAAATTCAGTTCTAAATTTTATATGGGCCATTACTGGTCCCACAATTCATCTCAATATTACATTCTGAAATGGATTTGTTTTTTCTACGACTTCTCAAGAAGTATCAAAGTCCCACATCAACATAAAACCATAGGTCAGCATCAACTTTAATATATATCTGCAGTTTAGGATTTTCCTAAAGGGATTCAGAACTAACCAAGAGATTAAAATTAAACTCAACAGATTTGAAGAGCTGAGCTTTGATGATCCTTGTGGGACCCTTCCAATTCAGAATATTCTGTGATTATATTCCAGCTCCTTTATTTACCTGATCCCACAGACCATTATAATTATTGAAAGTTTCTACACATTTCTACAGAAGTTGTTCATACCTGTGGCTGCCAACAACCTAAGACCTTGTTATCAGCTATAGCCCATTTTATAAAGTTATCATTTCACAGGTTGCCTACCCCATTCATCTTGCCTCACTATTAAATTCTCTGCCATTTTGAGTGCCATGTCTTCAATCTCCAACCAAAAAATTTCTAAAGAATGTGCTGAATTTGTTCAATTTCTACACAGATATATCAAAAAGCACTGAGCAAAATGAATCTCTCCCCTTAGGTCTGCACTACTGGCAAATGAAGGGATATTGCACGCTCAAGAAACACTTGACTATTTGAACTATGAGCCACAGCTATGTTATATTAATAATCTTAATAGACACTTTAATTTCTTTCAATCCAGATTTTCCTCTAAATACTTCCCTTTCTTGACGCTTTTAATAACCACTCATATATTATAATATCCCTGCTTTCTGCTGTGCTTGCCATTTCTTGTTACTTTCGCATGGAACGGGTGGAAATGATGAAAAATAATTTATTATGAGATAAAAGTAATTGTGTAACCAGCATTAAATAAGTTATTCCAGGATTATTTTTCAACTCCTTCTGTGGCTCTATATTTTATTATAATTTAGTCTGTTTCAGAAAAGAAGAATCAGTGCTGTCAGGAAACACTCAAAAACAGACTGCAAAATCTGTTTTGAACAAATGTGTGAGTTCTATCTACCTCTTCTTAGATTCATTTATTTCAACAATTAACATCAAAGTATGTGCTGAAAGCATTACATTTTCTTGTCTTTAAATCTGTAAGCATTGACATAAAGGCTTTAAAAATTTTAACTCCATTGCTATGTTGAGAAAAAAGTGTTTTATGGCTTATAGTCATGTGCATTAAAAAAACCCACACCACTTAAATTCCAATATCCTGCACATTTCATCAAAAAATTCAGCACTGTAGATTTTTCTGCTAGAAAGTGACTGAGTTAATGACTCCAGCCAATACTGAAAATTCTGAGATCAGTAGCCAACAGACAATATAAAATGAGATAGTACAATTTTAAAGACTTTCAGTAAAACTGAATTATTCCAAAAAACCTTGAATTATTTTCCAGAGAGATATACTAGTAAAAACAGGCCTCAAGCTCCTTCCACAGCCAAAAGCCAAGACTTGTATTATGCAACACCTTAGTTATCTGTAATGTGTATCATGCTGAGCCATTCATCCAAGAATATCCTTTGCCTCCTTTAGGGTAAGAGGTAATTTAACCTCAGTACTAGCTCATTTCTCCCAAGATTGCCAGTCTTGTGAGAAATTACAAGATTAGCTTTACGATGAGAACAAATGTGCATTAGACAGTGAAATTTAACCCTAACTTCACCCTAGGGCTGATATACAACACTGAAGGAACAGTTTTTCTCTTAACCTATTGCAGTTTGATAAAGGTGAAGCAAGTTAGTTGCTATTAAACATAAAATGTAAGTATTTTACATTCAGCAGTGGAAGCTTAAATACCTTATTGACCCTCTTTTATTCCCTTAATATACAATTTCATTATAATGGCCAAAATCACTAAGCAGAAAGACAGGAATACACTCCGGGAGTCAACCTGAGCAATTCAATATCCTTCACTAGCAATATATTATTTCCAATCTCATCTAATATTGTATGTCTCTAAATTGTCTTTGGAGACCATAATTGTTCGTTCATTTGGTGAGGACAAAGGAGGCTCATACACAAAAGCCTTAGAACAGACACAAATCTTTGTACAGCTGGAATTTCTGAGTGCTCTTAAGACAAATACATGCAGTGGGACAGAGTTGTCACAGTGCTCAACAGGGCCACAACATGAGCCAAACACTGACATCATTCACACACAGCTCTGGGATGGACAAGGCCCTGAGGTTGTTTTTGGGGGTTGGTGCTTAGTTAGAGGCACTGCTGTGGCTACAAACGCTTGCCTGGCTCTGACTGCCCAACAAGGATATTCCTTGGCTGGGCAAGGGACACTGGGAATGGAAGGCTCTTCCTTAAAGGGCTGAGTAAAGCTCCCTCTGTCCTACGGCACCTCAGGCTGAGACTCGTGTGAAGTGTCAGAGCCTCGCCCCCAGGGGTAACTTGAGGGGACACTGAAGTCACACTTTGGGATCTCTTCATATGGGGGGGAAATGCCTCAACTAACTTCAAGTGTTTTTCCAACCCCAGAAACTTCAGCAGTGAACAAGTTTAGAATTCCCACCCATGTCTACTTCAAGTTTAGAATTCCCACCCATGTCTACTTCAAGTTTAGAATTCCCACCCATGTCTACTTCAGACTTCAGTGCTTTTTTTTCCATCACGCTTGAGCTGAGCAGCCTTTCACTCAGAAATGAAAGAATACTTTAATATGAGAACCTAGAACTGAATTCAGGTAAATGGGATGATCAAAACGAATGAATGAAATCAGAGACACAGATTTATTCTCTGTTTGTTCAAGCTAAATGCAACTCAGTCCCAAGTAATTTGATGAGATTTGTTCAAGGAGCGATTTCATCCCAGCTAATTAGAAATAAACCCCACAATATACCAAATTTAACTCATCATTTTAACTAGGTCAGCAGAGAAAAGGTAAGCAGCTCAAATGCCACATGAAACAATGTTAGGAAAGCAGTAAGGAGTTTAGAAGCCAGAGAAAATCTTTTCTGCATATAAATAAACAAAAGTACAAAAACCTGACCTATTATTTTCTGATTCACAGTATTATTCAACACTTGGAATTTGATCTTATGCTAGTTGAATATGAAATGGACTTTTCTGATTTTTGCAGAAACTGTAGGTCTTCTCATTTCATAAACACTAGAGTTACTTGAATTTTAATTTTTGTCCTATTTATGTTTTCCATTGCATGCAAAGAACATTCTGGACTTTTTGGCCCAACAGAAAACCTTGAGAGAACCATGCAGATTTCTGACATAAAGAAATAGGCATTGAGATAGTATTTGAATACCTCTCATACACTTTAAAAAAATTATTTTACTTAGGTCAATTGGTGTTTGATAGCAAAAGCATGTTTTGTCCCAAAAATCCCAATCAGAAAGGGACTTAGCATTTGCCACACTTTCTTTATGTATCAGATGTGTATTTTAAAAATGAAAACCCCCTAATTTGGCAGTGCTGTCACTAATGTCACTTTACAACATACATTATGCCAGTATGGTGATAGCAGTCAAAGGAGGCAAGTGCACATTAAAAACAAGAGGGATCAGCTTTAGACAGGCAGCACAGAACAAAGGGAATCTGCCCAGCAGGCACAGTAATTGTTTTAAGGTGCAGTGACTGTTTTGAGTTAATAATAAACTTTTCTACATCACGTGTTCTATTCCGCCTTGTACTTCTCTAACATCACCTCTTGCCACATCAGCCACATGGCTGGTAACCTTCTTATACATCAGAATGATACTGAAAAATCCCTGTTCACCTCCATCCCCTCAAACATGCAGACCTGTTTTCTCTTGGCTTCCCTTTTCCCACAGTGCTGACATCTGGAAACCATTCCTTTCCTCTTTTTCTCTTTTTTCTGGGGCTCAGTTGCTGAAGTACACTCTAATACCTGTTACTTAACTTCTCTATCTCTGACCAGCTCAGTAACTATAGCACATCCCACATTGTTCCTTCGCTCTGTCCAGGTACAAAAGATCAATTTCACTGACCACTATTATCATGTTTCATTGATGCTGACATGGTCCAGTGGTGCAATATCAGAATTGATGGTCCAGGCTAACTGGGGTTATGGATAAACTATGAAAAATCTGACCAGAAGAACATTAGAACCAATATATGGAATTAAAGTATTTCTTCAGTTTGCTTGCTCAGTTCAGAATTTGTCATCATCATCTTCTAAGATATGACACTTTTAAAACCAGAGGCTTCCTGATTGGGGAAGAGGGAGGTGGTGGTGAAAAGCTGAACTGATAACCACATGGTTTTATATTCTTGATGAAATAGAAATCTGGCATGTTTTATTTCTTCAATTTGCAGCCAAAGAAAATTAATAAAAATGCCTGAGTAATAAAAATTTTTAAAAATTAAGAAAACCACAACAAAACCTCCCACAAATGAACTCTCCTCCTCTAAACAATAAAATACACAGGAAAAAAATTATTCCACACCTGCTACTCATTTTAGAAAGCAAGATATGCCAAACTGTGCATTGGTATTGGACACAAGCTACTGAGGGCAAAATGACCAGGACTGACACTACAGTTATGAAATGATGGCTCCCTTCTCAAAACAGTCTTGTTTGGACATTACTTGTACCATTTAATTTTTATCTTTTCAAATCATCCTTTCCTTGGGTTTATGTAAAATATTTTCTAATGCTGAGATTAACCAAAGGGATGTGCTAATTCACCTTTAAAAGTCCTCAATACCTCAATACCCATGTGACTTTGTAAAAAGCTGAGTTGCAACTGACATTTTCACATCTGCTTTTGCCAGGACAGAACTTATTAAAACAAGCTTAAAAAAACCACTTTAAAATAATAAAGAATTGAGCCACTCTGGATTAACTGCAAACCCCTGGTCAATTTGTAAATAAACCCATACCAACTAAAATTTTAGTATACCTACTAAAATTTAGTTATGCTTACAATTTAATTAGGCTTTCCTGTTGTGTTCCTGCAACTAAAACAGATTGTTTACTCATCCATAGAGGTTTTGTTCTTCCAGTTTCTTCTGTCCCAAAGCAAAACACTCATTTCCCCTCTCCCTTTTCTGTCAACGACAATTGCATGCGAGAACTTTCCTTTTCTGTACAAGTCTGTGTGCAGAAAACTGACTAAATTTTGAGAACAAATAATCTTTCTTCATTAGTGGGAAGTGAAAGCTTCTACCCATGAACCTCTCACTCTTTCAAGTGCACAGTAGGGGCTAATAATGAAATAATTAAGCACACAAACAAGTATTAAGCTAATACCTAGTGTTGTAGACATTCTTTCTCCGTTACTATTATATTTCCAAATAGTCTTCAATCTTCCCTGTAAACAGCAGTGCAATAACATGGGGGGACAGTTTTTCTTTCAGACTGGAGGAACATTAAAAGGTCAATAGATTTCTTTTTTTTCACTGTTTCCTTAGTCTTACAATAGCATACCTGGTATTGTTGCATCAATAGAGGCTCATTCTAGTGTCTCTTATTTTGATTTAAATTAACATGGAATAGTTGGCAATGCACACAAACCCCAGCAGTTTACAGAAGTGCTATCTAATCCCAAAATACCAATAGTACAGAGAACTAAGTGCAGCACTATCTTTACTTCCCATTACTGTACTCAAACTCCAGAGTTCAAACAGCATCTCAGATGTCAGGGACAAGGCACTGCACATGTGTCATGCAAGTTAAGGATGGATAAAGAGCTTCAGTGCTTCCTAACTGTGCTTCAACCAGTCTAAGTTACATATCTAGTACACAATCTTGGAAAATATTACATGTTTAGCAATAAATATCAACTTCCATTAAGGGGATTATTGTATTTTCCATCTCTGCAGCTACTGCTTGATTCAGCCAGGGAAATAAAATTAGCTGTATGAGAGGATTGCCTCTCTTTGGTTGCGCACGTAATTAAATACAAAAAAACAAACAAAAAAAAAGCATAATAATTTTTAAGTCATTTTCAACAATATTTTCCCCATCTACAACAATCAGCTCTCACTAGAGAGTAATGCCTTGGCATTCCAGAAATAAACAGCAGACAAGCAGACAGGAACCAGCATTTTTCATTGTTAGTTTAACAGCTTGAAAACTGGAGGGCAAACCCAGACAGCTACAAGCAGTGTCTCACCTTTTAAAGCCCCTCAGTGCCCAACAAGTTTGAAGCTATTGGAAGATATGCAGTTCCAGGGACACCACAAGTAATCTTCTCTTATGAGAATCTACACTGAATGGCAGCACTTATGCTACAAGTGCCACTTTGCAGGCAAAAGTTTGCCAGAATAGACTTATATGAGCATCTCTAGCCCTTCAAGGGGTTATCAAAACCTTTAGAGAAAGAGCATTACAGGGAGGCTGGGGAGCAGACAAGATTTCATTGAGAAGTTCCTGTCCAAAAGGAGGAAAGAGTTTTAAAGTAGCTTTATTTTAGTTTTATTTCATAATGGAATGGGGGATTTGGGGCGGGAGAGAAAGAGAGAAAATAAACAGCAGAAGTACATTTGTAGTCAAGTAGGAGATATATTACACTATTTTTAAATGCAAACAAAACAGGAGCTGCAGGGAAACACATCTGGACTCTCTGTTGATGGAGAGCAAAGCTTTCCTATGACTACAATTATTATTTCCTTTCTGCAAAGTCTCCCTCACTGCTGGGACAACAACCATTCTTTTAAACACAGCAGCACAGATGGAGTTTCCAAAAGATCTCCTAAAGACCAACGGAAAACATGGAATTGGGAAACTCATGCAGAAAACATTCTCATAAGAGTACCAGCTTATCTTTCAGACCACCAGAAATACTGAATAATGACAAAGGAGTTTAACAAGTTCCTATGAATTCTTGAATTCATAGGATTCAGATTCACTCCCACAGCACAGGGGTGTGCAAAAGTAAATTCAAGGAGGAATTATCACAGTGAACAGCACCACTGCCATCCCACTCTCCCAGGGCTTCAGCTTTCAGTGGATAACAGAGGCTCCATCACAACCTTGCTGGCAGACACTGTCAGGTGGAGGTGAGGAATCAATAAATTTTGCAGCTTCCCAGGCTGAACTCTGCCTCCAGCCCCTGGATGAGTGCACCTCCAGCTCCTGCCAGCTGCTGCTGACTGTGTTCACCACCATCTGAGACTACACCTCCACAACCTCTCCTGCTTGCTGCAGAGCCTACATTTCAGATTGCACTGAGGGCTCACCCAGTGCTTCTCCAGAGATTACAGCCTGTAATTCAACAGTTCTTGGTTTAAAGCCAGAGCAACACACAGGTTGGAATCATATCTAACTCATGTTCTGCATAGTAAACACACCAGGCACGTGGCTGGTAACCAGCAGCTCATAAATTTGAGTGCCACCTCTGATGCCTTGGAATTTACAGCACTTTTGGATGAGTTTTCCACGTGCAAGCTGGAAAGCTATGGTTAGAGCCCAAATAATTCATTTTTGATTATTCTAGACATAGAAATCCATATTTAGTTCTCTGTGATGTGTCATATCTACAAAGCCACACAACAGGCCAGAGGTCCAACAGTACCAGTGAACATAGGGTTCAAATATAACTTCTTTTCAAATAACTTCTAATGAGCACCACAACATGACAGTCCCTGCCTTACTTCAACAGTCCCTGCTGAGCTTCCCTGTAAGATAAGGTGGTGTTTGGATACTGAATGAGACTTTTAGTGTTACTGATTTTCATCCCTATCCAATAAACATGGTTTTGGTAGTTTGTGATTTATTTTTTTGGTTGGTTCTTTGGTTGTTGTTGGGTTGGTTTTAGTTCTTAAATAGAGAACCTTTTCTTCTGGTAAAGGTTAGTGGTACTGGTTAGTTTTAACCAAACAATAGACCCTTTCCCTTGGATTCTCAGATTCTCAGATACATTTGCACGTGTATTTTCCACCTGCGGTCACTAACTCAAGAGAACTGATTTTGAAAAGTGCAGGGGGCTGTCAGTCACTGGTTATTTTGTGAAACCAGCTCACATACCCACTGAATACTGTGTGGCCATGCAAATCAAATAGCATCATTTCACATTTATATTGGGCTCACTTTAGTAAACTCTCAGTACCGTGCACTCTTCCCCTTTAAACCATAACTCCATTTCATATTAAAGTTAACACTTCAAAACCAGTTTTCTAATTCAGTATGAACACTTCATAATTACATTTTCCTTAAAAGCTGTAATAAACTTTATTTAAGCAAGTGCTTCCCGTTTTATTGCCAGCCCCAAACATTGTTCATTTGCAAGCACAAAGTGTCCTCTTGACACGATAATGAAAGTGCATTCATACATGTCAGCTGGAGCAATTATGCACTTCAGATTTATACGCAACAAGTATCATTCAGTCTTTTCTGCTGACACTTTCAAACATGACATGCATATTAAAATTAACACCTAGTGTGAACGCACCTCACTTCAACTGCAGGTCTGCCAAATCCCCCAGAAATTTGGACAAGACAGAGGAGAGGCAAAATCATTTTGTAAAATGGCCAACTAATTCCATAACACATTCAGATGAATTTACTGTTGCTCAATTTCCTCTGTAGTACCTAATAGAGGGAGACACAAAGAAAGGCTCAGAGGAGAGCCCTGGGCTGGTTTTAGGTTTATGAGTGTCTCAAGTGGTCTCACAGTGCCCTGGGCACACAGGGGGAGTCCCTGTCCCTTTCCCTGGAGCTTTTCTCCATTCACTGAGCCACAGGGCCCAGTCCCCAGCAGTGCTTGCAGCTCCACCAGAGCAGGCTTGGATGGGAACTGAGAGATGTATCTGGAAAGGCAATTTACATCCTACTGTCTGGAGCATAGATTGCTGGAATAATGCTGATTTATTGAAAAGGGGGGAAAAAAGTGATTGCTTTAAAATTGGATTTTAAAGGACACTTCTTTTCTCTATACCTCTGATTGACCTCGAACATATTTCACCCTCAGAATTTACAGGAGAAAATTTGGATTGTTTCCCATTATTTTATTGAACTTTTCAGGTTTTTCTTTTTTCCAGTATCTCCAGGTCTCAAGAGACCAATCAAAATTCATGGGAAACCACTACTTCCTTGCAGAGATAAAAACCCACCAAACTTCACAGAAAGGAAAACTCCACAAGCACAACCTGCTTTAAATGGAACTCCCAGCTGCAGACCCAGATACCCCAGGGCCCCACTTTGCACCTGGCATTTGACTGATGGTACCTGTGATTTCCTGTTTTACAGAGCTGTTCTGAGCATCACCCATCCCCTACAAAGTACCCCACGAGCCTGGAGTGAGGCAAACAGGAGAACCGCTGGTGTTCTGGTCACTGTTGCTGGTGGAATGACCAATGAGTAATGTGCCTTCTACCAAAATACACTCTCACAGGACAGAATCCAACAGCAGACAGTAGGACTTGGAACTGCTGATCTCTGCTTCATCTTCCCCATCCTCTAGACCCAAGCAAAACAAAGTACCCTAATAAATCTGTGTCTTGCTTAAAATATCCAGCACAAAATTTCACCATGACACCACACCACGTGAAACAAGAGCAGGTTTACCCTTCATTTCAAGAAATAAAGGGACTCTCTTTGTAATTGATCATGAGAAGTGACAAACTCAACCATCACCAATTATAGATATGGAATAGTACACAGGGCTTGAAAAGCAAAACATCATATTGATATAGAAGTTAGAGCTCAAAGGCGTTATAAGAAACAAAGAAAAACTGAAATAATTGATACAGAATTGTGTTATCTGAAGAATAACCAGGTGAGTGAAAAAGATAAGCCAAATCCTAACTGACCTGTATACCAGGGGAAACAGAATGCACATTCAAGCAACAGGTTCAGTCAAACTGCAGCCCTGCCCTGCCACAGGCATTGGGTTTCAGTCATAACTGCTTCAGTTCCAACCACTCCTGCTTGGTGTTATGACCCTTAGTTTTACTAATTTTAACTATTTTTCTATTTTAATCTACATTTCCATTGTCACTGGAAGCAAACTTTGAAAATTGCAATTAGGATGGCAGGTGGAAAATAAAAGAAAATAACACTTAAAATTTGATGCCTAATTTCCTCTATGGGAACTCCAGAGGCACAAGTAATGATTCATTGGAAAGAAGTCATTATGCCAAACATCTAAGGACAGAAATAATCTAAGAAGCTCCTGACTTCCTATGAGCTTGTTTACAACAGGATTTGGCTTTGAAATAATTTATAGACTTTAGTGTTGTCTGCAATTACATCAGTGAGGAAAAAGTTGCACCACACATACACACACAACTGTCCTTCATAAAATAATTCTGCATCTGTCAGGGAATATACATTGTCTTTCTGATTCTATACATCCTAATTTTTTTCAGGTATAACAGCAAGGAAGAAGGTTACTGAGAGTGCAAAGCAGAATACAAAAAGAGCCTCCAGTGTTGTTGTATTTTCACATCTTTGGATCAGACATTATCTATGAAATCACACAGATTTGGTAGAACCACTTCAACAAATGTCACACAAACCAGCTTCAACAAGTTAAACCTCTGTATTTAATTTGAAAAATAGTAAGAACCACTGTTAAATTATTAATAGCAACAAATATAAAGTGATATGGAATTAAGCTGCTTTGCCAGAACCTGGCCAAGTCTAGAATACATAACTGCACTCCCTCAGGCATTGATGCTGAAGCACAGCACGTGCCTGGCAGTGCTCAGGGTCCCTGCTGCAGGGCCATGGGGACCTACCCTTTACTGGGCAGGAAATGCAAAGGTCTTGTCCCATGTGAGAGCAGATCTCTCCTACCCAAACAGTGATTCCTGCTGTCCCCACACCTCACAGAGAGCTGAGGGAAGGGCACCTCTCACCACAGACACATGGTGAAACAGCAGCTCCCTCCTCGGGTTCATTTACATTTGCTGCGGATCATCTGCAGCTTTGCTGTGACACCAACCAGATCTCACTATCACTCTTACAATTCTCAGGTGCCAACCAGAATAATCTTTTCCCGTGGTTGGATGCACAATCAGATCTGATTTATCCACTGTATCATCAGTATATCCCATGGAAGAAAAGCTTTTAATGGAGTTTTCCAAAATAAGACAAGAAGTAAATCCCAAAAGAAATAAAAGCTCAGTTTTCATGTATTGTTTTGATTTTCACTTCTGAGTAAATATTTGGAGAGCCACAGACTGGCACATCTAAGCACCAAACTCCCCTGTTTATCAATAGGTCAGCTCTGTGAGCACAGAGCCACAATGCAAGGTCCCTGGGGCTGTCTTTGAAGTGACCTTAACCTGATACAAAGATGACATGAATAGAAGAGAGAAAGAATTTTATCTATTTGAGATCTCAGAGCTTGAACACTGTTTAAAAAAAAAAAAAAGGCAACCAAACAAAACACCACAAAACAGCTTGACAGCACTGCCAAGCTATACTGAGTTATACATAATAGGTTTGTGATTGGAAGCATTTTTCTCCATGGACACAGATTTTTTCCTAATTTTGTTATTTTCACAATGCTATAGACTCCTGGCAGTACTGCCTTTTCAATTACAGTTGTTTTTCAAACATATTCCTTCCCCTGGCCAACTTACCTGTAGAAATACAGTCAGGCTTGCAGGAAATCTTACGTTTTTGTCAATATATTCTTAATTCATTTGAAAAATTAAAATTAAAAGTACGTTGATTTTTTTTTAAAAAAAGCATTTATCTGCAGGCATAAATAATTATATTAGATACCCTCATTTAAGTATGGCAGCAATCCTGACAATTGTCTTTTCTCCCACACACATCAACAGTTCACAGGATCTAAGAAATCACCAGCTTTTATAAGTGAGATGTGCACTTCAAAATACATTAGAACCGAAAATTATGGTTTATAAAATAACCCAAGATGAGCTAGAGAAATTCATTGCCATGCACTAAGGGTTGTATTTCAGTGAGGGCAGTGAGTCTGGGCTGTGGCAGAGCTGGATGAGCCCCCAGCACAGCCCAGCAGCTGCTCTGTGCACTCACAGCCCTGCTCACAGGGACCAGCTGAAGGCACCTGAGCACAAACTAGACAGCTCCAAGACTTCCAGGCTTCACCTGAACTATGGCCACAGGGACATGGACCATGCTGCAAGATTCCCAGAAATCCTGGTCAAATACTGTCAGAAGGAAAATCCCAAGAAAGACAGCATGCCCAGCAAAGCTGGCAGTACAGCAGCTGTCCCCAAAGCAGTCCAGGCCTGTTGTCACCACTAACTAATAAAGCCAATATAAGGCAATTGAAAACACAGGACAAATAGCCAAAACAAACCTGCTGCAAGCAATTCTGCCAATAATGTAAGAAAAGCACATGACATATTTACAGTGCCATATCATAACTGAAACCAGAGTTTCATTATTGTGCAACAATCTAAAGACAGGAAATGCAGATGAGCTAGAGCAGACTTTCCTTCCACCGAGAAGCCAAGCTGCAATGGACCATGCAGAATCAAATTAGAGCACAATCTAAATATCTAAATATGGAGTCAGTTGCTCAGATCATTAGCAAAAGCTTCAGAGTTCTCTGCTGAGATGGAACAAGTACTGATAATTATTTTGTTTTGCAGACTAATTCCCCTGGGTGTCATCTGTCTGTTAAATTAACGTATTTAGGATTTGAACTAAGTCTGTGATGTAAAATAGAAGACAGACTACAAGGAACTGATACTTAACAATAGCATTAATACAACTGAATTCTATTAATCATGTGAAAGGTTATACAAAGCTTTTCACTCTCACATTCAGAAGGGACCAAACATGCTCACCTCCCCTTAACTCTTTTGTTATCCCTATTTCATTCCAATATGATTTCTTTACATTCCATTGAGTGGCAGGTAAAAGCAGAGAGGTTTTTCCAGTAATCCTCTAAGACAGAGTGGTTTTTAAGTTGATTTTTCCCTGAAGAAATCCACAGCTTTGGTTTCCCCCAACCTGTTTTCAAAATCCTTTATTCTCAGCTCAGTAAAAGGCAAAGGATCACTGATCAGAGCAAAACTGCTGCAGTTGTATGAAAGACACCGATGGTAAAATACGGTTCACTTGTTTAAGTATATTGAGATGGGCCAGCAGGAAATGAAAAACATTCTACCTGTCTGTTTCTTGAATCACTTGGCTCTTCACACAGCTTTCTTCATGCCTTCTTTATTTATGTTGTTCTTTTTGCCTTTCTATTCCCCAGTGGAGAGACATTTCTAGGTTCATTTCAGTAATGTCAAAATAATTGAATCAAAACCAAGAACGAAGTATTACAAGAGCTGTGTCTTGACGAATTTATTATTAGAGTAAATGATAAGAGTTCTTAAATTTCCCAATAGACCCCTCAAGTTCAAAAACCAAGCAGAAGGCATACAGAAAAACACACACAATAATATTAATACAGTCTTCACCTTTCCCAAGTGCTCACTCTTATCATATATAAATCTACACAGAAGGGATCAGAGCAGATGCTGATTGTTTTACATTGTTACCAAGTCAATTATTCTACCCTAAAGCCTGGTTTCACCCTCTGTAAATCAGAAGTGATTCCACTAAAAGCAACGGGTGCCATGCTCACATAAATCTGAAAAAGGAAAAAGCAGGGCAGGCTCCTGGCCTTGAGAAAGTTCAAGGGGAACCTGCCTAGTGGTTCTAAAGTCAGATTCTTTTAAATTATTTGCTTTTATAAAAGTTAATGAGAGTCCAACTGCAGATCTGCTAGAAAAGAATAATCATGTAGAACACAATTTAGGCACTAATCCAAAATACACTGATAAATTGTTGGTGTTACAAATTACACAAGCAAACTGATTGTCAGCTTCAACAGCTATGAGGAAACAGAGTAATACTTAAAGATATCACTACACTTGATTATATTTACTTTTAAAGGCAATAAACCCTGCAAAATTCAAGATGGAAAAGGAAATCCTAACTCTCAATTACTTGTTAAAAATAGTAAAAGGATAAAACCAGATTCCCTCTGAACTTTAGTGTCACACATCAGAAGCTTTGCAGAAATTTCTCTGACATGCTCCCGTTCTGAGACAATATAAGTTTACTGTTACGTCAAAGGAATTAGTTACACACAGTTAAAACAGACTTTGTCAGTGGTCTAAATTTAGGATATTGGCCTGTAGCAGATTTAAGTTGAAATAAAAGTGCTTTACAATTTTGCCTTTGCATGAAAATCATGGATGAAGAGGCCAAGACATACATAATTCAAATTCTCTTAGATGTTTTTTAGCTGCCTAGAAAAGTATTTCTAAGACAGACTGAAAAATGGTGCTTAGAGAATTGGCAAAGACATTGTGTTTTGAAACAAATATGCTCACAATGTTTAAAATGAATACTTTTATTTCAAAGCTGAAGAGGAGAGAGAAATTTTATTTAGTTATTTAACTATTTTTCTGCATATTAGCATATGGATTTAGGACACATGCATGTAACTGCATTTATGTTACCTAATATATTAGCAAGTACCATGTATATTGTAACAGGACATTTTGGGAGAGTTTATACAGGGGTGCAGCAGAGCAACCTGGCTCCTTGGCTTTAGCAGCCTAAATTGCAGCACATCCCAAGGGAAGCTGTACAGCCTAATGGCAGAGTGAAAATCTAAGCTTATACATTTCTGTGTCTTTTTTCCCTGAGTTCTGTACAACATCCAGTGCTTTATTGCACATTTTAAAAGAAGAAATGGGAGTAATAAAAATAAATAAAGGAAAAATGGAATAAAATGTTGGCCATTTTCATGGGAATAAACCATAGGAGTGACAGGAAGTCCAAACAGATTCTGTGTCAAGGCAATTCTTGTTAAGATTCTGTAATTATGGCAGACTCTCACTCCAGGCACTGAGACATTCGAAATTCAAGCATTGGTCACAAAAAAAAAAAACCAACAAGCACAGTTCTAAAATATATTAGGAGATAGAGCCCCTCAATGAAGAGAGAAAGATTAACATACTAAACACCAGCAAAACAAGATCTGAAATCCAGCCTCCCTGCAATTCTACCTACCCACATTTAACCAGGCAAAACATAACCTAGGTCTGGTGTAGAATTTGCAGTTCAGTTTCGGACGGTTGTGACGGAGACGAGAGATCTCTGAAGTCAGGTCTTAGAGCATGAGGTTTATTGTTAAAGGGCATGGGCGTAGGGGACCTGCTAGGAGCTGCCAGACACAGCCCGAAGCAGGTCAGAGAAGTGAGAAAGCAAGCAAGAGAGGGAGAGAGTGTAGAAGAGGAGAGGAAAAAGAACGAAGAGAGAAGAGCCAAGAGAAGAGCAAAGAGCCAAGTGCGAAGAGAGCAGAGAGCGAGGTTGCTGTTTACAATACAATAAATCATCTTCTGTGCTGAATATTCTAATTTTCATTAACCAATCTAGAACAAGCTACAAATCCCACAACATTTGCATATAGCCTATAAGAACCACTGTATTACCATATGGTTTTATATTTTAAACCCTACAAACTGCTTTCTGGACCCTCTGCCAAGTTGGCAGGGTCTGCTCTGACCCTTGGAGCTGTCTGCAAGCAGAGAGTATTGTTTAATCAAAAGGGGGATTACCTTCAGTTGGCCATGCCATTGTTTTCCAGTTGTTCAGTAACTGGGGCTTGGTATCTCAAAGCTTGTCTTCATTTCAATCTCGGTTATAGTTTCCATATTCTCAGCATCTTTTGCCAGGTAATCATATTTATAAGGCTTTCCTATTTCATCTTCCCCAACAGTCTGGAACAGAGAAGGGGATCCTGGTGTTAAATTGCTTCCCTTAAGAGAAGAAACTAAAATAGCTGGTTAATAAAACCAAACCAGCTTCTCTTCTTAGTTTGATGTTTGTTCTTCTACATATGCAAGTACAGAGACATGGCTGTAATCTGAAAAATGTTAAATTGAACATGAGAACCATTGCTTTTGATAATTGGCTCAACATAAACATGGTTCCCAAATTGTGGGTTAGGTTTATAGTCCTTTCATCACGCATAATTGAAAGCTTTGTTTCTTTAATTTTAAGCTAATTGTATCATTTGGAGACTGAGCCCTCTGGTTTGGGGCTTACTGAATTCTGACACTTCATTTCTCACCAGAACCCAGCACTCATGGCACATCTTGACTTTACCCCTTCTCTTTAATTATAAAACGATATTCAGCACTGCCTTTTGCTAACCATGATCTTTTGTACATCTCCTTCATAATTATAACAAACTTCCTAGCCCCTCAGCTGACGAGCAACATTACAGGCCTGTCAGGTTTCTGGTGATAATGTCTTATTCTACAATGCCATATGAATAGCTGTCCTTTGAGGATCAGAAATGTACAATATGCACTGCTTCAATGTGTAAAGATAAGATTAAACTACAAGGAAGGCAATTAAATGCTTAGATCACATTAATAAAAGCATTTCCTGTGTTTACCCTGGTGTTATCATTGCCTACAACATTGAGCAGTGTGTTTGTTTTGCTGACTAAAACATGAGCTGAAAACTCAAAAAGGGATTAAGGAACTGTTTTTCAAAGAAGACAGTCCAAACTAGTTTTGTTCACTGCCTTTTTATTCTGATGTATTGAAAAATTTTGCATTTCAAGGGATGGATCTCTGTGTAGAAGAAACATCAACCTGTCTACAAACAAATCAACATGCATTAAAATCCTTTGAACTTTGATATTTCTGTTGAAAACTGTGGCTCATTTTATAGCACTAATGGTTTAGTATTTTTCTTCATAACATCTTCTTAACCTATTAATAAAAATCATATTTATTTACCTTCATTTGATCAACATGTCCTATAATTGACACTGATGGAAATCAGAGCCTCTCCATGATTAATAAATTTCATTATTAAGATAAGTAAATTTCTATAATATAGCACTAGAAATGGTGTCATAAGATTCCTTGAATCTTTTTGATTGCTACTATCTGTGGTATTAGTCAAGAAAGTTCCAAAGCAAAAGAGGCAATAAATTAGATGGAAATCTATCTTTGAATTATTTAAAAGTTTGAAGATTTTTGACTTAGTAGCCTTGAGCACGTTACCCAGTAATATTTCAGAAAAAGACTGAGGGAGACTGGAAAAAGATAATTCAATATATTGGGGGGAAACAATCCAAAAGAATGCCTGAAACCCGAAAGGCCGCTCAGTGTTGGCAGAGCTACCAATATGACTTTATCAAGCATGACTTCATTGCATGCAAAGATGGTGTGGGCAGCAAAAGGAGGCAGAGCTTCCCCTGCACCGGGGCAGGACAGACCTGTGGAGACTCAGCTCTGCCCCCCAGCACAGCAACTAAACCAGGGAGAAAAGCTGCTGCTTCACAGCCCACCTGGCTCAGGGAAACCAAGGACAGCTCCACTGTGCTGCTTCAGATTGACTGGCACAACAAGCCCTTTTTACTATCACAGTGCCAGTAATACTCAGAATAGTTAATAAGCCACAACCACTTGTTTACTAAATATTTAGGCTGTAAATTAGTCTCCGAGGGAAGTATGTCCACTGTTTGAGTTATTTAAAGGTAGGATGCATAAAACAGAAGGAAATATTCCGTGGGGATAAGCCTGTGCTTACAGGAACATCAACTGCATTATCTATTAAGGCTGTTTGATGTCCAGAAGATTAGCCCACTTACATGAAAGTTAAAAACAAGAAGTTACTCAAAGTATTTTCTGTTTCTGCTGAACTGTTAATACCTCTTTATAGAAGAAATAAGATTGGGAGCAGTTGGTTTTTTAAACACAAAAATGGAAAAAAATTAGAAAGACTACACCAAATTTCTTTTATATTATCTAGAATGTGGCAAAGAAAAGACCAAAACATCCCCTTCTTGGAAGACAATTATTTAGTTTTGGTGGACACTGAAAAATATCTAACAAATCTATTTAGCACACATACAAAATACAGCTTTATTCAACAGGAGAGAGAATGGAACATGATCTTGTGAAACACATGGGCATAATGATGATACATTACAGAAACACCTGCCTATTAAGATCTAGAACTTACGTAAAAGAATTCCTGTTTGTTGTGAGGCTAAATAAAGTATAAACACAATATATTTTTATCACACAATATAAATAAATCTTCAACATGTCCCATGTAACCTTCAGCACACTTACTCGGAAGCTGGTAACATTTTTAAGTCAGAGTTCTGCCTGGCTTGCTCATTTTCTATGCTTAATGCAAGCTACAATTTTTTTCCTTTTTCTTTCCTTAGAGTTAGGGCAAAACATCTCCTAAGCAGTCACCTACTGACAAGCAATTACATCCAATTGTGTCATAGCAAAGAGCTGGAAGACTATTTCTCTATGAAAAGAAAGATTTGAAATTGTTGGGCTTGTTGTAAGGCTTTTAATGTGTTGCATATAAATCCATGCATGCAATTACAGTCACAGTGCAGCCATATGATAACCTGATTAAAAATCTGATTAAAGGAAATAAAACAATCAAATTTTACACCGAGATACTGCAAGGAATGCTTTCATCAAATCTCCATTTCATGTGTCAGCAACCTTAGTTAGCACCAGAGCTCTGCCAAGGCCATACTGTTCTGTGACACACTGACAGCATCTCCACCAAAATTGGAGTCTTCAAACCCTGTTAAGAATCAGCTTCATTTCCAAGTTGAGGCAGTGAGATTTCTTTGGCGAGTTTTGCACATGAGGATATTCCTCTAGTGAAGATAATACATTGTCTTCCAAAGACCCTGGTCTAATTGCTGATGTACTTTCTGTGAGAGTGGAGAGGGTAAAAAACCAAACTATCTCTGAATGGGCATTTTGTTTCTGCCCAACTCTTGTTCAGAGTTTACTCATAAAAACAGATTCTCACTGTCACCAGAGGAAGAAAACGATACCTACTGAAGAACCACTGTCTGTTCAGTCTGCTCTGTCAGCTAAGGTTCAGAATCATAAAATGCCTCATGGTGAACAGAACAAATATAATTCCTTGCTTTGATCACAGGCAGAGAGTGGCATAATGACCTACAGCAACAGCTGGTAGTGGCTTTAACCTGCTTTTTTACTGGTATCGGATGTAATATCTCTGTTGTAGATACAGAAAAGTCCTGGAATTTCTTCATCAGTCATAAACAGAGCTAGGCCTGATCTGTGCATTATCAGAGAAAGCAGCCTTACTTTGCTTCTGCCACAAGCTTTGTGTGATCTTAACCCCCTCTTCCAAAACTGCAGGACCACAGTTCAGATATTTATATCTCAACTTGCACCATCACACAGTGTACCTGTACCACACACCTGTTCCTGTGGTACCTAAAATCGGTTTCAGGAGCAGAAAGAGCCTCGTGCCTGGGACTTTTGTTGAGAGTAAGCCCATTTCCTGTTGTTTGCCCAAGAAACCTAAATACTTAGGAAAGCTTAGATAGGGTCAAATTAAAATCCAAACATTTATGTCATGCAATGTAATGTCTACACCTCCCTTTGGAGCTCAGCTTTTTGTCCCTCAGTTTCTCAAAAATGTTTTTTAAAAGTCATTGCTAAACCCAGCTTTTTTTTTTTTTTTTTAAGAGAGCAATTTAGTTTCTTCCATTTTCATTTGAAGATAAACTTCCAAACAAAAATTGATAGCAGAGCTTGTAAAACTGCCAAGCAACTATGTTGCTTATTCATGATTTCTCTGACTTTCTGTTAACTAAGGATGCTTATTCAAGTTTCGAGGATGGAGGTTAACAAATAATCTTCAGTGGCTCTCCTAAGCATTTAAAGGTCATTTGAGAGTGTCTGATTGGAATGATTGTAACTGAGATTAGTCTTCAGCTGATGAGAAATAAAATGAAAAGGGCAAGTTGTTCAGGAATATAAAGGAGATATGCCAGAGAGCACTTGCCTTGTTTCTGTAAAAAGCAGCACATACTCTCCTAGGCACTGGTGTAGTGAATCTCTGATAATTATTATAGTAAACAATAGTTTTTAGATCAATTCTGTTCTCATTCATAACCTACATTCAAGATCAAAGTTTGTTCTGCTCCTTTTAATAGCACTTGCTTTAGAAATTTTAGAAATAGGGGCACATAGAGAGCTTTTGAAAAAAAATTTCTATGAGGAATTGCAGCCAGCAACTTGGAAATTTCCTGCCATGAGGATAAGAATGCACATCATGTAACATATGACTACATTTATGTATTATAGAGCCTGAACAACTGACTTGGTAATTTTGCTCTTGCTTCCATTTTTTGTGGGGCAGCAAATGTTCTGTCAGCCATTATCTTGAGAAAAATTGTAACTGATGGGTTCATTTTCATTTATGCCTAAGGAATTTTCACATAATTGTAAGCTGGAAAATATTAGATAATTAACACTGGTGATAAAACTGCATTCTACTGATTACCCTGTTGCATGTATCTGCTTAATTGTCAACATTGCAATAGCTTTAACTGCAAATAGACATCGTCCATTAGCCAACTAGACTGCTCGATGAGAAAAACACAGACATTTCAGCTGGTATTTGGAGGATGAGAAGAGCATAATTATCATTTAAATAGGCAGTTTTACTTTTCTTTTCCATTCGGAAACCCCCCCAAAAATACTTTTATTCGCTATTTGGGGACAAAGAAACAACATTGTTTACAATAACAGTGATACTGAAGTCTCCTCATGCTCTGTCCATCCAGAACCCTCACAGTGTTTTGCAAAGATAAAAAAGAAATATATTCATTTCCATTTTTGGAAAGGAGGAAACAAACACACAGAGGAGAAACAATTCAACATGCTGCTGACAGGGTATATCTTGAGTTAGTGACCAAATCTTATAACAGAGAGCTGAAATAGAGAGAACACAGAGCTCTCCAATCCACATGGAAAAATTTTCCTCCATAGATCACATTCATTTAAGGCAGAATAGGGAGATTGGGGTTGTCTCGAATGCACTATTCCCTTTGCCTTGCATCCCAGTTACTAACACCAAAGAAAACACCAAAGAAAACACAGGATCTATAGTCCTCCCTGTGATCTGTTTGTGTGCAAATTTTCTGATTGGACTTGACATCCTTTCCTTCAAAAAGGTGGGTGACAAACAAAGTGAATCTTTTGGTAGAGAGGCTGATAAAAGAGCTCCATTTTTGGTGGATGTTTCCATGGCTCTCCCTTTGGTCAGACTAACAGTGTCTGATTTTTGATGGCACTTCTACCTTCAAATCTCAGAAGGCTGTTTTGATGCCAATGACCAGAACAGCTCCAAGAGGAGCTGAAGGAGCCTCCCAAGTGCAAAGCCTTTCCACCCCGGTGCATTCAGCCCTACTCCCTCCACAGGTTCCATTTAATGACAGTATTATATTCCAAGCTATTGAGCATTTGTGTTCACTCAGTCTAGTGTTTCAGCCTGCTCTATCTATCACCAGGGTTATTTCCCTGGATGGCTGTTTCATATTTTATTAGAAATGACAGCTCTATTATTAACAAGAAAAAAAATATAGCATGAAAGAAAAATAGAAGTACTAGCTCTAAGATTCAGGTGCTGAAGGATGTGAAACTTTTATCTGGTGACACATAGGAAATGGCTGGATCTGTAAAATATTTTCTGCTTGAATGGTTTATTAAAACTGACACCAGTACAACAATTACTACCAATTATTTTGTCAGTGTCTATTCCATTCAAAGTGAGAAAGTTAGTAGCAGTAAAAAATACATAAAACCTTAAAGTGGCTGAAGACCATTTCACTATGGGTTCTTTCATTGCTCAAGAATTTGGTAAGGATGAAGGAAGAACTTTCTCTCCAGACTACTGGTTCAAACCAATACCTGATATAATCACAGGCATAAATCCCAGCAGGTATTTTATGGTAGCTTGTATATGTTTCTAACTATATGATCCACGGGTTAATAAAGCCTTTGGTGCCAGAAGTTACATTTCATGCTTGGGTCAAGGCTGTTAAGTCTATTAAGGTCTCAGTTGCCTCCTGTATGGACCACCAGGGCCCAGAAGAAATTACAAAAGCTACTGACCTGGGGCTACTTCTGTGTTCAATACACATCTTACAGATATATGAATCTGAGAGCAGTGCTGGCCCTGCAGGGGAGGGGTGGAAAAAAGCAAAGCCACTTCAACTTTGAACCAAGCATAGAATAAAAAGTTACCTTATTTTGATATAGAGGAAGTTGAAGCAATACATTTTTACAACTCTCATTTCCAGGATTTAAAGCCAGAAAGATCCATAAGATCATATTGACCTTCTGCGTTTCACAGACCATTACATTTCACCCAGTTATTCCTGCACTGGGCCAAATAACTTGTATGTGATTAAAGTATTATTTTCAATCTTAACTTCACAAACACCAGAGGAGAATCCACCACACCCCACAGCTCCAGTTGTGTGTTCCAGTAGTTACTAGCCCCCTCTCCCATATATATTCCATATTTAACATCCAATCTGTCTAGTTTCAACTCTCAAGCATTCATTGTTTCACCATTTTCTGCTGGATTAAATATATTTTTACTCACAAAGAAATTACGTCATGTAACTAAGGTACCTCAGGATCTGTAATGGGAGAGTGTTTTCTCCATTCCTCAAAGGGTTTTGACTGAGTTTAAAAAAGACATGCTACAATAACAATTGAATATCACCAAACCTGAGCACATTTTCTAATCCTGTTTAGAAAATGTCATTCTTTTTGCCTCCCTACCTAAAAATGGTCACAATGGAACAAGCTTGAATTATTTCCATTCTGAAAAAAAGCAGGCAAAGATTATATTAGACACAGACGAGTGAAGGAAATGAAACAGAAAAAACCAAATCAAGGAACAAAAGGAAAAAAGCCTGAGAACCATTTTAAAGGACAGAGCTTGAGAAGGACATTAAATTAAGGCCACAATCTCATTAGCATTCAAAACTTCTGGTTGCTCTTGTGAATGTCCTCAAGACTCAAGAACAAACAGGATTTTGCAGGCACACAATCAAAGCACAGATGTTTGCCTTGACCACAAAGCAACCACCCTGAGTGACATACTAATATTTTAAAATGCCTCTGAAACAAACAAAAATATAATTCAATGAGTCCAGATTGTACATTTATAAATATTATAATCTGAAAAATTTATGAAAGATGATAAACAATAGGAACTTATTTCAAAGGAGAGAATCAGAACTTGAGAAATGTATTCTTATGAAATATCAGCAACAGCTTAGAAAGCCTTTGAAAGCCATGTGGCATTCTTGAAATATAAACCTAAATTCTAGATACAGGACTGTTGGGATTGGGTTGTTGTCACAGCTAAAGCAAACAGTTTGAATTAAATGATTGTGAGAGCCTTGTTTTGATCATCCTCCAACCTATTTCGAATCACAACCACCAATCCACAAACTGCAAGGAAAGTTAAGTAAAAAAGAGTAACAGCAGGTGTCAGGTAGAACATGACAATGCAACATCTAAACAGTTTCCAAAGAAACAAATACATCCTTAAACAACCCAGAACAAGTCAACAGAGCCTAGCACTTGCTCAATATATCCAAAATTCCAAAACTTGCCTAAACACATATTTTCAAGTGACTATTACACTAAAACTAGTCATTCCTACGCAGCAATGAAAACCTTGGCAGGGGAGCAAACCTATCCACTGTTTTAACTCACATAAGAATTTCCTTTTTCCCTTTATTTCAAAGTCTGCATTTGTACATCAGAGTCCTTCAGGGAATAGTTTGATGCAACACTAAGTATTGTTTCTGCTGCCATTCAAAGCCAGAAGCTCCCCACTGTAGACCAACTGATAAATATTATCTAGGGCTGCAAACACCTATATTCATTTGCATCACAACAGCAGCACATTTACCTAAAGAGAAAATGATAATTTGGGGTTGAAGGGCAGAATAACAATAAAATTAGTAAACCTATTAGATTCTTTTCTAGGCTTCCTTAATCCTGTATTATTACACATATATGACTTTATTTTAGATTTTAGCTACACTTGGAACTCTGCCACCATTCTGTTAAAATAAGTCTTCTGAAGCAAATGGTGATGGCAGAAGAGTTTATTGCTGATGAATCTCTGAGTATGATTCTCCCAGCGGGTGCAGTTCAGAGCACTTCCGAGATATTCCTGAGCACATTAGGATTTCTCAGGCCTGCAAGTTCAATGCAAAAAGAAGTGGTATGTTCTCATGCCTCAACCCACAACTTACTTTGCATATGAATAGGAGTCGTCCTTTGGAAATTTGCAGCAACAGTCTAGTGACTAATGTACGCGGAGGAAATTGAAAGCACTGACTCCTGCAGATCAGGATTTCAATAGCATTTTTAAAAGACCTCAGCTAACAAAATCGAACCACATAGGCATTTGGTAAAAGCAGCATTAGTCCAAGTTGCTGGTGTGCATAATTAGGAAATGCTGCATGTGCTGTGCATGCCAGGCATCCTGGAGCAGCCTCAGCCTTTGGCACGCCTCGCAGTCTTTCCGGAGGATACAAACCACGGGGTATTTAAAAGCATTCATTAACCTAAAGAGCCTCATTTATTAGTTGCTCAACTCAGGACATCTTATAACTAATTTCCAGAAGCACCTTAGACCTTATCTCTTGACTGATAATAAAGAATTGCTTGTGACAGTGATTACAAAACCTCTGATCTGCTCTGAATTTCCCCAAAAGTACTGTTCAGTGCCACCTTCTCTGGGAATCTGAGGAAGATTTTGTGCTGGGTATTAAGGCTCAATCTACATAACTTCTTGGAGGACAAAAATCTTTCCTAGAAATGCAACCCCTCAGGTTGTGAACAGAAGTGTTATTTCAAACTTGCTTTCAATTTGCAAGCAGAACAACTTTCTAATTTACTTCAGGTTAGGTCAACCAATTTATCAAACAGATTAAAGTCCCTGCAACTGCTAAATCACTTTTGTGGAAACTCGTTATGGAGCACAAGCACAAAGATTTGCAGGCAGTTTTGAAGAGGCAGCAGAGAGCAGTGATCATCAGGCAAGAGCAGCAACTCTCTTCTCCACGTAGCTGTCTGAGTGCACCCCAGAAGATGGTCTGAGCTACAGAAACTGGCTCTGATCATGGCAGATTCAGGTGCTTTCCCAGTCTGTGCTGTGAAAACAAATATATTAAACCACTTCAGGCAGACCCAGGGAAAGATGCATGACTGCAGCCTAATTGAAGAATAATTGTATCTGCACAACCTGGGTCGAATTTATAACCACTGGACATTGTAATACAATTTCTGCACTGTCCCACTTTTTCTGTGGATGCTCACTTCTCCCTAAGCAAACTTACCAGAGGACCTTGGCAGAAATTAATTTGAATACTGTCCTGATGAGTTGGAGGAGTTGTTGATATTATTTGGAGACAAGATGATTTGCAACACTATTTTGAAATATAAGCTTTAATAAAGAAAACAGTAATTGCATGCTTATAATTTCACTGATTACAGAACACAGCTTGCAGCTTTCTAAATTATAGTTTACAGAAATGGTATCCTGAATCTTTTAATCTGTGCTTCTTTCTAAGCATCCATTCATATGACTTGTCCCCCCACAGTAGAAGATGAATTTTGCAAAACTGCTTTTATACAGTCTGTAATTCTTGAAGGAAAAATAAAGCTATTTTTCTTTAAAAGGCATATTCTCAGGGTAGATGATGCTCTCTGGGAAGCTCAGCCTGTTGCAGTCCATCAGAGCCACATACTGTTCTGCCATCTTTGATTTAGCCAAGTAAACCTCATGAATCTAACGAGTAGCACCCAAAAATATTTGGTGTTTGCAAAGCATAAATTTAGTAACATTATTGTCTAATCATAGATTAAGAAGAAATTGGGAATGAGGTGATTAACTGCACATTTTGCCCCTTCAATAGTGGAGTTAAAAGCACTGTCAAGGAATCCAACCCATTCCCTTATTCAAAGCACAAAATGCAGTCCTGTTCTAAGGTTATTTCAAGTATGTTGTTGGTACAAATATTGCTCTTCTACAAATATATTTGCTTTATGAAGAGACAAGGCAGCAGTATTAGGGAAAAAAAAGCCCATCTTTGTCTTTTATTTGGAACTACAATGTACAAATCCAAGCCAACACTTGGAGTTCTGACAGTTACATTTTTGTTTGTTTTTAAAATCACATCCCTTCTCTTGGATGGATGAATGCCCTTTCCCTTCCTGGAATGACTTTTATCAGGAAATACAGACTAAATATTCCATGCTTCACTCATCACTTGTGGTAGCCAAATAAATTACAAAATTACATATATCCAAAGAGCTTACAAAATATGAATGCTTTGGTAGAAATTCCCTGTCTCTTAAGGTAAAATTTATTTCTTCCTTCTTAAATAATTACACTAATTGCAGATATTGCATTTTTCTTTCTTACAGGTTCCAAATCCTATATTTTGGGTTTAGGCAGGCAGTCATCCTCAGGCTCATCACCAACTAAAGACCTTCTGAAGATCAGCAGGAGAGCTTTTAAAAAGGTACAGCACCAAGAACTTTATCACCATCTTCTCCTGTAGCAAACGAAACTTCACCATCTCTATTCTCTTCAGCAAGATTTCCTCCCAAAATCTGGTCTACCAAAGTTGCCTGGATAACAAATTTCAATTAACATGTGATGCTTTTTTCCATTTTACAGATCACTCAGTCTCTAGGCTCCATTCAATCCTCAGCCTGTCCACTGAGGATCATTTTAGAATTTTCAAATTACTTTATCATAGTCTCCTAAATATATCCCCAAAGTATGCTCATTACAACATGAAAACCAAACAAGGATAGGATTCTTAATGAAACAATCAAAAAACCCTCACATAATGATGAATTACTCGACACAAAGTAATAGCACATACCAACATCACAATCAGCACCAAGCACAGCCCTCACACTCCCTGCCTTTCCCAGCCCTGTCTTTGTTTCATATGCAGAGGCAGAACCACTCCCACCACCCGCCTGCTTGCCAAAACCACCCTCATTAACTCAGCATCTGTAGCTTCTTGACACAGCTCCTCCTAAAACAGCAAAGCAAGTTCTTGTTCCAAACTATCCAGGATTTTAACTTTCTTACTCATCCAGTTATTGGCTGAAGCCAATGATTCAGGAAGAAGAAATATCAGGAGACAGAAAATAAATAGAGTAATAAATGTTAAAATAAATTTTGAGAAAAATTATGAATGGACAAATGAGAGCTCTGTTTGGAAAGTGTCAAAAAAATTATGTTATTAGGATTTTTTTTTGCAGGATTATTTTTGGATTGAAGCACCAAAAGGATTAATGTAAATTTGTAGTAAAAGGATTAGCCAAAAATATATGCGTGGTAATTTCTGTGATGAAGAGCAGTCATCTCCTAACAGAAAAATGGACTGAATGGCTTTGCACATCTTCTTTGATATTGAAGTAATGTTGAGCATCAGCTTGGTTTCAACCTGCACCTCTTTCTGTCAGTGCAATCTCAAAACAAAATCCAAGCATAGGCTCCATTTCTGGGAAGCAGGAACAGAAGCACTGCTGTACTCTCTGCTCATGTCACGGATTCATCCAGCTCTCAGCACCATTCATATCCTGTCATTCCTATCAGTGCCACTGAGTGTTAGAAGCACCTCTGCATGACCAAGTAGCTCTTTCATTTCTATTGGTCTATGAGACTTTTTCATTAATCAAATATCTAAAAATAGATGTGCACAAATATTTTAATAGGCTATTTTATAGTTCTACATTTTTGTTAAATAATAAACAGCTCATTATGTGCTAATGCATAATGGTAAACTGTTTGTGGCTGCTAATGATTTGTATTTATGGAATTTCAAACAATATCTACTTACAAGTAAATAATTAAATCAGCATAAGAAACTTAGAGCTAATATACTGAGACACTCCTCAGTGCTTTAGATGAATCCTTTAGGCCATGCAATACAATCAGAACTAGAAATGCAGTGCTGCCAAATGCACTGCTCTGCCCCAAGCCCCACGATGGAATCCAGCCTGACAAGCACAGAGCAGGGGCACAGCTGGAAACAGCCCCCAGACAAACCCCTCACATGGCTTTTGACCTGAATCAGCTAATTCTTCCCCAAAAGGCCAGATTTTCTCATTGCATTACACCAGAAGAGTTCTTAACACAGAAATGTTCCCCAAAACTAGAAATACCAAGCAGCATTTTCTGGACTGATAATCCAGCTATTCAAAAGTCTTCTGTTGTGAGGGCAACCCTAGGCCCACTGCTAAACAGGACTTTAGAATTTCATTCCCAGAATACTGAGAGAAACAACATTCTATGTGGCATCATCTCACACAACAGGTTTAATTATTTGTGTTCTTTATTTTATATTCTTGGACTTCTCTACTGTAGTATTTTTTTCCATTTCCTTGTATTTAAAATCCACCTTCTTTATAAACAGGGTTGTGGCAGACAGGCAGCTCAGTGTTTGGAGTTCCAACCAGGAATATCTGAAGCCCTGACAAGAAATGTCCAGCTCGTCACAGCAGCAAAATACAACTAGAAAATTTCTGGATCACATTCATCTCACCTTAACACTGCAATATAGCCCCGTGTTTCTGTAGCTGCTGAATCGTTTGCCCTGCAGTCCTTGCTCCAGGACTGTCCTCACCTGGCTGACATGGGGTGACCCTGCAGGACTGAAAAGATGGATAACAACTTTAGCAGGAGCACTGCTGGCAGTGAAGTACACAGGACAGAGCTCCAACCAGGACAGCAAACACAGAAAGGTGAAATGATAGGATTTAGCTGTGCAGGAGTTCTGGAGTCCTGTCCCGTGCAATGCAGCTCTGCTGCAATGAGGTTGGGAACTGATCAGGTAGAAAAGGAGATGATGAGTGACAGAAATACATAAATAGAACATGTTCAGGGATACAGCTGAATTCATTGGTGTGAAAGGACATCCTTCTCAAACTTGAACAAGCACTTAATGATTGCTGTGAGCATATTACCTGAAGTACAAACAGGGGTAGAGAGATCAGTTAATATGATGCTCTTGAACGTATTTGTGCACATTCAGACCTGCATGAGCATGAACAGGATTCACACACACAAGAAACCAACAGTGTCACAGGTTTGCCTGCAATGCAAGCCTTTATTTTTACTATGTATAAATCCACCTAGTATTATCTATATTGTTATCTTCCTCAAAATTCCATCAAATTTATTACATTACCTTCTACTTCAAGAGTGCTCAACAGTGTCATTTAAATGATGCAGCATTGTCACAGTTTAGAACTGTCTATGTACTGGATTAATTGCTAGCAAAAAGCTCTCTGATTCCTGCTATAATCTATTTGGTGTGGTAAAATAATGAATATGTAATTCTGTAGACACTTCTTACTGTTAGAAGTCTAACACAAGCTGAATTGATACATTCTAATGGTTTCATGCATGTGTCAGTAGAGCTTAGCCTGAAAAAACATTATTATCTTTATTAATACTTGGTAAGATTTTGTGTGCAGGACAGATGTGCTGCAGCATTGGACAATGGGCTCTGAGCTGGAACTCCTCACTAATACATTTGAAGAAGCTATTAAATAAGACATGCTGGCAGTCCGTGCATTCATCTCCATCAATTACATTTTTTCTTTCATGGTATTTTTAGGCTTAGCTTAGTCAGTATGACAACACAGGACACACATATAGATGCAACATAATTAACTGAAGACATGCTGTTGTGCAAGAAGGATGTCAGTTGACCTAGCTTTAACCCCTCATGCCTTTGAAGGCTAAATTAGTTCTGTAAAATTTATTGAAGGTAAAGCATTGTAATCATGCTTGACTTGGAAATTAGTCAGATATCCACCACAAATTCACAGTAGTTTAGAACAAAAGTGTGCCCCAGTTTCACATGACTGGACTGCAATACAGGGATTACCCATTTTGAAATCTTTATTAAGGAGAATCACTGTCTTTTCCTTTAAGCAGATGACATTTATGTTATCTTTCACACTAAAATGGCCTTGGTTAAAAAGAAAGCTCGTCTATACTCTCTACTTAATATTTTTTATATTTGAGTAATACATGTTATTGCTTTCTTCAAGAAAAATATTGACAAGAAAAACTCAAAGTTTATCATCAGCTTCTTCTAAAGGTCCCTGACATCCCTGTGACATATTGACACCATGGATATTGCTTCAATATGTGTCATTAGAAATTTTTCCAATTATATAAAAAAATAATCTGAGTTTAGCCACCATCACAAAAGCATGCTACAACACTAGCTGCCAGAAAAGAAACCTTTAAAAAATTTCACCCCAGAAATTTCAACTTACGAAAATCCTGACAAAATGACTTTTGTCCTGGCAATATCGTTTAACTGCATTTCAAATGCACATGCTTGTTCACCACCATGTGATGTGATGCTGTACAACTGCTAAGCCAGCAAATCACCTTGCCTACTACAACAGAAGTTCTTCTGAAAAACAGATCTATTTATTAGGGTCTAAAACTCTTGAGATCCCTGTGGAATATCCACCTACCTGCACCAGCTGCTAGGTTACAAAACCAAAACACTTTAGGCTTCCACTATCTTTGCTAGAATTGCTTCATTTGGCTACTCTTAGAGTTGAGAGGTTCATTATATTCCCAAGGAGATATTTATGATGAGAAGGCATTAAATTGACCAGAACATTCACATGTACCTTTCTCATACAATAAACATACAAAGACTTTTTTTAGCTCAAAAGAAAGCAGATCTCTTGGATGCTATCTAGACTGCTTTACAAAAATGTGAATTTTTGTGAAGCTGAGAACGATGCTTTCAGAAGGATGGTAAAGTATTCCTGGATATTTCCTCTAATGACATTCATAAACTAACAAAATACTTTTTAAAGACAGGTGGTGAATGAATAAACAACTGAACATCTGTTTCTGCAATAAGAAATGAAATGCTCAATACACAAGCCCAAGATGATAGTCCAAGAAATCAAATTTAATTTTATAATTTTAAACCTGGAGGATGGTTGATTATTTTAGTCAGATGCTTTTTAAAAAATAAAATGGATATCTGCAATAAGAAAATAAATAAAATTAAGGAAGCAAATAAAGTATTAAAAAGTGCTCAGAATGTATCACTTGCACGGAGAACAACAGATAAAGGAGCAGCAATGCCATTGTGTCTCTTGCTTTATTCTAAAAGCACTGTAAGGCACCTGAGCCCCCTCATGTTATGGCTGAAAAATCAACAGAAAGGGTCAGACCATGAGAGCAGCTGCCAAGTGACACTCAGGAGACTGGCTCCAAGAATGGCCACCTTCCCTTCAGTTTCATTTTGTATCTTACTCTTTTCCTTTCTTCTGTCTTTCATAGGTTTATAAACTCCTCATGTTTAAGAGAAAGCAGTAGCTGGAGAAGGTGGAAAGAGGGGTAAAAGTTTATTGCTCAGAAATTACCTAAGCTAGAAAGAAAAATCTCTTATATCCAAAAAAATGACTGAAGTACTGGGCTTCATGCTTGACTAACAAGATCCATTCCCATGTGCAGCTCTTAAGATGTGTGTATCTTCCAAGCTCACTGTTTAATCCAAGCACTTTATTTGGCCTGCAGAGCCCCCATAAACTCATTCACACACGGTGATTTTCCAGCATCCTGAATGCCTGGGTACCTATTGGAGAAATGCAGTGCTAGAGTATTTCCATGAGGTACTGTTCCAAAAGTTCCTACAGGTTCTATCTGCTTTCCAACCCCTTAAACACACAGTTCTGATTTCTTTAAAAGATGAAAAATACAGTGTATGCATCTTCTCAATTCCTGTAACTTGTGTTTGACCATTTACACTCTGTTTCTGATATTAGCTACAATGCTTTGGATTACAGAAGCTACAAAAGACCCTCAGAATGCATTTTGGAAGCACGAGAAAAATAGTCTCCCAGGTTGTGTTCATTATCAGAAACTGCAAAACCCTGATAAAGAAAATTGGGAAATAAATAATCTTTATATGCAGTTTCTGTTTTCACATGAGGAAGATGTTTGTCAATAAGCACAGCCGGAAACAGTAGCCGATTTCTATATGATGATGAAGGGATTTAAGCAAGGTCTGAGTTTTTTTCAAATCCAAAGAAAAAGATTCTATATCTTAAAGTTTTTCTGCTTTCTTCAACTACATCAGTTAGTTTAATGAAAGATATCATGCCTGAAAACCTTAGGGAAACAGACAAGTGCAAAAGAATAGGAAAGGAAAGCTCTGGAATCCTTCTAGAAGCAAAGTTGAAGCATGAGATCTCTCAGGCAGAGAGCTCCCTGAGAACACAGGACAGAGAGGACACAGCCTTGGCACGGCAGTCCTGCTACAAACAGACCCAGAGCTACAAACATGTTGGCACAAAATGGTCTCACATGTTTTTTTTTCTTTTTGGGGAGTTTGGGCATTTTTTAATTTAAGAGACATCGCTAATCTTCAAAACCATAGTGTTCAAAAGATTTAGAAAGTGAGGTTTAAATTTGTTCATCACATCATTTTACCATAAATCCTTTTTATAGGATCTTATGACCATCCCTCAGCCATTTCAGTGTGCAAATACATTTCACTTCTGCTAGGGAAAGAAGTTTTATACTGATAAAGCACTGAAGCACAAAAATATGCCATAACTTGCCCAGAGCAACAAGAAACCTTTGCAACCAAGCCATTCAGTGCCTTAAATACAAATATCCCCTTGATCCTGAGCATAATTAAGAAGGGAAACTAAATGCCACTGCTCTATTGTGGTCACATCTTCATTTTTAATTTTTAACTTATTTGTTGCAATGTACACCCATATAGTGCATTCAGTAATATATAATAAACAAAATTTTATAGAGTTAACAGTGCTTTTTTCCCTGTCACATCCTATTCCCTCACTACAGTGCTAAGCTGACCTGTGGTACCCAATAAAGCAAAACCTAGCGAGCACATGTGGTTGTATTGTGCAGATCTGCTGAAGTCACAGAGGGTCTTAGACAGGCACATTATTAACAATTAGCCACTTACTGTAAATTCTAGCTGACACATCTCATTAAATATAGGCCAAAATAGACTTTGGTGATCGAACCTCATTTTTAATAGCTTTTCCCAGCATTCTGCCAATTGTTGTCAGGAAGCTGAAAATTACTCCTACCACTAGGATGCCCACTTTATTCTTGCTGACTGCTGAGAAATTTCAAAAGGCTGGCCTGCCTCCTCTGTGCCTGATAAAGGTAAAACCCAACCATGTGCCTATGATGGAGATAGGCTTTTAAAAACCTCTCAGCAGGCAGCATGAAGGGAAGAGAAGTAGGGGGTAAAAGGAAAAATATTTTCTTTTGTTGTTTCTTCTATATAAGAGCCCAGAGTGACTTATAACATTGACTGCCCCCTTCTAACACAATTTTGATGTGGGGCTGAACAGCTGGTCTAGTGTCCAGAATCTAAATGGCAACTTATTGCTGAAAAGTCTGCAATTACTTTCCACCCCCACAACCAATTAGAAAAGAAATGAAAGTAAACTTTTCATAACTATCAAACTTGGCCAAAGATATTTTTTAGATGAATTTTTTTCTTTTTTATTTCTTTTTTCTTTCCCCCCAAGCCACTTTCACATACTGAGCAGGGATTCTGTCTATGTTCAAATGGAAAAAAGAAATTGCTGGCAAATTTAACTTAGCAGAGTCCTCTGTGAGTATCTTAAGATCTCATTACCCAAAGATAATTATCTTAGCTCCAGTAATTTCTTCATTCTTAATGTTTTCCATCTTTGAACAAGTATCAGAACCAAACTTGTCTCCTCTGGCTTGGCAGTGCCAGGGTAGTTTCAGCAAATATTTTATAGACAGACAACACTTCAACAGATCAAATGGTGTGGCAGAGCACAACAATTCAAGAAAAAGCACTTGTTAAGATGTCTACATAGAGAGACAAAAAATGGTGTCTTATTCGTCCAGGTTTTTGAGTTTCTTCTTTGACCCTAATTGTTTTCATGAAAAGTACTCATGGCTGAGAATTTTCTTCACCACGAGCACACACAAAATATAGAGATCACAGGTTTGTTCAAGCTGGCAAGAGGCTCACTGAAGGGCCCAAGTCCAATCTCCTGCTGAAAGCAGGGTCAACTATAAGCTCAAACCAGGCTTCTCAGGCTTTTTCCCAGCCAGGTTTTTTAAACCCTGAGGAATGCACACAATCTGGGACTGCACAATCTTCCAGGAAGCCTGTCCCAGTGTCCAACTGCCCTCAAAGTAAAAAGTGGTTTTTTTCTATCCAGTCAAAATCAGTCTGTTTCAACTTCCTACTTAGGCAGATGTGCATAGTGTATCTGAAACAGCCTGAGGAAGCAGGTAAGTATCCAGATCGTTCAGACTGAATGAGCCACTGACTGAAATATAAAGGATTATAGCCACGATTTTACACAACTTATTGAACTCTTATAGAGCTCCAATGCCCACTTACTTCCCATTCTTTACAGTTTGTAATTATTTCTGCATAAGTCCCCAGTCAGGCCAATAATGCACTGATCCCTGCCTTCCAAATGTGCTATTCTGACTCATTTGGCAAATACATTCAGTGAGCACAGCTTTTTTAGCTCCAGTATTCTCCCATTTGTCTGTTTAAGAACACATTTTTGGCAAAAACTTCTGCATCTATTAAAAAAAAATCAAAACACAAAAAAAGGGAAATGGATTAATAAGTATGGGGAGTTTGTTTAGCTAGGTTGCTGCCATGTTTAAAAAGCAATGATCTTGAAAGAGAATTTAGTTACCTGCCAACCAGCGCACTGAATGGAAAAATTGGGAATAAAGCTTCAGAAGCCTCCCACATTTTGCTTCATAAGTATTCAGGTGTGAATGGGAAGTCAGTGATCTGTATTTCTCTAGCCTTGATTCAGCCAAGACCTTTTAATGATGTGTTTAATTTTAAAGACGTAAATGTGACCTTCTCATGGGAAACTTTCTTTACAATCATTCTTCAGTGATCTAGTGAAACCATCTATCTAAATAGAAAAGATTCTCATTGGGAAATCTGCAGAAGAAATTGGCTATTACAGCATTTCCAAGTTTCCTCTGGGACACATTTCCAACAAGGGCAAGAACCCTCGTGAGAAATGCATCCCAGAGGAAATTTTTCCCACAAGGGCTCCTGCCTTTTAATTGATGTCTTGGTGTTTCAGATCAAAGACTGTGTCTTCACTCCATTTTCTGCTTATTCTGGAGACAATCATGAGCAGTTTCTGTCAAGTGATGCACTTCTATGGGAAAAACTGAGAATAATCACAGGAAATATATACAATCATTAAAATAGTTTCCTGTAATGAAACGTGAGAAAAATGCCTTTTGGATTCTCAGCTTCAGAACCAAAAGTGGTAAAACCAGCAAAGACATTTTGCAGCTCTTACAAAGCATTCTAAAGCATTCTAATGTTCTTCCAAGGCAAAATGTTCTTTTTACTTGTCCAGTATTGCTTTTTATGTATCTTCCTCAAAAGAGAAAAAGATTAAAAACCCCTTCCATTTCTTCTTCCATAATGTGTACTGCAATGAAAAATGGATCCTTCACTTTGCCTCACTCACAAGTTTCATGTGGTGTTGTGGTCACTACCAACAACTCCCACCTGTGTGAGAGGCACTGCTGGGCTGCAGAGGAACAGCAAAGGGACACACACCAATCTGTGCTCACAGCACCTGGGGAACCCTAACGCTGTCTGAAAAGGAATGAAAGTGAAGCAAAATAACAGTGGAAATTCAGGTTGATTTCCTGTATTTAGCTGGATTCTTGAAAACAAGAATCGCAAGGTGGGCCAGGAATATCTATTTTTTAAATTTTTTTTTTTGCAGAAAATGAAGTATTTAGAGAAAAACTGTCTAATCTTACCAGAAAACAAACCCAGACATTCTGCCATATGGAAAGATTCTCAAATTCTCTAATCTGATTCACATGGGCTATTTAGGTAATTAACTAAAGCTGTTTAAAGAAAGGTAAAGAGGGAATAACAAAGAAGGAAGCCAAGCAGCTCACAGACAGAGCAACTACATCATGCCTCCTGCAATCACCAAAGGAAACATTATGGTAATGATGATCAGGGTGGAAGCTGGGTGGAGCTCAGGGGCTGGAGGAATCTGGCTATTTCATCATGATGGAAAGCTCTGGAACAGAGGAAAGGGTGCATGACCTTCCCTGGAATGAGGCACATCTCTCCTTGCCTCTGCTGCAGAGGAGCTGAGGCAGCGCACCACCACAACCCCTCAAACAATCTGGAAGCTGGATAAGGCAGAATGAACCCATGTCCACAACAGCCCATTTTTGCTGTTATTTTTGCCCCTGTAGAAAGCCACTTACTGCCTCCAAATTACTTCCTGGCCCCAGTTACAAAGCAAACTATTGACACCTGCAGCCAGGAACACTTTCAGGGACTGTTTGCCATCCACAGCCTGTGTGAAGTCTCAAAAGATAAGGAGTAACTGCTCTACTGAATTTGAAAATCAGAACCTTAAATGGCTGTATTCTTCTTGAGGGCATGATGTTTGGGGCCAGTTCAAGCTGAGCAAGCCACAAGGATCTTCAGACCAAATACTAATTAATAGAAGTCATGTACAATACTGTTTTCTTCAATAAAAAAAGGTCTTGCTCAGCCTCCCAAAGCTCTGTCAGCAGAGCTCTACGTGTGGCATTGTTCTCTGAATAAGGAAGTGAACTAAGGCTTCTAATTTCTTGGCTAACTTCATTTAAAGAAAGAAGGAGATTGGTGCCAAAAAGCAATCAACGGATCCTCAGTCAAACAAAACATTTAACATCACAATTTGAATCCAGGCACTCTTGTATTTAAAGTTATGAATGTGTGCAAGTGCCTTGCTGGGTGAAGGTCTAATGACCTGGATTTTTGGACGGAACTCTAGCTAAAGCCAACAAATAAATGAACATACGCTTGAGAATTCAAAGTTTATTTAATGATAAACTCCAAAATCCTGGTTTCCTCTTTCTTTGCAGCCACACACATTGCCTTGGAAAGTGTCCTTCCATAATGGTATTTGAAATAACTGCTTCAGTCTGGGTTCACCTCTCTAAAAATGGCCCAAAATCTTGTGATACTGAGAGATATTCATCAGGAGTTCTAACAATAAGTCAATATCAAATTAGGGCTTGGGTAAAATAATTAAACTTTCTAAAATGTATAATAAATCAGGACAAAATAACTGTGGCTCAGGAATCTGGTCAAAGTGCTTTCTTTCAAATCTTGCTAAATAGATTATTAGATTTTGTCAGAAAGCTGTGAGGAGTTTTTCTACCCCTTCTATAGCCCTTTAAGTGTTTACCAACAAGACTCATTTAGCTATACTGAGACTTTTTCAAACTTTCCTTAAGATTTTTATCTACTTTTTATTACTTTTAATAGTATCCTAAGAGTAAATTCTGTTAAGTTATATAATTGAAAATGGATTTTCACCCATCCCAGTTTCACTCCAGTGATCTTCATTAGCAATGTACATATTCATTACATATTTTCAAAATAATTTTTTTAATGTATGTGATTTTACTTTTTCTTCAAATAAGAGAAATGAAGAACCCAGTCTTCAAATACTTTTAAGGCAACAACTCCACTGATATACACAAGGACTTTGCACCTAAAATCTCCCATTAATTATCAAAGAACTATAATCAAAGATAATTATCACTGCATCCTAGATGCTAAGATCAATAAACTAACACACAGTCATCAGCCCTTTGAAAATTTCAAGTTATTCTGACACCCGGTGTCCTGTAGGCTCAGGTTCTTTACACTTCTAACAATGTCACCCCTTTTTTTGTGCTTAGGTTAATGTTTAATGTCATGTCTTCAAAAAGATCACATTTTAGGGAGGAATGAATCCCTTTAGAACAAGTGACTCATGCTAGGGATCACCCCACCATTTATCCATAAGAAGAAATTGTGAGCATCTGCCCAGATTACACAGAAATTATTATGTATTTTAAAGAGAAAACAGTGAGAATTCTGTATGTACAACTTAAGAACTCCTGGAAAGGAATCCATCTTGCAGAGAGAAATGTTGTTTCCAACTACAATGAAACTTGCTACCAAAGTCTCAGAAAAAAATGTTCTTTATTATAAACTTTAATAGATATTTCCAAGATTGCCAAAATCCCAGTTCCAGCAACATTCTGGATTTATATTGTGAGATTCAGGCCTGGCAAAAACTTAATAGATCTGGGTCTACAACTCCCAGTAAACCCAGAGCTGTTGTGAGTCCACACTTCTGTGATTTATAGGGATGATCTATGCAATTTTCCTTCCACCCTATCTTCTCTTTTTAAGTTTTTCATCACATTTCTTACTCTACTTATTCATAGCCTAGATTGATAAAATACTTACTGTAACCCAATCATAATACATAAACCTGTTTAATTCAGATACATGCTGCCTGAATATGTTAATGACATCATCATCAACCACATTGCTTTCAACTTTCTTAAACACGGTAGCCTAAGTCCAGATTTTTGACAAATGTTCAGGTAAATTTTCTGTCAGCCTGGCCAACAGACTAAGATCAGTCAGTACCAGCTGTTGCTGCCATCCTGTCACAGGTGGGATTCCCCATCAGCATCTCGGATCTCTGGGTATCACAGGGCACAGCACTGAACAATACCATGGGATTTGCAAAGGATATTTTTAAAGCTAAATAGCCCCTGTAAGTCTGAGAAAATATACTACATCTTGGTATTTATACGAAGACAATTTGGCTAAACAACTGTTACACCAATCTTTGCAAACGGAGGAGATCCAAAAAAACCCAAAGGCAATGCAGGCAAATTATAATTATTTAGTAACAACTGGTAATAGTTAATGAAATAAGACACCAGCTTTTATAAAAAAGTTTGAAACAAAAGAATCAGTTTCCCATGTTCACAGGGGACATAACTGAAATTCATCTCTTACTTGTGGATGGTAATTTCAGTTTGTTTAGTTTTTTTTTTTTTTGTTTATGAACTTCTTGTTGGTACAGGCACCATATAGGACTTTTTACTGGTGCTAGATGAAAGCAGGTTCAAAGTGAGATTTGACTTTGTATCTATCTTTCAAGATCTGCTGTGTATAATACACACTAAAAGCTTCACCTAGTTTGGCCTCATTATATCTTCCTTAATTGAGTCTTAATAAAAAGACTGTGTTCTAGTGTGAAATTTATTAATTGGTTTTCAAGAAGAGAGGCTTGAAGCAATATAGACATCTCAATTAGGGATGCATTTCAACATAAATACAGAATTTATGCCTCCTGTGATTGCCAAAATGACTTAGAGCTAAACATAGACAACTGACGCACCAAGTCTCTAGATATATTTTGTACCTGGGTAGGAAAGCAAAGTATTTCTATAATAGATTGATTTACTGCTGCTGAAGACTAAAGTAGGGCTACATCTTGGGTGTGTGAAAGGCTGTCACAGAGGGAGAGCTTAATTTATCAATTTGCCAGTTTCTCAGGGGAAGCCATTAATGACAACAGTATGAGGCTGCCTTTTAGCAGGATTCATTCGACTTGTTTTCCTAACTTAAAAAAAAAATTATAACTTTTTCCCCCATAAAATACCAGACCTGTCAGACACACAAAAGGACAACAGAAAATGCTGCTCAAAGCACCAAGAGCACCATCTATTCACCTCACAGCTTACTGCTTATATTCAGAACTCCAAGTGCCATAAAAACAGTATCTTTAAAAAGCAACAAAACAAAAAACCCCAAACATTCCAAAATCTACCAGACCCAGCCTACCAAATGTTACACACTCACTTTGCACTTTAACAAGTGTGGTTTGCTTACCCCTGTAGATGCCCAAGCCAAGGCACACTGTAACAGCAGATCAGGAATCAGTCAGTAACTACTTCTTGTAAGTAGCATGGAACATCTTAGTAGCAACCCAGTTCAAACTTTTAAAAATACAACAATTTTCGGTGCCAACTCAGGATGCCTTTTAATGAAATCACAAAAATCTGTGCAGCATGACCAGAAGAAAAATCTCACCTGCATACACAGTTTCATGCCAGAAAAAAACATATAAAAGTACACTTGAGTCTGTATCTCACTGACTCCAAGTGAGTTTAAACCTATCTGCAGTTCTAACAAATAGTTAGACCTAGGAAACAAGCTAAACTTATGCAGAGCATGTGTGACCTCTACCACTAATCACCATTGGTTCTGCTTCATCAAAAACAAAGTCTAGAAAACATTTAAGAAGGAATAGTGTCTGAGAGAATCATTTACACACAGTTTTCTACCTCTCAGTCAGAATCTGTGGTTTGTTAGATTAGTGTAATTTTAATTAAAGCCCTGGGTAGCTGCACTAGGTTTCAGCAGAGCTCCTTCTCCTGGTGAGAAGGATGGAGAGCTGAGTCTCCTTCCAGGCACTCCAGGGCAAGCTCTCCTTTCAGCTTTGCACATCTGTGGCAGGGTCAAGTGTTTTGACCTCCCCTCTGGCAGAAGGGTCACTGAGCACAGGGGAGCTGTGCTACTCTCCTGGTTTTCCATTGCTGAGCTTGCATTGCAGCAGCTCTCCCATCCAATGACCCCTTCCTTTGATCTCACAACAGGTTCAGGGAAATTAAAAACTGACAATGGCTCAGTGGAAGAAGAAAAAGCTAAGGTTTTCTTTGCTTGCAGAAACAGAAGAGCTGGCAAGGAAAGGAGACAACAGTGCACTTCCTGACATTTCTGCCCCTGCACAGGTGACAGGATGAAATTAAGGGAGCATACCCATATTCAAAATCCTTACTTTTCTCACTGTGTTGTCCTAACTGTTGCTAAAAGGGGAAGAAAAAGGGTACTGTCACTAGCAAGAATGATCATCTTTTACCAAGAAACTGTCCTGTGGTTTTGATCCCAGTTTCTGTGTTCAACTCATGTTAAGTGTTTTAGTCTCCAACAATTCCTGTCTGCTTCTGTTGTCCCAAATAAGGGTTCTTTCACCCTGTGCAATAAGCTGATCCACACACAGAGCTGACATATTCCATTTCTTTTCACATCTGCACAGAAATGGGGGTTAACTGCAGGATCCACAAACCAAGCACACTTCCTTTATGTCAGGTGCTCATTTTTACACACTTGGAGCAATACAAATTTAGTATTTCTCATGTGTGCAACAACCTAAAGCTCTGGTCATTGTCTTTGCAACCTAATCTGTTTAAAGATACAATGCATACTTATTTTACCTTTCATACTCAATGAGGAAGGGGTTTATGTGAGTAAGAGCAGCCTGTGGGTGGGTATTTTCACAGAATCGTAGAACAAGCTGAGTTCGAAGGGATCTTATGTTAATGAGGACAAAGTTGAAGCAAAGTTGTTCTTTGGCTTTGTAGTTTGATTTATCATGTCCTTCTAGTCTTACTTCTCAGGTCATGGCTCTTGTTTCCTGCAGGTTTGGTTATTCCTCATTTTTCGTAAGTTCTTTTATTTGTCCTGCACTATACTTCAGTCAATTTTTAACATTTTCATGGTACTTTATTTCAACACTTTCAGTCTAGGCAAAAGCTCCCCTGAACAACTAAATAGTCAGAGATATTTTGAGGATTTACCACAGGAACATCCTTGCAGGAGCTGTAACTCCATCTGAATGCAAGGTGAACACACTGAACCTAAAGAAAAATTCAGATATTTGCATTCACGTGCTTTCTCTTTCTTAACAGCCATGTAATCCCCCTCTTCCTTTTGCACATAATGGAATAGAAAAAAAGAGCTTTTTTGCAAGCTAACTAGCAAATGCAAATTTAAAGCCTCTTTGCCCAGTACAGAATGTGTCTGAATTCCATCTGTATCACACTGCTACATGCCAATTACTTTAATTAGGGTGAGATCCAAGATTCACAAGAGAAAGTTCATAGTGTAATTAAGAAATAGTTTTTCTCCTCAGTGCTCCTTTTTCATCTTCTTTGCTCATTTTCCTGCTTCCCTCCCACCCTTTCTCCATTCAGGGACTTTCTCATTCTGATTCTTTAGTCATTTTGGCATTAGCATTGTTGTACTTACATCTTCAGACAGGCATGAAAGCCAAAAAGCTGGTTGCCTTTAATGCTTCCAAGATAAGGTGTAAAAAATGAAAAGCAAAGAAATGAAAGTGAAAGGTTTTATGCTGTTTTCAAGTGATATTTGGTGTGGTGTGTCACAAAGCTTTGAAGTGTATCTTATTAAAAGCAATGTCACATCCTGCCAAGAAATGCCACTGCTCAGCACTCAGGGAGCTGGGTAATCTCACAGAAACACAAAAAATGGACTTGCCAAGGAAGGAAAGAACTGATTAGGTTGTGTAGATGTTCTGCAGGATCTATAATCAGCATGATAATACCGAATGAATCAATGAAATGAGTGCTGTCTTAACAACACCAGCAAAAGACACACATCGGTCAAGGTTTGCTAAAACAATAATTTTCATTTGAAGAGCTACCCAATCTAAACCTTCTTTGCAGCTGGGATGGGTTAACATGGACAGTGGGCACCTTTTAACAGTTCCTCAGTCACACAGTAGTCAAGGCTATTTGTTCCCCTCTCTTGACACTTCCAACCAGAATGCATCTGTCATTAAGAGCTTGACATTCATGTGTCTTCTGGCAGTAGGAATGTCATCATTGATTATAGAGATTAGTGTGGAAACATCTGAGTTTAGAATTATACAAAATAGTTTCTCAATAAACACTTGTTTGCTTCTGTGCTAAATCTGAATACATTTTTTTTTTTTAAACTGGAGAAAGTAGGTTAATGGAATTTTGCGGAGTTGGTGTTGAATAGGAAATAAGTTTGTTCTTTCAACAGAAGGGGATGGATTCCTAGTCAGGATAAATTATTTAAACACAGATTTATGCCAAATGAGAACTGGCCCCTGCCTCATTAAAAGAATGATTCAAGCCTCTCTCTTGTAGCAGATGGCAATATCTCACTGACTTCATCTCGACTCAGAACAGGTTATAGGTGCTGTAAAGGCAAAAGTGTGAGCTCAGTGCACTTGAAGCATTGCATTTACAGAGTGAAAAACCCTCAGTGGGACACTCATCAGTCACCTCGGAAGGGCTCTTTTGTTTTGTTTAATTAAAACCTATTTCCAGTTGATTTCAGCTAAACTGAATACAATAAGGATTGTCCACATTTGGATTTACATCAACTCACTTTTGGAAGTTTACAGTCATACTTTGGTTTGCTGGAGCATCTTTCCCACACAGGCAAAGCCCAGCCACTGAAGACAGTGCAAAATCATAATGGCTGCTTTACAGCCTTTAGAATTTTCCTCTGTGAACATCTTTCCTATTGACCAAACTGTACAGGCATACAACGAATTTGCAGGTTTTCAACTCTGTTTTTGCATTGACGTAAGTGAATGTGATATGATGTTAGAGCAGAGCTACATTTGGATTGACAACATAAATAATCCTGAAACACATACACAGTTTTAAATTTCAGGAATGCACATGTGCACATGCATTATGATGAGAGTCAACTAGTGATGAAATTGATCTTTGCCAGAATAAAAAATAACACAATAAATGGAGTATACATACTTCTTATTGAGTAGGTAAACACACATACGAGAGAGTAAAGGCCACACTTAGGATCAACTATGACATAATTTACATTGCTAGAAAGATTTATGTCCAAAGTTTTTTTCCACTGTACTGTAGCACAGCAAATACATCATTCTGTCATTAGATGGAAATAAATAAAATATGCAAATTTTTTTTAATTCTGTAAGTTTTCTTTAGTGTAAGTTATTCTCCCGATAAGTACATTTTACTCCAGAAATATAAACCTTAAAAAAAAATTATGCACTATGGAACAGAAGTACTGACTTGATACTCAGTTTCAGAGTCCCGTGTGCCCTATCATTAGTGGCAGACTGATTGTTTTCTACATTTCAGGAAAACACACTGGACTAATTATAATTTCACCAACATTGGAGTTGAAGAACACAGATTAATGATCAGCAATTAAAACATCAACAACATCACAAACAATAATGCTTCATACAGTTAATTTCTGTTGCCTGAAGTCACGCTATTTCTCTTTGGGCATGAAATACATAATGCAGTCATTACTTCCAACATGAATAAAATGCTATCGCATTACATGCTGAGATTCATATACTGTAGCTAATTTACAGCACCTAGGCAGGAATGTGCACTTGGTGGATTGTGCATATCTAACAAGAAGCTAAATCAGTGTTAGAATCTGAAATACCAGAAGTCACTCAGATTGCTCTATCCAACCATATGCAGATTTTAAACAACCATAAGCTCGATATAAACAAAGTACGTCAGACTGGAGTCTGTACCTTCAAAAATTTTTCTAGCAGCCCGATGCTGTCAGATTCAACTGACAGAGGTACAGCCCCGACCTTTGTGCTCCGTTTTCTTAGAAACCTAACATCACTGTACCTTTCTGTCTGGTGCAGCACTCAATTTAATCAAGTCTCTAGCACAAAGCTCATCTGATGTCATTTCTCATTTGTGCACGGGGAATCAATGGCTGCAGCTGCAAGTCACTGTAGTAGGGAACTGTGGTTTGCCCTTGCCCTTTGAGCATTTGCCTGCAGAGTTTGGAGGCCATCACCCTGCAGTCAGCGTGGCTTGTGGCAGCACTACCAGGGCAGGACTTAAAACAGCTCTTTTGTCAGCATATCTGCAAGGGCATCCCATTAGCCATGGTACAAGTGATTTTGTGAACTCGCTTGCTGTAACGCTGTTTCTGTTATGCTCAATATTCTCTGTTATCTTTTTCACCTACTGAAATTTATGTTGGGAGATGCATTCAGTAAACTGAAAAATAAACAAATGTACTATCTCTGTGTTGAATGTCAGCACCTTTATGTGATCTGAAACACTAAAAAGCAAGCTGGGGATAGCTTTGTTATGAAAGAATAGTGAGCAGAGGCAGACACACAGAGGGAATGAAAGCAAACATAAATCTCACTAGTCATTTTCAGAATGGAAATATTCCATTCACTCAGACACAGACCTATTATGGAAATTGAAATGGATAATAAACCCAGAAAAGACATACATTAATTAATGTTTGCTGCATTTAAAATTTTCCCTATATGATTCAACAGGATAAAGCAAGATGCCAACAGCTGATGTGTTCTTTACTAATTATTTATCAAGGAACAGCTAAGTGGTCTCTTACCAAGGGTAGAGACTCCTGATGACTGTGGAAGTGCTAGATTGATATGGAGTAAAACAGCCCAATAAGAGAAAATACCAACACTAGTTATGTCTAAAACTGAAACAGGTACAGAACTGTGAATGGACATACAGATAAAGAATTCACCCATCAGCTCACAGGGATGAGATGCCTGGTACAGCAAATATCAGATCATTAGGGCTGTCATGGAAGTGGAAGGGAAAGTCAGGTGTTTCATTTATCTGCAGAAACTTTCTGATTAATTTCTAACTTCAGATGTTTCTTGTTCCCTTCTAAGCAGCTGGAATTAAAGATGTTCATGAGCTGCCACTCATGAACAAAGATTCTGCCACCCTGATTTTCTGCATTAATATCTCACAAGTGTCATTAAAACCAGCTGGTTTTTCATAGTCATGAACAAAAATGTTACATTGTGGAAAGCTTGGCAGAATTTTTCCCTAATACATTAGCAGCCCTGGAGGCATTGTCACAGAACTGCCAGAAAAAGGTTTGGTTTCACTTCCCAACTCAAATTCCCAGGAGCAGCAGGGATTACAGCAAGAAAGGTCTTTAGTGATTGAAAGAGACTTTCCTTATGCCACCTAATGGGATGCCCTCTGGCCAAATGAACATACTCTGTGGGTTCTGAATTCAGCCAGGTCGAAATTCACAGTGTTTCTTGCTATGATACAGAGAAGTAAGGATGCTTCCACCTGACACCTAACACACGGCATATGGGCAACTATTACAAGTGATAAACAGAATGTCTGTTACCATTTCTCAAACATAAGCATGGATGGCTGAAGGCCCAATCTAAGAAAATTCCCCTTTCAGAGCCAAACAACAGGTGGAACAGAATGAGCATCATTTTCTTACGATACTTTATGGGCATTGTCAGATGGGCTGATCTGCTCAGCTGCTCTGCTGCAGACACAGGAATTGGGATATGGACTTTATATGCATTTAAAAACAAAGAGCTACCATTCACAAGTAGCTTTGCCAGTTGGAGGATAGCCAAAGACACAGCCAAAGAGCTGTGCATGGGCTTCAGATACCAACTCAGGGAAACAGTTTACTCTCTGCTGTAAAGCTTTTTCATTACCTTGTTCATTAACCTTTCCTTGAGCATTAAAATACTAATTTCCTTCTCTTGTGCAATATGCTCACGCAGCATCATTTTTCATCATCCATGTTCCCAGTATGGTGGCACCCAGTTAAAATAATCTTCAAGATGGCAAACAAAGTGAGCCATTCTGGAGCTTAGTGTTGCCATGACAGCTTCAGACAACTTTGCTTCAAATGCTTATGAGTGAAGAGTCAGACTCATATTAATCTCATATCCACCATCAGAGGAATTTTACATGAAAGTAGATGTTCTTAAACACGTTTTCTTCATTTTGTTTTTTTCTCTTTACACAGATTTTATAGGCCTTAAACTCCATACTAGGAACCTGGTAGAGGTGTTAAAATCACTGACATTACGGTGCTGATGATTCATCACCACGTTGTACTGGCCTGCCCTGTCATAACCAACACTTTCTCCCTGAACACAACTGTAAGAGACATCCAAATCCTGCAGAAAATCCCGGACCATCCTGCAGTGCAACACTTAGCAAAAACACTTCTTCCTGGCAGCCCTACAAATCATAGCAGGTGATACTGGTCAGAAGGTCACAGTCAAGCTCCATCCACCACGCCAGCTGGATTTTTGATTCTAAATATTATCTCCTGCTATATGTAATTGGAAGAAATATCATTGTAAGGAGAAACTATTTCAGAGGCACTCTCTCAGGAGACTTGTGTTTGAAAGGTGTAGAAGTACCCGTACGGCTTGACCCGATATCAATTGCATCAACAAATGCTCAGTTCCAGACCTGAATATAATGGAGTCAAAAAACAGACAGCCCCCCAACACACACCTCCCCCACCAGGCATTGACTTAATTTTTTTTTTTTTGTCTTATGACAAAGCCAGACTCCAGCTCAACAAACCCACAAAAAGAAATCACTGTCCATTGCATTATTCATTTTGGATGTAAACTTACTGTGGCAGATGTCACCAAAGGATTTCAGATATAGAGAGAGGTGTTCTTACATGGCTTTCAGCAGTAAATAATTAGGTATTTGCTCTCAGAATAATACTGAGAATCTTTTGAGAACTATGTAAGCAAAAAGCAGGTTTTTATACAGCTGTTTCACAGTTAGTAAATCAAACACATCTTATCAAAATGTGACCTATTCAAACTGCAAGTGATGTAGTGAAGAAAGATCATCCCTTAGCTTAGTACATGTTCAGTTCAGCAAAACTGTCAAAGCCCTTTAAGGCAAACAGCCCATTACAGACCATGAACGTTGTAAACTACTACCACTGCCAAGGTAATGTGGGATAATTTCTCCCGAACTGAAAAGCTGACATATTGTCATTTGACTTTTCCTCAGAACTCTACAGATAGATCATCTGTGCAGATAACACACTTAGCAACAAGAGGGTTTTCTCCCTTCTCAGAACATCAAACAGAAAGAGAGTAAAGGCAAGTCTGCACAGGCTACAGTAGCTACAGCAGCCAGAAAAAATACAGCAACAAAATCTCTTAAGAATTCCATAATTGTGCACTGTTCTATGGCACAGAGCTTGGGCAAATCAACAGGAAGGCAGGCAGAAATCAGGATGCTGATTTCTCTGTCAGGGGTAGAGAAATATTAGAGCATTGACTCCCATCAGTAGAATCCACAATCCACAAGTTTACATGATTAAGCTGCGAGCATTTAACTCACCAGGCATTTGATCGATATCTCTGTCACACAAGAAAGGACACAAATTGCTTTGGGAAATGCTAATGGACATCCTAAGGTATAACTGCCTTCCAAAAGCATCTTCCTATGTTTGTACACTAGAGGGATCTAAAGCAGGAGCAGTGCTGCAGCTGCACGGGAGAGCACACACAGGAGATGTGTCCTGCATTGTTATCTCTATCTTTTAATTATAATAGCTAACCATGAGGCAAAAAGGGTTTTCCAAACATATATGACTGTTAAAAAGCTGATACAAAAGCCTGAGGTTTAAGAAAAAGGGCAGCAGATTATCCACTGTGCCAATCAGAACAGGTCTTTTGGTACTCTTAACAGTGCAGAGTGTCAATGACACCTTCAGGATAATTACTGGTTGATCCTGAGGTCCTAAATACATAATCACTTTATAACAGATGCAAATAGATTATAAAAACCAAATAGACATCCCATAGGAAACAAATAAAACACAAGAACCTGATGGAAAACAAATATTCCTTTAGACCTTCAAATAACAATTGGGATACAAAATACTGCAAGAAATCAACTAATCTGGCCAGTGACTTTATCATATATTATCACACACCTTATTGAGCTCTCACTTATTTGATATCACAGCAGTCTTGATGAAAATTATTAAAGAGAATATAGAGAATTCACTGTGCTCAAGAGTCTGAAAACACATGTTTTGCCCCTCTGCAGTTTTAAGATAAATAGAAGTTTAAAAGAACATACACCACAAAGTTGGTTTAAATCACCAATTGAGTACAAGGCCACAGACCACTGTTTTTCAAACTGAAATGCATATATCTGTACTATGAGTATGGATAACAGTTCTAGAAAAGCAGAAAAGCAGAATTTTTAAAATATTTTTTATTATAAGCATTATTCCTGCCCCTCATATGCCAATCAACAAAAACTGAAATCATGTTTAGCTGCTGGAAGTTGAACATATATCATAAAGATTCATAGGTCTACCTGTAAAATTAAGCCCCATTCAGATTTCAACCAATTTGGAAAAAAAACCCACTCAGTGGACAGTGATTTGACTCAAAAAGTGTGGCCCAGCCAAAATAAAAAGAAGGAAATATCAAAACAATGCTGAACTGATTTCTAAAATTTCTAAATAGAAATTTTATTTTTAAATTTATTATTGGTTCCAAAGAAAACATCTCATGTTGGTATTTCTTTACAGATTTGACCTTCACAAAAAAAACCTGAATTTCTTTTTATTTAAATTAAAAAATCCCCCTAAAAAACCTGCATAATGTCTGTCTCAGCCATGTGTTTCACATCTGCTTTTCAGTATTGCCAAATAACAAAGACCTTCACAATTCACACTGTTCATTTTCTTCCTAATGATTTTATCTCAATGCCATATTGCTCCTAAAATACTGATAGCCACAGAAATGCCAAAGGTTTCTGCATCAAGGTGCAATTCCATTAAGCCTCACTTTGAACTTACTAGGATATCCTCTGGCTGAATTTTACACAGATCAACTTGGCTTTGAGATTCAGATTGAACACTTATGAAAATGACTTTGTTGAAAAATAAACTATTCAAAGATTTTTCTGCCCAAAGGAGCCCCTTTAACCTTCAAGCTGTACTTACTGCAGGAATTCATGTGAGCCTTGAGTAGTCCCAGCTCCCTCTTCTCGCAGCAGTATTGTTTATGTTCATTGATATCTGCTCTCCGTATCTTGGAGTTTTTCCCCAATTGAACTCTGCCTCTGGAGGGCACTAATTCATCCATTTCCTGATAACCCATATGTTCTCTTTGGAGAAGAGAGACAGCAAATACTGCAAAAGGAAAAGAGTAAAAGAAAGGGTTTGAAATTTTGAATACATTTGAAGTTTTTAAAATGTATTTCTTATTTTGTGTTTTCCTTAAATGAGTATTCATGTCATTGATTTTCATCAGCATGAAAGAACACAGAAAGTGAATTTTTAATTTCCTTCTTTCAGATATTCATACCAGTCACTAGACAGATCAGACATCTATGGATTAGGAGGAGAAATACAAGTTTATTAGTGAGAACTGAATAAAAAGCATGCAGCCTCATGCTTCAAAGCATTACAAAAATAAATCTAGAACTGATATCCCTTTGCTCTATAAATAGCACTTGATGGAGATTAAAGAGAAACTTTTCCTTCCCATATTATTTCCATAATTACCTGATGGTACCCCATTCTGAAGCAATTTTATCAGAGACTATAGATACATACACACTTTGCTAAAGAGAAAACTAATTTGCATCACTTATTCCCTGATAACTGTGCATGTTTTCTGCTCATAAACAGGTGAGGGTGCTGATCTCCCAGTAAAAAAAAAAAGCAATTTATCTTGTTGGGTATATCAGGGTATGAACATGCACAGGAATGTTTCCCATGTTGCAAACAAACTGACAATTTTCTCAGAGGGCCTTGCCCATGAACTCATATCCCACAACAAAAGGCCTTCCTGTCCTGCACAAACTTCTGTCCAGCAGCTCAAACTTCTGTGGCAATTTGTAAAATCCTCATAAACACCCACTTCAGAGCAATAAGGGAGTGCCTGTACTCAGCTCAAAGCACACAGACACTTCTTATAGAAAAAAACTTTTCTCGGTGGAAGTTGCAGGTCTTAGAATAGATTACACTAAGCAAAAGTTGCAATTCATCAAGTAATTTATTCATTGTCATTTATCAGCAGTAACCCCTAATAGATGTCTGCAAACTTGCCAATGGCTCTATTTCAACAGGCTTTTCAGGCAACTGTTTGGAATATCATGGCATTTAAGCAAAATGTTACGAGGTGACATCTCGGGATGTTATTTGATATTTCACATGGATGGAAGAACTCCCCTCCCCCTGCCCATCAGCTGGTAGCTCCTATCCAAAGAATCAGTCTGCAAGTTCAGAGCTATGAGTTCAGGATGAAAAACTCAGAAGCAGTTCCCAATGGAGGCAGGGGGGATGCTACAAACTTCACATGCTCCTTTTTCCACTGCCAGCTAAGGGAAGTTGTCAATTTACATGACATTTTATCTTTCAGGCATGTACTCATTTCTAATGTAAATGACATAGAAAAAATTGATTGACCAATTGATTTGGTATCTCCAAAAATAGCTTTTGTGAATAATGAACTTTCTCCCAGATAATTCCATTTAGTGCCTTTGAAACAGCGAATGCTGCAATAAATGTTTTTAGTACAGGTAATTTCAAATAAATGATAGAAATATTTTATGTCTTTTCTTAAGAGGTAATTCACATAACCATCCCAGACAAGTGTTACTACCCAGAAAAAATTACCCACACCATAAGCAAGCAGCACTGGGTGACAGACGTTCCTGAATCGTACTACACTTTCCCAGGAGAGCTGGAAATTGTCTTCACAGCCACTTGTTATTAAAGCTCAAACAATTTAATAATGAAAGCTGAAGCATTTTCACTGTTGGTGTCATCACAACATTAAATTATATGATGGACTGCCCCAAAATGACAAACTTTAAATTATGAAAAATTTTATGATACATACGTACTCTCCATCCTCTGCTAACATCTCTTACCAGTTCCCACTTCTTCCACATATAGTAAATGTCACCAAATACCTTCAGCCTTTTAGAAAACCACACCATAAAGTTGAAAAGATTATAATAGACAAAGCTACATTTTCAGTCTTTATCTTCCATTTAAAATGGTGTTAGGGTACATAATAGGAAAACCCAGTAAGCAGGCAGGTCAAAGCAGATCTTCTCATGATGTAACAACTAATAAAGCAGAGGAACAAGATTTTAATAATAATTCTGGAGGACAAAATTCTTCGTTTAGGTACATAGGAACTGTAGAATAGACAAAGTTTTTGTATTGTCTTCAATATAAAAACCAATCAAAAAGCTCTACGATGTGGGCCCTGTGTGGAGGTCATTCCTCAATGTCTCAGGCAAACCTTGTGTCAATCAGTGCCAGGTGATCTGGTCTTCATCAGGCAGCTCTACACAAACTGAAGACCAGAAGTATTACCAAACTCAATCACTGTCAGCCCTGCCTAAACACAAGGCTGTGTCTAGGAACAGATGCCCATATACCCCACTGCCAAATCTTCAATCTGTACTTTTTACATGAAGGATTTTTCAGTCCTTCTTGTGTCTCCAAATTCTTTGTGGTTACTGCAAGACAAATTAGGTTATATAGAAAAAAACATCAAAACTTTATAACAGGGAATTAGAAACTTACTGCATTTACTGTCTTTCCATAGAAGTGTTTCAGGTATTTCACACAGGTAGAGGAGCACTGACAGTTTTGCACAGCCACACGTGGAACAGCACATGCTACACCAGCTTGCTATGATCGGTTGTGTTCATCACAGTAGAAACAAACATGCTAATTTAAACATGTATACATACACATTTTCAATGCAGCTGTATCTAGAAGTGATTTCAAGTGCTCCCAGCATGGAAACAGCAATTCTGAACCAAGGTGCTATTAGCAAACCTAAAATTCAGGTCAAAATATCTTTCCCAACCTTTGACATTTTCTGAAATAAATGATAAATAATGGCAGTCATTTGGCTTTTAATGAAAAATACACAACAGGAAAAATTCTATCTTGAAAGAGACTGGGAAAAATGCAGTTCTTGGTTGTATATCACAGCGTTCCACATCAATTTTGTTGGCTTGCAAATGTAAACAGTTTTGCACAAAGCTTGGCAATCTAACAACCAAGTTGAGCTCCTCCCACATAAAAATAATTTTTCTTGAAAGGACTCTGATAACAAAGTTTCCTCTGCTGGGTTTCAAATAGAGCTGTGAGGGTCAGACTTCACTGTCAAGCATTTTCATGTCACTGTTTGCTTACTGAAAGACAGAGAATAACAAGCCTTAAGGAACAGGTATTAAAAGTAGAAGAATTAAGAAATAAACACCTAAGACAGAAAAAACTTTCCCTGACAGAATACCATTCAGTTTAGGTTGATGCAGTGCCCCTGGTAAAGACCTTGTCCTCATCACTTGCAGATGGAGAAAGCTGTGATCATCTGGGTGATGTGTCTCCCTCGGCCTGAATTTCCTGGAAAACTTCAATCGAAATAGTGCAGCCATTCCTGAGAAAAGGGCAACAGGAAATAGCATTTGCTCAAAACGTTAAAAGATTCTGAAGACCTTTTTTTAAAAAGTCTCAGGCTTTAGAATAAGGACTTGCAAGTTGGCAGAGATCTTGTGCCTTTTACACGCTCAATGAAAAGCTGCTCAAAAATGTCCAACTTCAAGCCTTGTGGTCTGTGCACAGTCAGCACTTCCTGGACTTCAGCTGCTGTAGTTCCCAACATTTCTGTCTGTACTGGATGTGCTCCAGGGGCCTGAGAAGGTCTTTCTCTGCAATTACAGCTCTGTGCCAAATCTGAGTGGAACAATCCGAACTAAGGCAAGAGGTCTTTGCTGCCATTTCAAAACTTTCCTTGCTAAGTCCAAGCAACACGCAAGAGGCAACTCTCAAATCCAAATATCCAGGGAGAGCACCAATCCTTCAGGGAACAGGCTGGGAAGAGGAGCTTGAGGAATGAAAAAGAAAATGGATAAGTGTAGGGAAAAGACAGATTGAGGCCCAGAAAACTTAGGCCAGAAGAAAGAAGATGGAGAACAAATGGAGAGCAAGTAGACACTGGGCAGAGAGACTCAGGTAAAACCCAGAAGAATGAAGACAAAATTCTGTTGAAGAACAACTCCATGCTAGGAAATATCTGGGAGTGAGGCTGGAGGAGTAAGAGGCACAGAAGCTGTGTCTCCTACAGTACCCCTACACCCCCCACCAAAACATCCTGAAATTTAATATCATTATATAATGCTAAAGCTTTTTTTCTAAGGTGTTTTTTTCTTCCTTTCTCTATTTTCCTATGAGATTCATAATTTATATAATTTTATTACTTTCCTTGAGGAAAATAGCATTTGTAGTTTTGGCTTATCTTTTAAGGAAATAGTTATTTGAATATTTTCCAAAGTCTTTTACTGTTTACTGACAAATTTTTTGCTATTTTTAAATAAAAATACGACATTCAAATTAAAAAATGAGCTTTCAATAAAAATCTTGGCTTCCATGTGTGTACATGAACCCATCTCAAAGGAACTTCCAGGAACACACCAAATAAACCTTTTTGATTTTCTCCTTTGCAGATCACCATTAATTTTACAGTAAATCTATTTAGTCCAAATGCAGTGTTTGAACTGCTTTAGGAGAGAAAATCCAACTGCTTCTGCCGAGCCATTTGATAAAGAGAAGTTCTTTGCAAAACACTCCAACACTTTCATTCTTTTTTTATAATTCCCTAAGCATCATAGCAGAGATAGGTATAAATGTACGTGATAACTAGTTGACAACCATTTTAAATTTTTATTTCCTATAGTTTGGTTATAACTGAAACAACTCCCAAACTAGCAGAATCAGAACCACCTAAGAGAAATCCCACCAACTTTGGTGTACAATATTAAAGTAGTCTGATAAAAAATAGACATTAAAAGTAATTAGAAGTGTTGCAGGTAGCTTGAATATCTATATAAATCTTCAGAGATTTTGTTCAACACTGAACAAAAATTCCAGTACAAAATTAGCTGCAGAACCCTCATCTACCAATTCCCAGCACAAGAATACCTCTAAATCCAGGAATGGCTCACATGTCAAATGTTCTCAACTTAATCAATGGGATTTCCTTTAGGATTATTAGAATAAAATATTCTAATAAGGAAATGTTCTTTTAACTATAAAAAGAAAAAAGCACAAAGCTTTCTCAAATATTTTTCATTCCACCCATTGCTACTGGCAGTCATCAGAAGAGCTGACAGCTGTGTTTCAATTTTCAGATTTCAATATTGCCTTTGATAGATGTTATTCTTTGCATGTATCTGGATTATTTCTGAGCCTTATTCTTCTAAAAGTCCCTGCTCAGTTGGATTTAGTTTTCACTGTCAGTGGCCTGAACAAGGTGATCACTTAATGTGAAAAGACTCATGAAGCAGCAAGAGAGAATGACATGTTACAGTGTCAAATTCTGCAAGATTGTTCTGTGTTACTTAAGTTCATGTGACTGAATCACAGTCTGGAAAACTTAATTTTGGAACTCAGTACTAAGTTTTGGAAGACAGTTTGTAATTGAAAAGTTCATTTCTAATGAAAGTATGAGGTGATGAAAGGTTGGACTAGCAGACTAGATCATTTGAGTCTTTATTAATAATATGAGTTCATTTTAATTCAGTGAAGCACATAATTGGCATCAAGTTTTTCAAGATCAGCACTCTTTCCTGTGACTTGAATCTGTAATATTTTAAGACATTTTTAATGTTCTGGTAGATGTTTTTATTATTTGCATTTTTAAATTAGGTTACTGTTAGATAGTTCAGACTAATTATAAGCTTGTTGATTTTATTGAGCCCAAAGATATCCAGTGGCTGGTGACAAATCTTTCTAAGCCTAAACCCAAATTCCTTGCAATGACTCCGCAGTCATCTGGCACGGTGGGGCAAAGATGAACAGGTCCCCCTGAGATTACTCCACCTTGAACAGCCAGAAAAGGGCAATGGGGTCAATTACTGTTTCAGTTTACCCCACAGCTGCTGCATATAAATCAGTTTACCAGAAGCTCTTAAAGTGCTTTAACAACATTTACTTCAATGCCATTATCTTTGCAATTCCGGGCATTCTCAATGTAGAACAATGAAATCCAGAAATAAATATATACAGAATGCAATGGAAACGCTCTTGGCCATTCAGACTGAAATCATCACTCTAAAAAGTACAAAAACTTTCTGATATTTGCCCTACTGTTATCATGCATTTTATTGGGGTACTTGTCTACAGGAAAGATGTGATTAAAAAAATAAAAATCAGTCACATCAGAAAGCTCCATTCTATCGGATATGAACTTTAATCAATAAGGTCCTCAGTACTTTTGCACTTTTAATGTTAGCAATGTCAGGATTCTCTGAGTATCATGAAGTTTTTTTGCAAATCCATAGTCTGATTTTTAGTTCAACTTTTCCAAAGAACCCGTGATTCACAAGTCTAAATTATACATTATTAGTCTTTGAGGTATGACAAAGTTAGCCCCAAAATGATTGACAACTAATAACCTTCAGCTAAGTGATTACCAATGAAATTATTGTTTGGCTTCTTTTTGGTTTTTTTTTTTTAGTCTACATAAACTGGGATGTAAACCTTGTTTGAAGGCAGTTCAGGAACCACGCAAACACCACTGATGCAGTAATTTTTGAGAAATTCACTCTCACCTGTCCATGCACACTAAGGACAGCAACACACAGAATGAAGCCATTGCAGTGCTCTACAGCCACATGCAGTTCAAAGCAGAGCCCTCTGTCACTCAGGCTCAAACACACTGCAAGGGAAGTTAGTCCTGCCTAGGCAGAGGAATACACTATGGTCAAACAGATTGGCATACTTAGAGACCATGGAAAAATAACCTGTATTACGTATTTCCTTTTAAAAAAAAAGAGTTACATTATGTCAAATAAGAGACAGAGAAGTGCAGTATATAGAATTATACTATAACTAAGCTAATAATTCCTTTAAAGTGGAAGGAATGGCTTAAGAAGTATAGTGAGGAAATTTGTTCTCATTTTAAACATCTTGGTAAATTAGCTGGCCTGTTCCCCATTACTGGCCTTGTTATTAATTCTCATATATTTATGTCATTTAAATGCTGAAAGCTATAATCAAGGTTATACTTCAATACTAAGTAAGCAATTAGCAGTCAGATACTAATATCAAGCTGACATTTCATAGGGATTTTCAGCTCCTCTGGGCCCAAAGTTCAGCCTGTATCTCCATTAACTCTGTGTATTATTTTTTAAATAGCACAATCTTTCCTGCCTAGTTTGGTGATGTAAAATCACAATTTTTTTAAAGACCAAATATATATTATCTGCAGAGGACTGTCCCCATCTCCTGACAGGAACTCCACATCTCATATTCACTAGAATACTATTCAAAGGAGGCTTCCTAATAAAACCAGATTAGGCAGTGTCTTGCTGGTGTGCAGTCCCACTACGCCTGTGTGAATTGGAGCAATGTACAATTACTCCTTCTCCATGTTAATTCAAATCACAGAGAATCCAGAAACATTTTTGTGAGAACAAGTGAGAGAGAGCGAAACAGGACAGAAACCTCCGGCTTTTCTCTCTGGAAACACTACCACCTTCCACATAGGTCCATGGGGATAGAGAAGTTCCAGAAGCAGGAAAAAGATAGGTTTTTCTTTTGCTAACAGAATAAGATATTTTGACAAACAAAAGCATCATTACATGATCCTGCTGTGGTAGTTCTACAGTAAGATGCCAATAACATGTTAGGAAAACAACTTCTAGGTATTTAGATCACAATATTATACTGCTGATTTGGCTTAGAATGTTAAAAAAAGAAGAAAGCCTGGGCACAAACACTTCAATGTTACAGAGTTGTAGTGGAATTATAGTCATTTCTGAGGTCATGTGACATCAATCTTTCAGGTAGTCACATGATGAAATAATAATTCTTGATGTGATTTCTTTACCCTGTAACTAACAGTCTACACACGAAAGGGCCCATCACATATTTACTGGTTCCTTCCTTTTCCTGTATGATCAAATGCTGCACCGTACACTGAAAATATGAACCACATTGTACTGTAGCCAAAACTTGAGAGTAATGTGAAGACACAAAAATGAGAACAATATCTTAGAGCAGGTGACAGCCCTGAGATCACAACCATTTTCCCAAAGGAACTGGCTCCAATATTTCTGCCATGGCACTGGGTTTTTTGATGGTGTTAATACCATACACCTTTACAATATGGCATGGGATTTAGCCACAGGTCTTATGCAGTTAAATCTTGTTCATGCAATGCCTGGAAAACTTGAATGGGAATGATTAATTATTACCTTTTAGCACTTTCTTTTGTATAAGGAATTTAGAGTTTGGGAACAGTCCTTCAGGAAATTACCCCTTAACATTTGTCCCACAGTACTTTATAACAAAAAGTTCATTGCAATAATTTTTCGGAGATGAAAGTTTTTTTATTTTTTTCTTTTATTCTCCTTTTCAGAACATTCTTTGTCTAATCCCTTTATTTTTTTCCTCATGGGTTGAAGAGATCATCATCTCTACCAAATTCTTTAGTACTGATTGTAATTTAGAACCACAGACCGAGCTAAATTATTAACTTGCTGGGCATCTGGCATTTTCCCTGCAATCGGTGACTGAAGGTCAGATTGACACACTGGAAAAATCTAGAAAAATCTGAGATATCATTCCATTTTTTACTTTTTAATGGATGTTCAGAAATTACATTATTAATCTGATAGACACTAAGCTGTTCTTGGTAAACTAATAAAACCACTCATTTTCCTTTGTCTTCCCCCAGAAAGGTCATAAACAATTTCAGATTAGACCTAAGACACTTCCCCTGCCTGTAATTATGTAGTGGGATTCTGGTGAAATTCAAATAAACTAACAATCTTCCTTTATGTTGACACAGTCTTTTTTGCAGGATATTCCCAAACCCTCATTAAATAATTATAGAATTATCTAAGAAATCCACTCACAAGGCCAAAGAATTAAGCTCCAAACTATACAGCAGCTTGCTCTATATTATGTTTATAAAAATAACATCTAGTTCTTGAAATAAGGATAAACAAATAGCGTGATCTCAGAAAATATTTGAGCTGAGGGAAGAAACCAAGAATGGGGAATGCAGAAACGAGATTCATAAATTGGATGGCTCTCTAAATATATAGAGCTTCTAACTTTTTTGTCCTTAGCTATACACTGGAATATTTCCAGATATTCTGAGTATTGTATCCACTCCACTATGAGTAGATAAAAGAGGTGGGAAGGAGATGGGTTAAGAGGATAAAATCTTGATGTCTTCACTTAACATTTTGTCTAGTTAGAGAGGTGCAAGGGAAAACTCTCAGCACATGCTACCTATCCTAAAGACAGGGAGAACTTGCCATACAAAGGCAAGGGGTGAGGTGGCTCAGGAAGCCAGACAGACAAAATAGTGTTAGTGCAGACCTGAAGAGAGAGTTTCTGCTCATCTACACCCATTCGCTGCACTTGAATTTCTGCAGGAGAGGAGAAACATTGTGAAACAGTTCATTCAGCCAAATCTCCAGCTGATACTCATCATCCAGTCCACTGACTCTGGTGACCCTTGAAATCTGACCAACCAATTCCACCACAAGTGTAATGTCCTGGATATACAAACACTGTGGCTTCCTGAAATACCACCGACCCCTACTTGCCTTTTAGAAGGAGACAACTTCTACATAATGAGCTTAAGAGTTAAAAATGAACAAAAGTTCAGATGTGAAGGACATGACATGGGCAGGTACATTAATGGGCTGTGCACCTCTAGTATGGGAAACTCCCACTACAACTGCTGACCTCAACAAAATTTAGGTTCCTGCTGAAAAATGTAGTGCACTGATATCTATACATGCAACATTTCTCTTTGATTCATATTTTAAATTCCTAATTGAGCTATTAATTCAGCATCCCAAAAGAATTACCTGGGCACTTTGATCTGAGGACTGCTCGCACATTCTGCTTTCTCCCTTTTCCTCTGAATTGACTTCATTCCATCAGTACAGACTGAATGACTGATTATTGTAAAAATTTTAGCATTGCTTTTGTTGCTTACATTAGAGATGTAATTCATTTGTGTGGGAAGGCAGAGATAAGTGGTGCTTAGTTTGCCTTTCTGTCCTTGTGTAGGGCCCAAAAAGGAGGAAACTCTAAGAGTCTTCAGGGTGATTATGCTGGTATTTGTTATTGTGGCTAACTCTGAGTGCCTTGAGGTGGAAGCATCTTGTTACCACAGCATGACCACCAACAGAAACATTCAAAATGCATGTCTTGCAGATAAAAACAAGCAGAGAATTTCCAGAAAGAACAGCTGGAAATTTTATGATAACTGGAAAATTGAATATGTTTATGCTCCAATAGCAAAGTATCTTACTTCCTGCCTATAAACAAGGCCCAGCCTTGTGGTGCAGAAATGAAAGGGGGAAGAAAAGACCTTGCAATACCTTTCTTATCATCCTGTCTTCCTCTATCCTGTCCCTCGTCCCTGGCTCTGCTACATTACCCTGTGGCTATGAATGAACAATTTTAAAGATAAAATGTTTTAGTTAGCAGCTTTTATTTTGCATTTTGTATGACTTCAGTGAGGGCAGATTTGTTTTAATTACATCTTGCATTTTAGTAGCACACATTCTCATCAGGCACTTTTTTCACCCGTGAGTAGAGTGTATGATCTCCATGAGCATGTCTGCTCTGTACTCAGATCAAGCAGGGATGAATGCAACAGAAACATTTACATAGAGCAGGAAGACCAAAGTTTTTTTAATTCTAGCATGACTTAACCATAGAGAAGCTGGCTGATTTTATCCCCTGGTACCACCCAGTTCTGTCCAGATTCAGGACCAAAAGCTAAGGCATTCAGATTTGCAGTCCTGTCAGCTGACACTGTGAAGTACTGACAGATGCCCCAAAAGACTCTCGATGTCATGGCCCTTGAAACTTGTCTACCCTCTGCATTATCACTCTGCTTGCCAGTCAGGAATTCAGAAATTATGCTTTGCTTCCTTTGCATCTAATTTACATCTCAGACAGGGCTGTCATTCTAACACAAAAATGAACAATCAAGGCAAAAAAAGAATGGCTGCAAGAACACCAATAAAGTATACACTATTATTAAGACAGCTGTTTTTAAATACACAAAAATTCTTGTAAGGCTTTGCTGAAAGCCCCTCACAAACTACCACCTCTAAAAACAACTTTATGACCCTATGCTGATTGTAGGAAGGAAGATTGAAAACCACCAGGAAACAATTCTGCAGTGTGAAATTCACTGTGTAATGAGGGGTGCAGGTTCCCTCACCCTGAGCATGCTTTGGTCAAGCTCATCAGGCAGTGCTGCCATGGCTGAAGTACCATTGTGATTTTGGCAGTATGGAGCAATTCTGATCACAGAAGCAACATCACACTGAAACATGCTCTGAAAACATAGAACACTGAGTCATGCTACCAATTTAATGACTTTTACATCTTATGAGGATGGGGTAGAAATCTCTTACGTCCTTTTCTATCTAAAGTTCTTTGAGGCTTGATAGACCCGCACAGATGCAGTTTTGCTCTTCTCCACCAAACTCTTGCCAGGCATGCACAGGAGCAGCACACCAAGTCCAGCACATCAGACCAGGGGACCCCATTCCTTCTATTTCACTTCCCCAGTGCTGTTTAAGACCAGAACAAGTAGTGGTTTCAAAAATTGCCAGGGGAGGATTCCATGGTGTCTTTAGGAAAAAAAAATGAGATTATTTGAGCCTGCATATAAATATTTGAAGACTGGAATTATATCAGGAAAAGATACACAGGTAGATCCTAGCATCAGAAGGGCAAGAGTGAAAACATTTTTAATGCAGCAGATGAGATGTTGGATCACAAACCTAATGTTCAGTGAGTGAAATTCTCATTTGGTGAGAACTGACTTCCCAGCCTGAACAGAATTATGTCAGTCAAGGATGATGTTCATTTCCAGTTGCAACTGGCTCAGTAAAATTTAGGGCCTGATTCATTAATATTCAAGGCACCTTGCTAAGGCCATCTTTTCTGTGAGCTTTTGTGGCAGAGATAGACTGATACATCCCAGTGGGTTTGTGATTCACAGTTGTAAGGTGGATTTGTTTTGGCATTAGCATAGTCAATGATTAAATTAATTGCATTTATTAAATAAATTCTCTATCAAGTGCTGCATTATAAATAAAGTGAAGTGGCTAGAAGCTGCAAAAATGTCAGAAAACAATCAAAATCTATGTCAAATACTAAAGAAGCTACACAGAATTCACATTCCTTCTTTCCCTGACATGAGTGATTCTATTCTTTTCCTATCTATTCTGTCCTCTCCTTCATTCAAGTTCCAACTTATTTCATACTGCTATAATTTAAAGCCATACAACACATCACTTTATTATAGTCACAACCTAAAGAAGAAGCATTTTTTTTCACTGGAATGCCTTTAATGTCAGATTGTGCCATGCATTCATGGGTTAAGGAAGGCTTTTAAAAGACTTTATAATTTTAGAGTAATATTAGTAGGCAGCAAAGTCTGTTAATAGTGTTAATGAATTCCCATCTCAGCAAGAAAGGAGCTAACTACTCTTTCATTTCAGATTATGATTATCTTGGGCTTCAGGCAACCACTTTGGTCATGGAAACAAATACCTATTTGCAAAAACATTTAGAATAAGATTGCATTTAACTGTGTATCTCTTTGGTTCTTGATCAATTTAACTTTAGGAAAGAAAAAGAACAAGGGCAGATTCTGTGGATTTAGATTAGTTTTATCATTTAATTTGAATAAAATAAAAAATTAAAATCTATTGACCATCACGGCAGATAAAAAATAGTGCAAACAATTGCCATATCATGAGTACATATCCCCTAAAGGACAGTCCAATACTGATTCAGCAACCTCCCTCCTCTAGTCTTTTCCAAAAATCAGAATAGTTTCCTGTTCCCCTGCTAGGGCCAATCACAGATTTTCATTAACTGCACTGACTGAAGTGAAGGTCCCCATCAGCTGACTAGGTTATCACATGAACACGTGTCAGCTCATTCTGTGGGATATGAGCAACACTGGGTCACTCACAGCTGAAGGTCCCCAGGCCCTTCAGTCTTCTCTCCAACATGAAAGGCTGTCCATGTCATCAAACAAGAAGGTTTGATTCAGTCAATAGATCATCAGGTGGCCACATCTGACTAAAATGCTAGATTTTAGATTCTTACATGGTTATCAATCTGAAGGAAATTGGAGATTTATACAATTTAAAATACCTGATAACACAATAAAACTCACAGTTTGAGACTTACAGGTCACCATTAAGGTGATTTAAGCATACCTTTAACTTTCTGTAAACAGACTGTAGGTTTTTCTAACCCTGGGCACCCTTCAAAATAAATAGAAATCTTGTTAAAAGTCAATGGAGTTTAGTAATTCATTTCATTCTAAAGTAAACACTGAAGAGTAGCTCAGATGGAACATTCCTTCAGTGCATCCATAAACACAGAAACTGAACAGATTAGTAGGATTTATCTGGAATGTCAAGATTCATGTTAAAGATTTTTAAACGAGGCAGAAGTAACATGGTTTGGTTCCAGAGCCTGTAAATTAGCATCCTAACTGAAAACTACTGGCTACTGCCACCTGTGACCTACCATTTCCCTCTGCTTCTCACCAACAGTTGACTGTGCCTTTAAGACACTGTTCTGAAAAAGAACTTAGATTCTCACTAAAAACCTTAGTGTTTAAAACAAACAGCATTCTTACTGAGATTTTTGAAACACAAAAAAATTAATTATCTATATATCAAGGCAGAGATCTGTTGTTACCTGATTTTTATGAGCCACAGGAAGGGAAGTGTGATTTTAGCAGTCCTGGTGTTCTTATCGGTTGAAAAATGGACAGGTAAAGTTAAGTAAATTCTCACAGCATTCATTTTACTCGACCAAAGCTGTCTTAACAGAAAAACCCCTGTATTTACTGAAATACAAAAGAATCATAACTATATTCATTTACTTTCATTTTCTAGTCCTTGACCCAAAATAAACATTAGAGAACGCTGAAAAAATCAAAGCAAATAAAAACAACAAAAACCCACAGAAAACAAAACTAACCAAGCAAAAAAAACCCCTGATCTGACAGCTTTTCAACCTTTTTTGTCTCAATTTTGTGCTCAAAGTGCTAAGATTGAAAAGTATTGGATATAATTTCATTTGAACTCACTTTTCATTGAAAGATGTAGCAATTTTTAAAAGCATTTCTAGCTTCAAATACAGAAATTACTTTCCCTCTTTCATATGCCCCCCCACAATGTATAGTGTAAAGATGAAAATCAAGTCTTGAATTAGGAAAAATGTCCAAAGAGATCAAATAAGAACTAGAAAATGAGAGTGATGAAGCAGAAATCCAAAATTACATTAATAGAATTCCAGTACTAAGAAAAAAATTACCTTTTTCCTACACTTTACAACAGTCTTCCATCACCAAAATCCTGGATTAACAGATGATACTTTGCCATTTATCACTGTGAGATTTTATGCAATCTAAGCATGTAAGCACTTCTTGGTAAATATCAGTCTTATTTTATGAGTTGCCTAGCAAATGCATGGATATGTCATAAATAAATAACATTTTATTAATAAATTATTATGGTAATAAATAAGTAATGTTTCAAATTACCCACTACCAAAGCACAGATACTGAGCAATTTGCTTATTTTAAATTCAGATTTCCTAATTCACTCCTTATTCCATGTTGCTACTATAGTGTTATACAGTTCTTATCTGCAATTCTCCAAACCCTAAACAGTCTCTCAAATTGTCTGGATTATCAATTTATGCAATGAAGAGATTTATGCAATGATCAACAACACAACAGCAAAAAAAAAAAAAGACCACAAGCTACACACACAGATAAATCCAATGTAACTGAAATTGAAATTCTAAACAATATGTACCAAAAGCCAGTGGCTGTTTACATCTCAGATATTATCCACAAGTACTAGAAATGAAACATTTTTAATTAGAAGTATGGACATAAAAATGGAAAAAACATGATGAAAGTTTTGAATTAAGATGAACAGTTTTGTCCACTCAGGTATTTACTATATATTCCTTGTGTGGCATTATTTTGACTGTCTCATAGTTCCCTTTTAATACTCTAGAAAGGAACAAAACTCTGGAGAGCAGAGCAGCAGCATTCCTGCTGCAGCCAGCAGTAAAAACCAATGAGATAGCAACTCTCTGTAATGTCAATATTCTCGGCCTGTACTGGGTACTTTCATTTGGAAGACAACATTTTCTTGGAATGAACCTGTCTGGAAGTGGAAAAACTGTGCCAAACCAAATATGTGATGGAAAAAGGAAGAGCAAGGATGACTTTAAATATCATCTAAATTGTGAAATCATTCTCTAGAAGGATTTGAGTCAAACCCAAAGTGGCTTGAGTGAGGATTTTGTGCAGCTGCTTAAATCTGTATGGTGGCCCAGAAGTGCCGAACTAGAAAGAGACACATTATCCTCTTTTTCATCCTCAGCTTCACACAAAGCTGCTATTGAGAAACACTGACTCTCCTCTGAGTCTTCCTGGCACAGGGAGAATGGTAGGGAGTGTTGAAGCTATGAACAATCTATCCTGAAACGTTTGGGGGAGGGGGGGAACATTTTATAAAAGCAGTATATGCCATTAACAGGCATCAAAGCTATTGTAGCAACCTCAAGGGAAATAATGCCTTAGGAGGCAAAACTTGCATATCTGCAAAAATAAATGCTGAAGGGGAAAGCCTGCCCAGTCAAAAAGGTCTGATGGGCTGTGGGGATGAAGTGACCCAGGGGACAATCTCACAGAGTGTTTATGGTGCAAATATGAAGCTTAGTGTTTTCAATGCAGCAGAGTCTGCATATTGAACAATATGCAAATCACAGGCACTGTTTCCACAATCTCAGAATTTTCAAACCTTCATCCTTAATAAAGCCAGTGAAGACCAATGTCACAACCCAGCAACAGCAGGTATATCTGTGAGGACAGAGGAAAGAATGAAAGCCAAGCTCAAATGCTCACCACTGTTGTTGAGCAGCCAAAAGCACATGTCCCCTGTCAAGTGCCAGTCTGGCTCACACTGGAACAGGGCAAGGAAATGGGCACAGAGAGCATGAACAGGACTATGTAGGTGGATTATCAAGTATTAAGCATAGAACATAGCAAAAGAAATATTTCTTCACACAACATACAACTGAACTATGAAAAACTGCATCTGTGCCACAGGTGTTGCAAGGGCTAAACTATAACTGTCTTGAAAAAGGTTTAGACAAACTCCTGAAGGATAGGTCTATCACTGCGTATTTGATATGACAGTTCGGATATAACTTTTGACTTAGAAGTCCTTAAACTATTGATTGCCATAAGCTGTAAGAATATAAGATGACCCTTTTCTCAAAAGGGTCTTCCAATACTTTCCTGTCAGAATCTGCTGCTGGACTAGATAGAATTTTGGTGTGACCTAGTGACATTTTTCTCATCTTACCCATCTTCTGTGAGTAATAGTGGAATATCATTGAGAGCCTTTGATTTGCCATCTGCCACAATCACTTTCTTTTCAGTTAAATTGACAAGAATACTTATAAAGCCACAAGGTATATGCATGCTCAATTATAGTACAGAAGCAGTAATTTTAAGTTCCAATAAAGAAATAATTTTTGATGTAATAACTTACTAAACAATTCAACTCTGAGTTGCTTAAAGAAGTACTATGCATAGACTGTTCCTACTTCTATATTTTGATCTTTTTTTCCTAACAGTCAATATTTTTATTGTGACTAGCTTAATCCTGAAAAAAAATCTATTCATTGCATATTCAGTTTAATTTTTCCAGAAGCTCATACAAAATGTTTTATTGATATGCCCTGATGAGACAATTCCCTTTAATAAAGGGAGAAAAAAACCCACAAAAAACCAAAGGTCCACTTACTATGAATCTAAACAAACATCATAAAGGATGAAAGAAAACTTACACAAGCAAAATGGATTTTATACAGTAAAGTCTGGCCCTTTGTGAAGGAGGTTTGAACAGGTTATTGCTTAACAACAACACTACCTGTGCCAAGACACAAAAGACTGAACATGCTAGACATGGATCTAAGCAGATAATGTAGGGCTGTTTGAAAACCTGTAAATTTTCTAAGGGTGGGGACTCAGAAAATATTAATTCAGGGTGAGGCTGCAGATTCCTGCTGTGGCCTGGATGCAGAGGTACCTTGAGTCTGGCTGGCTTAGATCAACTGATCATGAGTCAGGCAGGCTCTTTTACAAAAGTCAAAGAATATTTTCAAATCTCAAAAAATATATGAGAGCTTCCTATAAACATTATCACATGTATTGAAAAATTAAAATCACTGGACATGTAGAAAAATTCCCTGACCTAATCCAGAAAAATGTATTTGTCTGTTCTGGCCAAGATAGGGCACCAGATTTTATCATATTCAAATTCACTACACAAATATTATATGCAAAATTCAGGTTAAAATTGAAATACACAATGAAAATTTTTGCATATCCTGGATTTTTTTTAACTGTCTATTTTTTTTTCTTTATGCTTTTCTTAAAGATACACATTCCTCCAGTTGTGACCTTGGATAATTCCCCATGTTAAGAAAATGATTATTTCAACAATACTGTCTTCATACAAAGATTAATAATTCTAATATAATCTTTCAAATCATGATGCTAGGATAGTGGCGCTAGGTACAATGTAGTCCTAGGAATGGTTAAATTGAAAGAAATCCATAATCCTGAATTCCCAGTTCTGGACTGAACAGACATATCCAGTGACTGACACTGTCCCAAAAGAGACCACACTAAGGTACCACACCCTACACCACATTGACTTTTTATATCCAAATTATGCAAATCAAGAAATTAAATGAGAAATGTCATTTCTCTTAGAATGGCATTAATTTGACCATACAACTAAATAAATGAGAAATACTATTTCTGTCTTCCTTTCATACCAGCATTAAATATTAACAAGAAAAGAGATACTGCACTGAAAATCAGCTCAATGCTAAGAATCACATTGGCATAAACCACATGAGGAGAAACCTCTATTAGTGTATAAATGTTTCGTGTAGGTAAAATCTTGGTTTACTTATAAAAAACACATAACAGAACCTGTATTTCTGTGGACTTTGCTCTCATAAGTAATACAGAAATATTTCTCTCACCACGTCCTCCTTTAGGTAATACCATGAGATCTGGTATGAGTAAAATTTGTAAGAAAATGTCTCTTCTTCATGAAATCTTGACTGTTCAGTAAAATATCCATTCATCTCCTCTACTGAGCATGGGAAAAACATTTATTAGAGCATGACTGCTGGTATAATACAGGTGCTGTGAGGATGTGTAAGCAGATGTGAATGGTACCTCCAGATGGATTTTACCTCTCACAATACACCGCTTTGCCTTCTAATAAAGGGAATTGGTGACTGGGAATCTGACCCCAGAACCACAGGATATTCTGAGCGGGAGGGAATCCACAAGGATTGTTGAGTTCAACCCTTAAGGCAATGGCCCTTACAGGGATTGAACCTTGATGCTGTTCAGCACCATGCTCTAATCAACTGAGTTCACACTGAAACCTAAGGAATAAAACCTGCCATGGATGGAAAAACTATTCACCTTACAATTTCTATACATCAGAGCAGCAGTCAGAATTCAAACTGATTTCAGGTTTGGTGGATTTGGGGGTTTTTTTTGAAAGTTTATTTCCAACATATGGTGAAGATTATCTGAAAAGAACAAAATAATAAAATCCCATTCTTCCATTAAGAGCTATTTCAAAGCAGATATTTCAATTAATCGAAGCTTCTTCTTTATTAGCAACATTAAGGCATCTAGCACAAAAATACATGTCCATGGTCTGATACAGAAATACTGGTCATGACAGTCTCCTTTATCTATATCTCATCTAAGGGAAGACAAAGGCTGAAATAAAATTCCATTTCTGACTGAGACTTGTTGCATAGCAATCTTTATTCACCTCTGCTTTCCGAGTTCCTGAATTCACCATATCCCACTGCAAAAATTGATCGCTCCCTTTGAATGCAGTTCCTTCCATGTGGATGTCCCTGTATGTGCAGAGACGAGATTCAGAGTACAAAGCCTGACGTAATCTCGTTAGGACAACGTTTCCAGCCAGCCCTTTAAGTGAGCTCCCCATTGTACACTGCTGTACTTGAGGACAGGAAACAAAATAAAAGCTTATCCATTTTGCCAGTGAAAATGTTGCACTTCTGCCACGTAGACACAGTGGGGTTACTATGACATTATGAAAAAGAGTGCAAAATTGATTTACTACTTATTTGGTATTCTGAAAACTGGTGGATCTTATTGTATTAGAAACTGTAAGGGAAAGTTTAATCCTTAAGCAGGTGATAACTGAGAATGGGGCTAGGGGACAGAGCAGCCTTTTATTTCAAATTAATAGAAATAAAGTATCAGAGGGAAATCTTCCTATGCTACATTTATAGTCCCCAGATTAAACAATATTAATGTAAGATAACCCATCTGCAATTAACATGAAGACATAACTATGATACAGCTTAACTGCCTTCTCAAAATCTCTAGCCTTGATGTTTCAAGTGCAGGGAACTGACATGAAATGAATACTCTAGCATCTTTTACTTTTGGGAGTGTAGGGGCTATTATTCTGCATTTTTTTGAATTTCCAAATCTCCTACAAGCTTAGCTAGGCAAACATTTCATGAGTTAACAGTGCCTCACTACACCGTGTGGCTATTTCCACAAAGATACCCTTCTATTGATCAAACTTATTAAAGTGTTTGTTGACTGCCTCGATCTGCCAGATACATGACAGCTTCATGTGGGAGCCCAATACAAAGAAATTTCTAGGTAACAATTAATTAGACACATTAAATGTAAATTAAATGAACCAGAAAATGTACAGCACCGAGTAAGGATATTTAAACAATATACTTTTCTTGGCCAATCTCTTTTGAGCCAGTGAGCTGAGCTCCTAGGACTTTTAGGGCACAAACATAGCACTAGCCCCTTAAAGCATCATCTGCTTTCAGTGGTGACACAATCCAAATGCTCAAGCAGAAGCAGAGTCAACACAAATGTGCATAATGTGGTGGGAATTGCACTGAGCAGGAATACATCCCTCTGCAGTACCCACAAAACAGGCCTAAGAGCTGAGCATCACTCTTCAGCTCTAAACACTCCTTGCCCTGGGGCTCTCTTTAGTGTTTCATTTCTCAGGTATCAATAAACATTAGAGAAATAGCATGCTGAACAAGAACAGAACTCTGGTTTTGCATGCCAAAACAGTAGTTGAAAGCATAAATACATTTTGTTAAGAACATCTATTCCAAGGTTTCCTTACATCGTTTATAGTTTACTATAGAAAAAAATATGATGACATCAGTAGAGGAATGTAAAATTTGACCTTCAGCTAGACAGTGATTGGCATTGACTGTAATTCTTCACGAGATTTCACATAATCAACATGCTGATGCATGCACAGAGAGTACATAATCAGTTGCTCTTGGTCACAGACCATTTTGCCTGAGAAAAAATCCAGCACTGGCTTTCGAAAGTGTAAGGTCTGTGACAATTGTAACTGGAAACTAAAGTTACAGGGAAAATATCAAAGAAAAGTTGGAAAATTATACTATTTGAATTTGAACAAAAAATACAATCACACAAGGTTTATTAAGGTTCAGACTGAGAAGACATTATTGATTTAATTCAGTGGTTTGGTCTATGGGCGTTTGTTGCAAATTTGTGGAATGGAGTTGTCATCTTTGACTCCTACCAAAACATCAGAGAGGCAGTCCCTTCCCTACTGACTCTGTTTTATTCAGCAGTTCTTGGGGACTCTACAAATATGATGTCAGAGCTAAAGGCAGACATCAGTTCCACATGGTAACAGTCAGGCTGGGAAACAGTTGGAGAGTTCCTTCTCCATCAAACATTTTAAAAACTATATCCCAGTTAAAAATATATCTACTTATTTGTCCTGTTTTAGAAGGATTTTGCATTCTTGTAATGATCATTCTGCATTAGCTCAGGCAGTCTCTCCTGTGATGCACATCACCAATAAATGCTATCTACATTACCAAAAGCAGGGTATTGCCAAACTGTACAGATGCACATGTAAATTCAGGGGTTGCATGGAAGCAGTTCATCATTTACTCAGGTCATTTTTCAATAGTCATATGCACTTGAAATGACTGCAGAGGCAAAGGGATACACAGAGTAGAATGAAACCTGGCCCTCATTAATAATATGGCAATCACTATGGCTAAATAGGCATTTTTAGGACAGAACAAGAAGTGTCACCAGGTTGAGACAATTCTCAATACAAACAACAAAGTCTTGCACCTTTTTGGCAACTAACAAAATTCCAGTGTTAATAGTTAAGGAAAAACAGACTTTTTTTTTTTTTTGTTAGTGCTGATCAGTTGCAATTAGAATTTCCTCTTCAAGAGACAAAAGTCTCAGGAGGAAAAAGTAGTAACACCTCAGAAAGGAGGAAAGCCTGTGGTTCTTCCAGCTGTATAAATGAACTTCCCACTCTAAGTTTTACAAAGACTACAGATGCTATGCCACACAGTTCAACACTCACAGGCAGAAGTTCAGGATCAGAATTACGAAAGCTTTACATTTATATACTAAATTTTGTTATTATGTTAAATGTGGAACTCACCTGAGCTCAAGATTCAATACAAATTGTTGACAAATGGAGAAAAAGCTATATAAATCAAAATAAGTTTCCTCAGTAACAACGTATTCTTTATAAAATGCTTGATATGAAAATGTCTCCCTCACCACCCTGCAATGTGTTGGATTTGTAAAAGAGCTGATCAGGTCATCAAAAACTATGAAGAGTAGCTGTTCACACAGCTTAATCCAAAGTTAATCCAAAAAGAAAGGCAACTGTCAGTTCAAATTCAAATAGGCTTTTTCTTCCTCTGGTCAACAAACAGGGGTTGTCAATCGAAATTCCTTCACACTCGCAACAGTTTCAACCACCTTCCTCACTGCTCTGATCATTTATGTACATATGTGCATTTTAATAGAAACAGTGTCCCTGTTTCCTCTCTAGAATAAAAGAAACAGAATTTGCCCTGTGTTAAAAGGACTCCTAACCAAATAATCTTTCTCAAAGAATTAAAAAATACAAAAGTCAACAGAAACTTCCACTTTAGTAACCCTCAGCTTATACTTCAGTATAAACTTAAAAGTACCCATTTTCCAGCCCAGATGTACAATACCTTCATACTCCCCAAGTGGAACTCCAAAAAGAGCAGATATAACTGGATGACAAAACAGTTTGGATAAGACTTTCTGTGTTGGATGTGTAAACAAGCAGCTTAGAAAACACAGTGAAACTGTGCACCTTTGCAAGGAAAAATAACATTCTTTCTTGGCTATACACACATATGTAGGGAAGGAGGGCATTTCAGCAGGCTCCTTTTTAAATTATTCATTGTTGCCCACACTTATTTTTAGTTCTATAAAAGGTCAGTCTTCTTCTGATTCCACAACACTTTCTTGTGGAGTAAAGCAAAGTCCCATGAATATGCAGACACACACCCCTATAACACTTCAGTCACTGTGCATTAATGTGTGTTCTCTGTATATTTCAAAGTCAAACAAATAATACCTGTCATGAACATGAATTTCTAATATCTTCTATATTTCATTTTAAATGAAATGTCAAAATGATGGAAAATATTTTCTAAAAAGTTGCAAAGGGCAGTGTCTAGTAAGAAGCTGCAATATGTAATTCTGCACTACTGCAAAACATCATTAAAGGGACACCACCGCAAACTGAATCAGATTTTTTAAATCATTATTTTACTTACCTTTGTCAATCCTTACACAAACATTTCTGAGAACAGAAATCTGTTTGTAATCCTGATTTGTCATTCTTCAATTACAATAGCTAGCTAGATTTCCCTACAGCTGAGAAAATGGATGCCAGTATATTATTTTTCCTTTGTTGTGCAGTATCATTTTGACATAATATTTACAAAACTCACTGAGCTGGAAGCCAAGATTGTATGGGTGGTGCAAAAGATTGATTTTTCTGGCTCTGTCACCTGGCATGCATAAAAATGCTTTAATACATTTATTTACCGATATTGGTTCAGCTGATTAAGCAACAAGGAAGTCTTAATCAGTTCATGTGTGGATTTTCCAGTCACTCATATTCAAAACCTAAGCTGTGTTTTACAAACCACAAGGCAGGCCCAGCATCTCTCCTCGGCTTGCTGACATCTTTCTCCTGTCCCCAGCAATCCCACCTTCCCCAGAGCACTCAGGTTGCCTTTTCTGTAGTCACCCCACACCCACATGTTTCCTCTTTCAGCTCACACACAGCACACTGTGCTCTGCCAAGGGATCCTTGCTAACCCACTGAGTTCATCTTTCACTAGATTAGCCATGTTCATAAAAATGGAAGAAGTCATTAAGGCAAGTAACATAATTTTATCATCAGCCAAGGAATGCAGGAGAGTGGGGTTTGGTGGTTTTCCTAGGGGTAGGGTATTGGTTTTTTAATGTTGTCACAGTCTTTAATTTCTTTCACCATTGTTATTTCAGACTTGTGATCCATCCAAACACAGTTCACAGAGATGAAAAGATAAATCTTAGCAAAAAGAGAAAGCATTGATTTTCAGGCAGCAAATGAATCTCTAATGTCCATACTACCTTCACTGTGATCTCTAGCAGATAAATTATTAATGCAAGTGTATGAACATCATTTTGTTGTGATTAGATTTCACTTAAATTTTAATTTAAAAAAAGTCACAGGGGATTGAAGAAGCAGTCACATAAGATAAGCGAGTCAGTCAAAGTTTTATTTTTCATGTTTGTGTGCTGGGATTATCTGGAATCTTATCATTCATGCAGCAAATTACCAAGAACTACATTAAAAATGTGTATAGCCATTTTCATTTTTAAAAGATTCAAGACTATAAATAATTAAATGGGTGAGACATCTGTTATTTATGAGCTGAAATGACAGTTTTAATTTAGTTCTTCGTTTAGCTGAGCCTGACGTATTGAGACTAAGTAAGAGAAAACAGGAAATATTTTTAAATGACATCTATCAGAGTTTAGAGCTTCCAAGGGTGCAAATCACACACTGCTGGGTTTTTTGTTTGTTATGTTTTCCTTCCAGACCCATCAGAAAACACTCTTCATTTATGACCTAGTATTGCAGGTCCATGAGGATTCTGATGACAAGGTAGAGCAACCACAGTGGCTTCACAAAATAAATCAGCCATGTTCCTTCTCTGTAAACATTCAGGAGACAAATTGTTTATTTAACACAAGGATACCAGTCAGACATGTTGCTCAAACCACAACACTGTTATGAAGCAGATATTTCCCATACTTTTCCCCTTTATTTCTCTCTACTACCATACTAGTAGAACATCTATAGTCGTGAATCAAAATATTCCCTGTGAGAAAACAGAGGACTCAGAAAATGCTGTAGCAAGGTTTGCACAGAGCTGGTAGTGTCAGACAAAAATAAAAGGTGCCCATCTCCCCCTTGTCAGCTTTGGTTTGGGAAGGAAAGGTTGGCTTGTTCTAAAACTATGCTTTTGTCTTGCTCTCTTTCTGCTTGTTTTTGATTTTTTGTTTTAATGAAAAACTTATTTATCATGAAGTTATTCTTTAGGAACAGACCTTTAATGATTCTCCCTCATCATTGATTGTTGAAACTACTATCTCATATGTCTGCTGACTTTGAAAGACAAGGGATTGGGCACAAGTTATAGATTTACAATTCAAAGGATTTTTGCAGGCTTCAGTGAACAAAATAAAGCCAAACAATTAGAACATACAATAATTTTTTTTAATTGCAGCTATTTTCACATACCCCAGCTTGAAACAAGCAACAGGGACCCCAAAGCCAAAGGACCCAGAACTCTGAAAGTAAGTAAACTGAAAATAGATGCCATTTTTTGTATAAACCTATCATTACCATTAACTTCAGATCTAGTTTACCTGGGAAATGACCATCCCCATTCTCTATTTGAGAAAAGCAGATTCATAGCTTGAGGGTATCACAGGGTGTGGGGAGGTGGGGTGGTGTGTGAAATTCCTCTGAGATGGAAGCTTTCCAACAGAGAAGAATACCATAATTCTTCTCAAACTGAGGAGAACGAGCTGTGGGCTTCCATATGATCACCCTGGGACAGAAGGGACAGAACTGCTTTTCAGAGGGGTTGGACATAAACAGTTTTCACTGAAATCCATGGGAGTCATCACTGCTCTGAGAGAAAGGGTTTATGACACATGCTGAATGATGGAGTTTGATGGAAAAGAAAACTGGAAAAAGGCCTAAGTCTAGAGACTTGTAATAACAAGCTATCTTTTATTAGATCAGTCGTGAGAGGCTGGAAAGGAGAATATTCTAGCTGATCTCATAAAAGACTTTATCTGTCCCTATGAACATTGCAATTCTTAAATCCTGGGCCATCACTGACACAACATTACTGCCGTGTCTAGAACCTGCAGTAACTTTCTTTTGATATCTTATTGCTTCACAGAGGAACAACTATATATTCAGAATCTCAGGGCAGTATAACCCTCCCAGTGTTACACAACTGTATTGTTTCTTTTTGGTGAAGCAGATAGAAAACCAAAGCCTCAAGGTTTTGTTTCTTCACCTGCTGCAATGCAAGGAAAAAGGCATTTCAAAAACCTGTATATTTTACATCTTATCTCTTAAACAAGAAAAGGCAGAACAAAGTAATACTGACATTTCATTCCTGCAGAAGAAAGTAAAAGAGTCTTTCTCAGCATCTTATCTTATTTCTCATTGGTCATTTCCCGTTTATTTACTAGAAGAAAATTGAAAAGTGTTCGGTTTTTTTCACATACAGACAGGAAAGAAAAAGGAAAAGAAACAGTGAAAATTAGGTGGGGAAGGAATCCATTATTTTTCCATTGGAAGATTAGCTTGTCTATTAAAAAATATCAACAAATTTTCACATAACATTAAAACAATTACCTTACTCTCCCCCTTAGTACGTAGCAGTTGAGATATGTATTAAAAGGGAATCAGCAGGAAGGTAGCAGGTGTTGAGGAGCATTCAGGCCAAAGACACCTGCTGTAGATGTCAAGAAAATTGAGAGAAATTAGGGACATCTAAGAGGACAAACACAAGTGAAAGCTTCAAAAGTAACAGGGTGCCAGGTGAAAAAATAAACAGTGCTAATCAGACAGATGAAATTAAAAGCTTGCAGATAAGCACTGCTGAGATGCCCACCCCATGAGTATAATCATTTGTAGCCACAGAAATAAACTTCAGAATTTAAAACCTGATGTAAATATGATAATATACATCCTATAACATCCTAGAAAGCTCTTTGAGCACATTTCAAATCCAACCTTTTTCTTTATTTTTTGTAAAAGGAAACTAATATATGTCCTGAAAACAGTGAATAAAAGATAAGAACATCAGCAGGACTGCACAGAATAGCCTGTTACAAGGTACCATTTAAGAGCATCTGGAAATCAGATGTCAAGTAGCTGGCTTTGAGTGGTGAGAGAAACACCTGCTCCAATGCCAGCAAGTGGCAGTTATTTCAGCACTGGAGCTGTGGGCTATGATCTGCAGAAAACGCTTTCTGTTTAGGTGTACTTGAAATGGGGACTCTTTTGAAGGTCATAGATTAATAAAGTACAATTTTACTTTTGTGAGCCAAATTTTGTCAGGAAACCCTAAAAGACAGAAAGAGCAGGAATCACATATGAAACTGCTAACACCATTCCTTCTCATAGTTTTGAAGCAAAAGAAAAAACACATGCAAACTGAACCAAGAGAATTGTTATTTATATGAGCAGAAGTTCAAAGCCTAGCAGTGACAGGGGACTGGCTCACTTTTAAACAAGAAGGGGACCAAGGCCACGCTTGTTTTATGTGGGCAGGGCCCAGTGTTTGTCTGTAACATTGGGTGGGTCGATGGAGGCACTGGGAAAACGTGATTGCCAGTCAAGCACCCGGTGGCCTTTGGGTCACTCGGGGCTGCAGCGGCAGCAAGGGAGGAAAAGCCCAGCCCTGCTCCCCCAGGAGTCCCAGCTGAGTCCCTGCATACCCAGTACCAACTGCTTGGGCCACTTGGCAGATTCCTTCAGCCACTCCTGGGGAAACACGCTGCTGGCACTGAGGAAAGGACACACAGGGATTATTTGCTGTCACTTACCAGCCCAAGGACAGCTAATTAAAACAGCTTGGAGAGTTTAGGGCACTGCAAATTGAATGCAGGACCATGCTCAGATTAGTGAGAAAAATTGCCATCACAGAAGATCCCAACCAACCATGACATAAAGCAAAGAAAGAGGCAGACAGGGGCTGAAAAGGGGAAGGATCTGCTCTGCAAACAGGTCTAACATTCAGCATCTGAAGGAGGTGTCTCAACTTATTACTGTCTGGAACAAGGTATCTGTCGTATGTTGCAGAGATTCACACAGGTTCCTCCACTCTTTTGACTACTAAGCCACTCCTGCAGAAAAATCTTTGGGCACCACTGAAAACTTTGCCAGATTTAAAAGCAGGTGTATTTGTTATACAGGTATACATTGTATATTAAAAGCGTTGAAAAATGTTCAAGATTAACTAAAGGTTTTAATGTTTACAGCAAGCTCACTATCTTAAAAATCCCCAAACCTACAATAATGTAAATAGCATTAATTTTAAAGCAGATAAATGGAATACCCCACTATCATCAACACTGATCTCATATTAAAAAGAAAGGAAAAGCACGTTAAAAAAAATCATAAAGTTAATCAACCTTTCACTTGTTGTCTTCCTGTAGCACTGAAAGAGCTTAAATACTAGTGTGACCTTTGTAAAGTTCAAGGATTCTGTACTTGTATTATAGGTGAAGTCATTAAAACAAACTACAGAATACCTATTATCTACAGAGTAGTGCTACAAAAAGAGTTCATCAAAACTTGTCAGTTTTGCTTCCCCGCNACAAATAGGGAAAGGGGAGCCAGCCCCCTAGAAATCCAGCCCTTCTGGGGCATGCCATCAGAGACTCCACCCCAGGGGTCCCTGCCCTTGGGCTCCTTCCAAGGCTTCCTAAGAGGGTAGGGGTTTTAGGGAAAAGGGTTTTAGGGACACAAACCACCGCAACACCCCACCAAAAGAAGACAGAACTGAAAAATTTTCCAACTAAAGTCTGGAAAAAAATGCCACTTCCAAAATAAACTTGAAGACTAATATGAATCATAGTCTTTTCAGGAAAATAAAAAAAAAACCAACCGTTTTTAAAAAAAAAATAGAACATTATGAGCTAACACAAAGGTTTTGAAGACAGCTTTACCTCTAGTTCAGTTTCTGGTTTTCCATCAAGTGTCAAAATATCAGATTTTGTCATTGCAAATACAAATGTGAGATCTTGATTTTAATTACAGGATGTTGCAGTGAGTGGTAAGATATGGATATCAGAAAAGAATAAATTAAATAAAATTTAAGTATACAGTAGCTTGCCTCTTTCTTTGTCAGGAAATGTCAGCCAAAGGACATAATGTATCCCAGTGCAATATCCCACGTGTATCTTCTCCTGTGCCAATATTACTGACATGTCAGGAAATCATGGAAGACATCACAAGGTATATGATCTCCTGTCCCTATAATATTTAGCAGGATACCATGAAAAAATAAATTGATATACACCAGAATGCCTTTCTAATCCACCCATACAATAGAAAGAACAACACATTTCCCATTCCATTACAATGTTTCGAAAATGAGGAAAGCAACTTGATAGGATTTTAGGTTACTTTAGTTTTTAATTATTGTGATAGGAAGAAAGAAAATCCAGCTATAAGCTTTGACAGGATGAACAGCTCTGCATGTGTAAATCCTACTTTTCACAGTTTAAGTACATAAGTAACTATTTCCAAGTGATTGTGTGCAAAAAAAGTATTCTCCTCCCACTTTCATAATAGCTGACTGCTTTTAATTGAAACCTTCCTTAAAACTTTTGAGCTGAGACTAATAATGGCAGTTTCGAGACAGCAGAATTTTTAAAAAATGTTGTTGATGGGATAAAAAGAGGGCTTTAATAAAAGACTGTTTGCAACATTAACTAGGGTGTTTACTGGTGCAGAAATACCAGAAATTATCAACATACATCTTTGCTCAGGTAGGCTGCAGATAAAACTTATGTGGCAAAAAAGGAAATTCTTCACTGGATTTCCACAAGTACAAGGTATATTATCCCAAAAGCTTAGTGTGAAAGGGAAAAAAGACAAACTTTGATTTCTTTGAGCCACTTGATTGAGTTCCCTGAAGCAGAGAGAAAAGCCTGCAGTTGTACAACAAAAAGTCAAGGGCAAATCTCGAACAAGTTAGAACTGTGTTAGCATTTCTCAGGTGAGTTCTCCCAGGCATTATTCAGGCATGAAACAAACAGTTTGTTGAGCACAGTAACAAGAAGTGATACTTCATTATAGGGTACCAGAAACAAAAATTTCTATATTATTCAGATATTTGCAGTCATATCTGGGGAAGAAAAAAAACCCAACAGACATTTGATGGAGAGGCAACCTATCTCTGAAATAATTCAGTAGTCTCTAAGTTAACGCAAAAGGCACTGAAAATTAAGAAATTGTAAAATGTCCCAGTGCATGTAATTTACTGTTAGCAGGAGATGCGAACAGTAGGAGGGATAGATGCAGTAAAGGATTTAAGATCAGAAGTCATATTTTAACTTAGTACATAACCCTGTAATAGTCTGTTTTATTTAATGTTTGAAGCCCCAGTATCAGGGCACATGGGACATGCACCTGCTGCCTGCCTGCCTAGAAGCCTTCTGAAACACAGAAATTAAGCATTCCTTTCTCTTAGGAAGCCACCGAGAGCAAATTTAGGAAGTTAGAGCTCTTTTTCTGAGAAGGTGTCATGATATTTACGGCCAAAAGTGTGATCTCAGTGTTCATGGTCCCCAGCAATGTGCTCAGCACAGACTGGATCTGGCAAACCTGAATGGGGCATCCTTGACTGGGTTCTCAAATAGGCCCAGGGAAGACCAAGCATGAGCTCGGCCTGGAAATGGCACCAAACAAAAATTTGCATTTTCCCCACTTTTCCTACACCCAGCTCCTTACACTGATTCTGTTTATTTTAAATAACCATCTTGCTGACTTTGAATATATAAAGTATAAATAACTGTATAAAAAATGAATAAAAATACCCAGGCTTTCCTTATTTTTAGAAAATAATTAATAAAAACAAAGCCCAACAAAAAGAATGACCAAAAGTGTCCAATAAGTCCATCAAAAAAAGACCCCAAATCCACAGCTCCTTTATTGTCTATGAATGAACCACACAGAGAAAATTTCTGTGACTGTCAAGCTCCTTCCCTTGGATTTCTAGCACAGAGAATCCACTTTAGAGGTACATTTCTGTAGTGCAATGATGCTTATTCACCTATTAAGTTAATCAGTGGTATTTGTTCCCTCTGGATATGGTTCTGAAAAATTCTTTTAATGGAAGATATCTTTTCAGGATTGCAGTCGACTGGAGGCAAAACAAAATTAGCTCTAATTGTACTTGATCTACCAAGTTGCATGACTCGGCACTTCAGGTACTAAAAATTCATCTGTGGAAAAGCACAAAGCGCTCCCAAATGCCTGACAAGACCTGCTTTTCCTACTTGACAAGCTGAGTGGAGAAAAAACTCTTAATGGATTCCTAGCAGTGAGGACAGGCAGTTAAGGATACATTTGTATGGGAGCTGATCCAAGCAGCACTTCTACCCAGTATAGCACAGTCCCACCCTGCATGAGAACATCAGTGCAGGGCTGCACTCAGGGAAAACAGGTCCTGCCAAGCTCTACAAGAGCCTGCACAGTTCCCCACTGCAAGAGAAACCTGCTTCACATAGGCCAGAGATATTTATCTTGCTTGGATAAAAGTATAAAAAAGCCATCCAAAAGTGTTCCTGGTTCTCATGGGATGTGGTAAACTACAGCACCCTCCAGAATTTCTGTCATAATGCCCTTTCAATTTTGGCACACATGACCACAGAAAGATCAGCTTGGTTCCTTAGGGGATGGATACTTAGAACAATGCAGGGAAAACTGTCCTTGCAGTTGCCCACCACAGCTATGGATTATACAGCATTGATTATGTGCAGCTGGCAACTGGTTTGTGGCATCTCAAGAAGAGCCTCTACAATGTCAGCTTGTTACTCTATCCAGATAATAAACTCTTTAAAGCTAATCAGCTGACTTTTGCTTTGTATTTATACATAATTTTGTACATTGGATCCCCGATTTCATTTAAACTCTCAGTGCTACTGCATATAATAAGGACCAGTAATAACAACTAAAGACACAGCAACTTTTAAAAAACAAAATTAAAAAGTTATATCTTGAAGACATTTAACCTTTCCTGCTTATGAGGAAAAATGGAGGAAAAAAACCCAAACTAAGAGGGCTGATTTCACATCTTGTGACTAACCAGGGAAAGGATGTGCCTGCTATGATTCTTTAAAAAACATGATCCAGGTCATAAACCTTCCTAGCCAGATATGGGAATATACTGTACTCCATAACCAAGGATTAGCTGCCCACATCTAAAATCTTCAAGTAACACAGGTATGTACAAGAACTGAACTTCTGGAGCAAAATGCCCCCCCAAGTCTGAGTGGCCATGATAAGTGAAAAGAAACAAAGCATTTCCACAGGGAGGCTGAACTCCAGACTGCACAGGTCAGGCTGCTCCAGTCCCGAGTTCCGTGACCTTACACAGCTTCTGTGGTATGGATGGCTGCAAATCATTACAGCTTAATAGAGTTCTAACAGAAGGACCAGCTCTCTGCTTTGCTCCATGCATCTCCAGAGACAGTGAACTGACACCCAACAGAATGGTAATCAATACATACCTGACACAAGCAATGTACATAAATTATAGATGAAGGATCATTTAAATACATTCAAACAGCACAGTTAGCCCTTCAGATGCACTTGAAATGTAGATCTTGTTATATGAAAATTGGTTTGTGATACATAATTGTACAGGGAACCTTTTTTCAACAGACACAGGTCACATTACAAGCTCTGGGAGAAGCAAAAGACCTGCTTGGTCTTTTTGAAAAAAGCTGCTTCAGAGACACAATACCATCAGCCTAAGAACACTACCAGGTATTTCCTGCATTTCCAGCTCCTTTACATTAACTTTAATTTACCTTAAGGTATTGATTGCCTTCACCAAAATGTTTCTTACTTAGTGATTCTATCCCATTCATTGCCTGCTTCTACTTCTGCGCGTTTGATCACTTGCATCATGCTGAAGGCACAACTGAGAACATCATTCATCTGTTGTCCATCCCTTTGTTCAATGACCTGATCTAAATAAAGGCACACATCATTTTCATCTTACTTACACCACATATGCACCAGAATAATTCCTCCCAGAGCAGTTCCTCAGCCACATCTCATCTTCAGCAGCACTATGCTGATTTACACTAGGTAAGCATCCAGTGTGTGAACTCTATATAAGCTCAAGAGAAAAATCAAGGCCCCAGGAGATCTGTTCTGTCTGAGATGCCAGTGAGAAATGAACTGAAGTAGTCTATTTGTCTTAAGCAAACTTTGTTTTTCATCTTTATTCACCTCTCTCACATATTTTCCTTCACTCATCACTTGTTTCTCTTCTTTAAATGCTCACTGAGAAACATGAGAAAGAACAATCCAGTTTGATTCAGAGATATTCCTCCTCAGATGAACAAGGAGTGGGCACTCTCAAAATTAGGAAACTATACAAGTTCATTTTGCAACAAGTACCAGGTGGTAAGTTATTACTCCAGAGAAAATTCAAACTAAATCCCAATAGCTGCTATTTCAAACATAGGTTAGTTTATCTTTATTTTGTCATGTGCAAGGTGTGGACAACTTTACGTCCTAACTAGTGCACTGGTCAACTTATTAGTTCTAATTTGCCCACTCACTAGAAGTGTTAGGTCACTGTGGAAAATACCAAAAAATTTTCTCATGTCTTTAAACTTATCAGAAATATCTTTCCTTCTATTCCATGTGTATAATACATAACATAGTCACAATTTGTATGAAGATACTACAGAAAAAGGTTCTTGCAGAGGTAATCCAGCACACTAAGGAGAGAAAACTTGCAAGAGTTACTGATACAGAAAGTTTTGCACCATCAAACACATTTTTATCGCTGAGATCACCCCTAGCTTTTCTCTCGAAGTTAATCCTTTTCTCGAGGAATACAATTTGATAGCCTGCCCCTAACATAGCTCTTGCAGTCAAAATTACTTCATTCATACTTTAATACCTCCCAGCTTTTAATACCTATTCAGCCATATGCAAGAGTGAAATATCCCATTAAAAATATGATCAAGCAATTCTACTGAAAAACTTCCGTCACCCTGGCTGTAAAAATCTTGTCTAGTTTGAATTTAAGCTAAGAAAAATTGCTCTGCTCACAACAATGTAACAATGAGAGCCCATGAGAACAAGGCTCAATTGGTTCCAAGAGTTTTACCCTACACAAAATGGCAAAAGCAGCTAGAACTGTGCTCAACCTTCTCAAGCCTGAGCATTCCTGTGGCACAGAGAAAATCCCTGGCTGGCACAGAGCTCCTTCTACAGCCAGCATATGTGGTAGCTTGGGAGATACCTGGAGTGCAGTTTCTGCAGCTGCCAAGAACCTCAGTGCAAGGGCAGAATTAGTGCAAGAAAACAGGCTGTTAAACTGGTTATGGAGCATGTAGCCTGCCTGGAGCTCTGTGCTGCCACATAGCTGTAACTGAGAACTCAGATGAATTAATACACATTGCAGTCATCACAGCCACACATCTACAAATTGGATCCTTTTGATCCCAAGTACACACAAATGCATCAAATCACAAGCTGTTTAATTGTTCAGAAGTCAATCTAGACTAGCACATGGCATGAGCTCTTTCCAGTTCATATGTGGTCCTGGTCAAAAATCCCTCAGAAAACAAGAGCAGAGGATGAGGTCTTCCAATAAGCCCAGCATGACCTTACTGCCTTCATCGTTCATCTTTCCCAGAGGGAACAGGGGAGCATCTGTTCTAGCCAAGAGCAGGCCACAAAATGCCTTTTGTCACTCCCGACTGTCTTGGGTGGTGGTGTGGCAGCCCCTTCTGTCCAGCCGTGCTGGCCACAGCAACCATTCCCATTTCCCCATTCTGCAGTCCTAGACTTCACCTCCCCTCTGGGAGAGCAGGAATGGAGACTAATAGGGGGCAAAACTGATCCTGGGATTATTTGCAGAATCACTATATAACGTGCATTTTTAAAAGGAGGTGCCTGTGGGTGCATTTCCTTTGTGCAGGATGGGAAATCAGTTATGTAACAGAAACTCACAGAGCAGGGAAGGCACAAAGCATTAATAAAGCACGTTGAAGCTCACTCAAATTGAGGTGATGGGTTTGCACTGCCAGCTGGCAGTCAGACAGTCTGGCAGTGTCAGAGGTCTTTGTGTCTCCTGATAACAGAGACAGCAAGGGCCACATGTAACCTCTCTGGAGCAGTATTTGATGTGACTGGTGGACATTTGGCTAAATGTTCATTATGCCTTTTTAGCCAAGACTTCAAAATGCAAATGCCAGGTACTGCATCTCACAGCAGATCAAGCTGGAAATTGTATCTCTCCATGTATTAAACAGCCAAAATACCCAAGAAAATTCTAGATCAGGCTACAGTGAAGATTTATATGTACAGATGAAGCACACAAAACACGAAAACACATGCAGATGCTAACTAGAACAAAACTGCCAGAGTTTAATTGGTTGGCAATCAGTGTGACTCTAGGCAGAAATAGCTGCAGACTGTTCTATATTGTGCAAGAAATGAAAGCAGCAAAACCAAATATGTAAAAGCAGATTTACAAAATGAAAGCACAGCAACATTCCCAGCCATAACTGTAAATCTGGATACAGTAATTTATTAGTAGCAGCAAAGAAATTAACTGAATGATAAGAATTTTAATACCAATAATTACAATGTACTGAAAATTCAGAAGAAAGCAGGTAATGCCTGACAAAGAACAATAAAACCTTACCCTGACCTCAGTGTTTTTCCCCTCACATAGCAGGGTAAGGGAGTGACAATGCAGTCACACCTTTACACACAACTTCCTGCCATGCATGCCAACATTTGCAGTGCAGCCAGGATTTTATTCTAGGTTTAGTGGAGCTGTGTGTAAGGAAAGAGACAGACTGTGAGATCAAATGATGAGCTCAACAAGCCCTGGCATGAGTTCCTGGGCTTAAAGAAAAGCTCAGGGGTCAGAGAAGAAAAGAGAAGGAGTTCAGAGAGGCAGGGCTATCCATCTTCAAATATTACCAAGGCATTCAGGCCTCTTCTGCTTCCAGGCAATGCCTACCAAATATTAAAGGAAGCACTAAGGATGCTAAAAAGTACATTTCCCCTTTACTTCCTTCCTTTCCTCCTGTTTTCCCTTGAATGATTGCTATTTCAGTCTTTTCACCTTTTGTTTTACTTTCCCTTTAAATTTACAATAGTGCAGACTGGTTCTAAAGGGAACTGCCTTGCCAAAGAGCATTTAGGCCAAGCTTGACTCTGCATGAGTCTAGCCTCTTGATGAGAACGCTGAGTGAAATCAGAAAAAATACTCATTGCACAAAGAAAGAGAATCACTGGTAAAACCAGTTTCAAGTCAATCAAAACTATTCATGAATAGAGCAAATCTTTTTCGTCAGAGGAAGAAAAACATTCTGCATGGACTAAGAATGAAAATACTATGTCAAATATTTAAATTGATCTGATATTTTAAACAAGGTTCCAAAGTTTAATTAAATAAAACAAAACACTGTTGTTGACTAAAGCAATTTTAAATCCTTCAGTTTTATACTTGTCCACTAACAAAAATCTCCACTTTCCACAAGTGAACATTGCAAGTCATTGTAGGAATATAGAATACAGAACCCAAAAAACTGTACAACTTCTTTTATCAATCATATGAGCTGTCCACACACTGAGGGTGATGTTGTCATTAGAATTCAGTCAGCTGTTTCATTACATAAAACAATATAGCTTTCTTCTGAAATAAGTTGGCAAATACTAGCAAGGATTCAAAGAGAAAGGGATTTTGATACTGTACACATCCTCCAGTTGAACTTTAGATATTGCTTGTCTGGTGCTACACTAAAATAAACTTTTATTTTTCCCTACCTTTTCCTCATCTTATTCCAAGTTTGATTTTCATATCATTTCTACCCAAATAGAGTTTCTTTGAGATTAATAACCAATATTTCCTACAATTACCTCAATAACATCTACATAGACATTTTGCATTAATTTTTGAAGATCATGATCTGACCAACAGAATCTTCAAGCTAGTGCCTAACTACAAGTGAAAATCAATGCAGCCCAAAGAATTATAAGCCTCTACTTATGCCTACATATACTCTCAGCATTGCTCCCATTTCCCAAAGGGTGTCACAGCAGCTTTCCTGCACAAATAGTTACAACAGTAATCCACGGATGACAAGACAATATAAAGAGGCTTTGAGCATAGCAAGCTGTGCTCAGTAGGACCTTCTGAAAATCAAGATTATTGTTGAAGTCTTGAACTATAGTTTCTTCCGTTTGGTGTGTGTGTGTAGCAAATGCTAACTCACTTGGGAAATTATTATCTAGGAAAATATTTCTGAAACACTGGGAAGCATGATCTGTTAGATATACTCTGATATTATATCTTGAAATAAGCCTCAAAAGGCCCAAATAATGGCATGCCACTAGAAGTAGGCATCAGACTGTTTTGCTTTATCAAGAACACTGAACTAAAACATGACTGAGGATGCCTGAGAAACATTACTAGGAAAAATGTTTTTTGTCTGGGTTTCAAGCATACTGTTAAGAGCTTGGGAAGCAAATGAGATTCTTATTTTAAGGACTACAATTTAGGACTAGACTCCTAAATCCTTTTATGTATCCAGATTTTTATCTTACTTTGCTCAATCCCAGCCACCAATATGATTTTAGGAAAGTTTTCACTGTCCTCTAACAGAGATCCAATACCCACTCAGTGCTATGATACTCAGTATCTGCCAAAGCAGGCTGTATCCCTGGAAAGGCCTGGAATTACCTAAACAGCTGTTATATGCAAATTCCCTGTAGAAGGGAGGCAGTGAGATAAGATACACTATGATTTTGTATGAACAGTCAAGTTCATCCTGTATAAACAAGAGAGCTTGATACAGAGCTACAGTTCCCTCCAGACTTGAAAAGCAAAATATCTGCCATATTCATAAATCCCAGATAGCCTATGAATCCCAAGAGCTACTCTGAAATGAGTTTCCACCTTCACAGGAACTACATTATTCAAAGGACCTTGCACTTCTAATTTGTCATTGTAATGTGTTCTTCAATACCTTGCACTGACATTGTGTAATTTGACAGTGTTACATGAATTGCTCTCCGAGGACAAGTTATCCAGTAATATTCCCAGTGCTGTTAGTTTCACTGCTGAACATGGCCACTTCCACGAGAAGGACAGAGGATGTAGTTATTGCAGAATAATTATTTCCATATTGGTTAATTTTGTTACAGAGAGTAAAAGTGGCCTCACTGAAGCTTAAATAGCCCCCATCAGCCCCTCTCTCTCTGATAGTCTCTTAAAACAAAGCTGAAACTGCTGAGACAGCAGTGATCAAAATTTATCATGTTCTGCAACAGAATGTTCTATTGCAAAAATGTCTTTGGGGATGACAGTACTCTTTCTCATAAAATAGCACCTAAAATACAGTTGCTCCACAGACTAAAACACATCCTTTAAACCACACACTGTCAACAAATCACCAACCACCAGCAACAGCACACGGTTCAGGTGCTCTTCATCTGGAACCTGCTGTACTCCTCATCCACATTTCTCTTCCAATAACACACTGGTCTCGGCTCTGGGTTTTGGTGGTTTGGGTTATTTACAGCTATTATCCGTAGATTACTCCGATAATGACTAGACAAGGTTATCACATATATGTCCCTTAATGCATATTTTAACATAGTTCAATTAAGAATTAAGAAACAGCTATCATTGCAATCAGTGAGAGGTACAACTCATTAGACCAGACTATTACGGATGTGGAAAAAACCCTCCTAAAACAGGCATGTAGCTATACGATTATGTTTTGAAAAATACCCAAACTATGATTATATAAAAATTACTGGTAAAAAAATTGGCAGAAAGATATATTGACATTGCAAAATAACAGCAGTCAGAACAAATAAGTATGTCTTCTAAGCAAAGCATTAGGAATTTTCATTAAGCTAGAGGATGCAAAATTTTAGCTCAGTTCCTGATAATACAGTATACTTCTCCCTCTGCTGGAAAATCTATCCTACTACACAATCCAAAACTATAAAGATGAAGTATTATTATAACATACTTCTCTGACTCCTCCTGCTGGGAGAGGTAAAGACCTTAATCTAAACACAGCTCAGTGTTTTTATAATGAATGCTGCATTACCTCAATAATTTATTTATTTGGGTAAAGGCCAGATTTTTGTGAATGACTTGAGATCTGTCGTCAAGGGATTGTAACTGTTACTACTCAAACTCTTACTTGATGCCAACTTGAAAAATTATCATGCTTGAATTTTCATGGTTAAATTGTCTCCATCCAGTCAGATTTTTTTCAGAGAGAAGGAATGCTGTATTTCAGCAAAATTCTATAAGCCCATTTTTTACTCATAGCGGTGAAAAAAATGAATTGGTATGTGGATACTTTCTGAGAATTTCCACACATAGACACATACTAGACAAGCTCATAATTTTAGCTTCCAGAGATGCTGAAACTAATGTTTAGGTGCCAGCTGATGTTTGGAACAAGAGACAAGTGCAGTAAGTAATGAAACTAATTTGGAGAAAACTGTTTACTAAGATGAAGGACAGGTGGAATTCATTGCTCTGTGGAAATATTTCACAACTAGCATAACTCACACCATTATTTAACTACAGAGGCTTCCCTATGTTATTAAAGTACAGAGGTTCTGGGATAAGCATGTTCAGGCAAACCTCTTAACAGAGGAAATGCATATGCACACATTAATTCTTTAAGACTCATCTATTGCTGCTGGAAGTGTCTGCTGCCAAAATCCAGATAGTGATGAATTTGGTTTGGACACACATCCAGATTTCCAATCATTCCAATGCTTCCAAAAAACAATTACAAAACTCCGCTCAAGTCATCAGAAGAACCATCAGAGAAGGAAAAAACAACACATCAAAAAGCAATTCCTTAAATGTGCTCTTATTTTGTTTAATAGCTACGTAACACACTTTAGGATGACAGTTTTCAACTTAGTTATCTAAATTGCATCATGATTGAACCCATTTTCTGAAAAGAGCAAAATGCAATGAGCTTCACAAAAGAGTAGCCTACTTGCAAGTCAAAAAGATCTTATTAAATGGAAGAGTAGTCCCCCATGAAATTCTGACAATTGCTTTCAATTAGCAAGGCCCTATTCAGACACCCTCCTGTGTTTATGTCTCTTGTGGGGGAAAAAAAAAACTAAATGAAAAAAATTATTATCATTCCAGCTCTCCAGCCCTTTAAATCCTTCAAGTTAGCAGCCATGGGTCACTGGTATGCAGCCAGCTGAGATAAAGCCCATGTTCTATGAGGTCTGTTGCTGAGAGGTTAAAAGGGCAGGAGGACTTCAGCCCTGAGACAAACATTTTCAAATATTTTCACTTTTCTCTAGTCTCAATATTGTCTGCTATTCACCAAAAAAACAAAAAAGGCAGACATAAATTCAATCTGGTTCAATACAAGTCTTGTGACAATCCCAGGTCTCTGGTCTGGGTATAAACCTGAACACCATTTATAAGACAAAACTGTCAGACTTTGGGAGCCCAAATCTCTTTATGTCCCCAAGCATTGCTCAGTCTATGGAGCATCCAGTATGTAGGAGGTGCTGTGCTCTTCAGCACGGCCCAGCCCATGTCCACCCTGCTGGGCTCTGTCAGTGCTGCCCACTGGGACTGTCACTCCCTGACTGCCCCTGAGCAGGGATGGGCCCAGCAGCCACAGGCCATGGCACTGAACAGCCTGACAGGATGGACCAGCTGGGTCAGCGTGCCAGCCCACGCTGACAGCTTTCTATTGCAGAACCCATGAGCAATGACAAGCAGTATTTAGTGTAGAAATCCGGTTCATCTGAAGCCGGGTAAAGCATCTCATCTCTGCTCCAGAAGTCTTGAAAGGAAAAAGCTTGTATTCTAGAAATAACCATTAAACACTACAAGATTACATTTTAAACCTGTTTGAATTGCTAGTTTTGTCTTGCAAGTGGAAGATCCTCACAAGGCACACAAAGTAAGGAGTTCTGAAGAGGGGCAAGCAAACTCCACCAGAACAAACACAGGCAATACAGTCGAAGTCCCGAGGACATCCAAGAATATTGGCACCTTTGCAATTAGTGCCTTTTCAGTCCAGGCAAAAGCTCTTAAGAACGAGTTGCAAACTGATGAATTTGGGATGTATGATACACTGGAAACAGGAAACAAAAACAAATGAAAAAGTATTCACAGATTCATTCAACTCAGAAGCAAAAGATAGAGGAACTTAAAAATTAATGAAGGAGATCGGAAAACTGAGATAACATCATCAGAAACATGCAAAGTAAACCAAACCAGAGAGGAATAGGAAACAAATTACCCTGCAAGTTTCACACACAGCTGCACAGTGTTAAAAACAGACACCTCTGAGCACAGGATGCCTCTGGAGAGCCGTTTCAGAGCAAGTCCCAGCTCTGAAATGCGGCAGTTTGAGGGTTAGAATTTTACAGATTAAATTTAAAGAATATAAGAAAATACGGTATTTTTTGCCACTTTAAAATGTGATCACAAAAGAAGTTTCCATAGTTGCTCTTTGGAGCAGTCTCCGTTTTCCCGAATCACCTCAGATTTGCTCAAGTAAGGTATTAGACCAGGAAACAAAACTCATTAAACAAAGTGCTTTGGCAGCCTGCGTCAATCTGCGACATCTTTGACCAAAATGTGAATAAACCCAAGAGCAAAAAAGGTACTTAAAACAGTACCCGGGAAACAGGACTGGTCTAGGCATTGCCCACATTCCCCAACAAGTCACCACACAGGCTCTGTCAGCTACACTGACCTAACAATTTTCACAAGAGAAAACCAAACCCCAACAAGCTACTTCTTCAAACAAACAGCCTTGATGATTTGTATTTTTTTGTCATCCTGCAGCTTGTTCTCTATTGCTTCCGAGTTTTGTCATTTCAAAAAATAAAATCAATTTTCCTTCAAATCTTTTCCAGATTCCATAAATAGAACAGATATCCACCCAAGTAATCTGAACATTTCCTGTAGAGAACCCTAGAAAAGGGTGTTACCTTAAGGCATGGCCAGGTGACTTCCAAGTTAAAAAGGGATGGTCACTATTAACTTGAGCTCTTTTTTCCAAGGATTCTTTCTTGGAGGACATAAAATAGCCATCAGTTATTAGAAGTTTAATCCATTTAGCAAACGTATATAAGCACTCTATTGCAAGTATAATTCTTCTCAAGGGAATGTTATAGTGGCTGCCCTGCAATTCAAAGAAGAAATAATTCAAATGTGCATTTCAGTAACAGTTTTTGTGAAACAATATTTTTTGAGCTTTTAAAAATTTCTGGGGTGATGCCAAAAATAAAAGTATAAAAGAGTCCTATCAAATGACTAATCAATCTTTTTTATTTAAAAAGTCTTTAGATCAAGGTCCAATATAAAAAAGGCTGCTAAGCTTTTTCCTAATATCACTGTAAGATGTGTAAGATGTGCCATAAAAATACGTCACATTGATGGATTTTGTCTTATCTATTAGTACTTTTCAAGAGTTTCAGTAAATATTTTAAAATACAATACAAATAAGACAAATCTTTTGCTGAATCTCTATTATTTAATACCTGAATATCTATAAAAGTTATCTTAATTGCAAGTCCCATCATTTTGCTTTCTATTTTACATTTTTAAATCTGGAAATATTTTTCTCCATAAAAGTACCTGTGCACTCAGCTCCTACTCCTGTGCTGGGTAAATCTGTGACTATGCACCTGTTTAAATCTCATATTTTCTTTTCATAATATGCACAGAAGAAATTCAGAACAAACAGTAGGGCTTATTGCATAATTATTAGCTCCAGTAGGAGATTGTGCATGCATGAACAGCTTTGGAATTCTTTTTTTTAAGGACTACTTCACATCTAAATCCTGAGGTTGATTTTTATTTTTAAATTCATCACAGCATATTTAGTTTGAAATTACTGCTGTGTTTTATAAATGCTAATATTTCTTTTAAAAATATATAAACCTGTAATTTTGTAACTTTGCATGCTGATTCACCTTGAGAAATGTGTATTAAATGTAAATAAATATTTCAGAAGTCACTAGCAGTGACTGTTATGTTTGGAAACAGTTTCTATACATCAGAAATCAGGGATACTATAATTTGCAATAAATAAATACTTTGCTAAGTTTAAACCATTATTTTCCTGAATTGTTCACATTGAATATTATTGAGCAACTATTAATTGTGAATAATGAATAAATATTTGAATGAATATATGTGAGCCTAAAGATTGATCAAGAATTGTGCTTTTCATTCTTCTCCCCATAATATGGTGTAATTGTTACCTAATTTGTCCCTTGACAGTATGATTTATTCTTCTGAGTTCAGAGTGATAATAACAAAAATAGTTTCAAATAAAGGTAACCAATCCACGTTCCATGCACATGTGTGTTTCTTTTTCATACAGTAAGGACTGGAATCTGGTATATTCACAGGCAGAAATAACAAATAAAAATGTCCTGTGCAAGACCAAGCAGCTGTTTAGAATTCAAATTGAAAAGACTCTGTTGTATTGGTTCCAACCCAATAGAATCACTCCACCCACTTGATTTATATATCACATTTCTTATATACATTTTTTTTTTAAGCATGGGGCTGAAATTTTTCAGACATTGTCTATATCCAAAAATGAAGCATGGCCAAAAAAAACCCCACCTCACTGCCTCAGCCATTTTCTTTATCCTCCTGCTAGTGCCAAGAAACTGTAAACACTTCCCTACAGAAAGATACCACTGCTTGAAAATTGGATCCTTGGTACCAGCCTCATCATCTCTACTGGCTGGTGCCTATGTCTGATTTGGACTCCAAAAAAAAGTAACAACACTTAAAAATGGTGTTATGATTGCTCATTAGTTAAGACTTAAAATATTGGTAGAGTCTAAAAAATTCTTGAAATAACCCATAAGCTCCTTATAAAAAGTTATTCAGAACGCACCACTCAGATTGTTTCTATTTTAAATAGAAAGTGATAGCTGCAGAGGTGCTGTTGAAGATGGCTGCTCCTCCTCACAGTTGTTCCTCTTCACACTCATGTTCCTGTATTTCTTACCCTTGGCTTCTGTGAGTGTGGATTCAGTCACCAAAAGTCTCTTACCCACATTCAGTTCTTCCAGATAGCTGAAACTAGCCAAGAATTTTAAATACATCTCCTCAGCTGAAGGATTTTCATGCAAAACCAGAAGAAATTCCCTTGTCAGTTTATTTAAATTTTTCATATCAGTCATGATTTGAGAAGAGAAAGGCTCTTATTTAGAGACTTTAAAATCCAATTTAAACTTAGAAAGTGCCCACACAATCAGCCAGAGCAAACGTGTTATTTCATTTATGGCAATAAGTCTGTGCTGCCTGATTCCTGTGTTCCTGTCCAAGCCCTGCCTTGCAGCTGAACTCTCTCAGCACAAACCTGTGCTCAGCCATTGGATAAGGCAAAATCGTTTAATCCCACAAAACCAGTGCACCTCCGCATATCCATGCACTCTTCTGGTGATGGCAAGTGATCAATAGGAGGCAGATATTTCATTTAGAAAGATCTGCCTTGAAAGATCTGGAAATCAGATGAAATATGTACACAACCAGAGCACTGACTGTCTTTGCAACACTGAGAAATGTCACACTGATGACCAAGTTCTGTAGCTGTCACTGCAAAGCATCGTTGCTTCATCTTGCTGAGGTGCCGTGTTGATCTCTCACTTGATCTTCCATTCCCTCATCTCTCGTCTTTAAGCCACCTCCCACACAGCACCATCTTTTTCACTAAAATTCCTGTCGTGCACAGGAGTCCTCACATCTGTAAGCTCCAGGCTGATAGCCTAAGGCCACGTCTATGTGAAAGAGTTCATCTCACCTGTGTTGATGCTGCCACGCTGGAACACAGACACACACCATACCTTCACAAGTGCAGCTGATACCAGCTTGATTTTACATGACAGCAAAACAAAACACATTGTGCAACTACATCAAGAACTGCTAAAACACAGACTAGGCTTAAGATTGAGAGGTTTTAGAGGATTGGAGCTGACTGACTGTGACTGTCTATCAACTTTCATAGCCTAACTGAAAATATGCTCTTTTAAAGTAAAAGAGGATTAAATAACTCAGTCACCTTCAGAATATTCTTAACTTCAGTCTCCTTGACAAGGCTGGATCCCAATATTGATAATATGTGAGATGCATCAGACATCACAAATAACTACAAATTAAAATTTTAATTTTGTATTTCTAAATTTAATTAATAAGAACAGATGGTGTTGTTTTTCTCTATTCATAACTCTGTTTGTGTTGTTCAGAAAGTATGGGCTATGTTTTCTGCTTTGTAAGTAACTAGGAATCTGACACCTTGCTCCCCAGCATTATTTTTCTTATTTCATGTTGACTGGCACTGTCAGAGCAGTGCAATCTGCAGAGCAATCTCCATGCTCATGATTAAATAGCTCTTCATGGTATTATTTATTTCTCTAGGAGACATGATAAATATATTCTGTACTTAAAGGTATGAATCTGAAAAAAACATGATATTTGAATATTTCAGCTCAAGTCTTGATAAAGCAAGACAGATATAAGAAAAATCAATCCCCCACTGGTCTCATTTCAATTTCATGGATTCTCCTCTGCAATCATAAAGCAGAGTAGTAGCCTATCTGAATGGAAATATTACCTGTTCTAAACTGATCAATATTATACAGAAATGGACAGAAAGGGCTATAGATCCTTCATGCTTGAGACACAAACTTTGAGATCTGAGTGACCTTCTGGTTTGCGGTCAGTGCATTTTGCTGCCTATTACAAGACTGAAAATCAGCCCCTTCCCAGCAACACCATCTCCTCTGAAACAGATGCTGAAAAATGCAGCCATGGTCTCTGAGATTACCCTTAGGATCTCCTGAAAAGGGACGAGCACACTGCTAGGCAAGTCTTCCCTAGCAGTAGTAGGATTTTATCCTGATGAAAATCAATGAAAATATACTTTCTCTTCCATAAAGCCACTCCCTATCCCCCATCAGTAAAGGATTTATTTTCCTTTCTCAGTGAGGCAGAAGGCACAGGTTATGCCCACCTAATCAAGCACATGCACACTGCACTGGCCTGGCTCCCATTAAAAATACTGCCTCAAGGCTTTAATATATTTATCCTCAAATCCAAGGAAACACTGATATCACCATTTTACACATGATGATCAGACATATTTAGAACTGTACAGGTTGCATTTAAAAGTAAGAAACTGAACCCAAATTTCCCTCACAAAGCCCAAAGTGTACATCATCCCCTAGCTGAGCAAAGATAGGCTCATAAGCTAAATTTCAGTATTCATTAAGTTACCTTCCACCCCCACCCTAAGTCATCTTTTCCTTTCCTTCAACTTTCCAAAGCCCAGAATGGTACCAGCAAGAATGTGTCATCTTTGTATCACTGGGGTATGAAGTCTTGCAGTCTGGCCTTTCTTATCCTCTGCTGGTATAACTGTCCTTGTGGTCACTCATATTTAGGAGAGTTATTTTAAGGTTGTTGGACAAATGCTAAGACCTCCTGCTACAGGTTGAATCAAAGTAAATAATCCTAGGGAGCTTAGTAGGACTGGCTTCAGGAGCAGGTTTTGCTTGTGAATAAGGCAACAGTTGACAAATAATTTATGACCTATAATTTCAAAACACTTTGAAAACATGAATTAGTTGCTAAATGTATTTGCAAAACAACAAATAAAGTCCTAGCAAGATAATCTAGGTGGGAATGAAAAAGGGTAATGAAAATAGACTAAAACAGTAAACAGAGTTACCTAAGCCATGGCAGAAAAGAAGAATAAATCATACATTAATACAGTGTACTATTTAAAAATAATGTCAGATAAACAGGGGAGATAGCAAAGAGAGGAAGAAGGAAGGAGGAAAAAGAGTTCATTCCTTACAGCACAATTTTTTTACTTTCTCCATTGTCATTAAGTCCATGATAAAGTGAGAACCATTTCATAACAAGTTTGAAATGCATTTTCCTCCCTTCATTCCCATTATTTAAGCCTACTTAAATTTTGGAGCCTGAAGTACAGGCAGCATATATACCAGACACAGACCCACAGACTCAAACATCTCTTTCATGGGTTCTCTGACCTCCAGTTTTTATAACTTTTTATAAGTTTATTCTAAACTTTTTAATGTCTAAAAGTCCATAACCAAATATAACCACTGGGTGTCACTGATGCTCTATAAAAAAGGCAGCGAGTTATTGCATTTCCCACGTAATTTTTGGTGGAAGTATTGCCACATGCTTTGGCAATCCCCAAGCCTTCATAAAATACCCACATATTTAGGACCAGCATTAAATTTAAACAGATGACTAAGTGGGAGTATAGACTCTCAGGAGGTCTGTGTTTTCCCAAGAATCAATATTATCTCTGCCTCAACCCTGACTGAATAGGATTCAATTTAGCGAGCAACAAACTCCTGCCATGGAACAACAATACATGAAAGCAGCTGTTTCTATGCAGTCATTCTGAGAACAGAACAACCTAATTAATTGGTGTCAAATAGAACAACAAAGCCAATGTGTTCCTTGGGTAAAAATCAACAGATCCTTTGTTATCATTTTTTATCAACTGATACTAAAATCCAGCACAGACAAGAACTATTCATTGTGCTTTGTATGTCTGCAGGGTTGATCTGTAAGTGAGGTTTAGAGGTGAGGTTCTATAAACTGGTTCTTTTTTTTTGCTGCCAGTAAATTAACTTTCCACTAGCAATGCTCTATTTTAGCCTGAATAAAGCAAATTAATTAAAAGGATTTCCTTTCATCAGGTTTAAGAAAGTTTTGTCGAGGGTCAGGTTGTCAGCTTTCTAACCATTTAACAAATGATAAATCACTCAGGACAAAAATCTACCTTTTTAAAGTGTTTTCACTATTAAAAAAGGATATATTTTCTGCCAGAGCAGAACTGTATTTAACATTCCATTTTCCCAGTGCAATACTAAATAGTTCCTTTGATTCTGTATCAGAAGGATCAGCTGTGAAAACATCAGATATAAAACTACTGAGATCTAGTTTATCGTTGCAGTTTAAGTACTTTCTTTTCTCATTAGAAATTCTGATTTTTATTCTCTTTGATTTGATTCCATTTTCAATCTGTAAAAAGTAGAGCATCACCCATTCCCTTGATTATTGAAAATTGATTATTATTTAAAACCAATATTTTACTTCTTTTTCACAATCATTCTGGAATACATTAGCATAAGGAATAAAAAAATCTTATGCTCACAACAATACACCTCAGTGTAGTTTTATGCCATATCCAACAGCTCCATTTCTTTCATACACCATTCCAAAGTAATCACACCCACATGAAAGCTTCATGCTGACTGACAGAAGGCAGAATGTTTCTTTCCTTTTCCTCTCCTATTCTGTGATTTCATTTTAACAGCAGATGGCTAACATGCAACATGATGGGTCAGAGCAACACAAATCTAAAGTATGTGCACATCAACCATTTCTGTCTGTTACTGCTTCCCCTGCCACGGCGCCATGGCACTGGAACATCCAGCACATGTCCCTCACTCCAGAAAACCTTGTGAGATGACATGAACAGAAGCAGTCTGGTCAAAATAAAGCGCAGATAAGCCAGCAAAGTTATTCTGCAATATTGTCCATACTTATATTTTTCATTAGCTACTAAAATATGTTGGTTGTGTTCTTTCAAAAAGGAAGAGATACACACGTATGTATCAAGAAAATACAGATATATATTTGAATGACATTTCTAGGAGATGGGAAATGATCCCAAAATGCTGTAAGCAGATAGAGGTCAATCAAACACAACAAAGTGGTACCACTGCACATCAACTAAAGTCCTAAGTATCTCTTTGGTACAGGTTCTAATACATTTTTCTTCATTAGTATATGAAGAAAGATATTCTGGGATTAGAAGGACTTCATAACTGAAGGTTCTCTGGCATCAGTCCATTCCAAAAGAGCAAAAACCACATACTTCCAGAAAGGAGAGCTAAAAGTCTGACTGGTACTAATAGAGAAAGCTGAAGATCTTGTCTCCTCCTTGACAATAATCAGTTCTTGACACAGGAAGCTCTATTCCTAAACAGGTGATTATGACTATTTAAGTTGCAATACTCTTATATATTCTGTGGGCTTTGTACTCTCTCAATTTTACAAGTGCGAGGGGAGTGGTTCTGCAGCTATCTATGTCCCTAGATATTTTCTTTTAAAATGTCTGAAAGACTTCTGTTGTGTCTCTCTAGACATATACTCTGTCAGTATATGTCCTTCCTGAAACATAACACATTATGTGAGGCTGCCTCTGAGGATGTTTAGTCATTTTTCCAAGGCAGCTACCAGAGTATTCCTTGGGAAATTATTCTGATCTATTTTGCAAGATTGCTACTTACTAACTACTAGCAAGGAGGGACAGATAAGAATTTTGGGACTCTAAGCTAGAAACTGCAGAATAAATATTTGAGAAGAGAATAACAGAACTAAGCATACGAAAAGGCTGGTTTATGGGTTTTTTGGCTAGCATAGATTGTCAGAATACCACCTTGCACATCTTGTCCCCTAAGAGTTAGCAGAGGAAAGGAATCCAGCATTTTTCCAGTCTATGCCAGTTCTTTTTGGTTCTTCTACTAGACAGTCCATTCCTGGTTTAATCTTCCTACTGCTTGTTCAAAAATGGGGAGGGGGGGATTCGATGAAAGTGAAATTCTTCTTTGACCAGTTACTGCAATTGTAAGGTACAGAAAAATTTAGTGACTGTTTTGATATTTTTAGGAGACATGTTAGGTTTTTGAAATAGAAAATGGTCTGCTGAACTCTGAGATGGAAATACAAGTGAAAAGAATTTACATTTATGTCTCACTGGGCAAAGTAACCAGCCTGAAAAGCATCATGAGACATTTCTTATGTCCAGCCTCACATCTGGTGAGACCAGTGGTGGTTTCTACCACTGACTGGAAGTCAGTCTGACTGGAGTCAGAGGCTCCTCAGTTGCCATGACAAATGTTTTACCAAATGAATCACAGAACTTACTCACAGCTAACGCCATCTGGCAGAGTTCTGAAACTCTGGTAGTTGTACTATCCTATGGATACAACCCTTGCTAAATACAGCAGCAAAGACTATTTCCCTTCCCCCTACATCCAGGTACCAACTGAAGAAATTTCTGAGGCATGGACAAACAACACTCCAAACGCACCTGCATATTTTTGCTGCCTTTTTTGCAGTAAATGCACTGTCCTTGCAAATTAAAAAAAAAAAAAAAAAAAAAAAAAAAAAAAGCAATCAAAAACAGCAAAACCCAACAAATTATTCACACTGTCTGCACTGGCTCGTCATTTTTTCTCCCACTCCCATCTGTTCAGTTTCACTCAGCTGGAAACAAGAGAAAAAGCCAGCAACATTCAGCCACTCTGTTCCTTGGGAGTTGGAGCAGGCAAGAGACTAGAGTTTAAAAATGGACTCAATTGTAGATATGGTTTTCTAAATGCATTGGCAAATTCTACATATATTGGAAATATGCCTTTTACCACCAAAGAAATTACAAATTGTATTGCCAGGGGAACATGACTGTAAAACGACTGAACAAAAATGCAGATAACACCATAATTCCCTTAGGCCTTTGGGCTCTATAATGGAAAACATATAAACCCATAAATATCTTTTATGAATGAACAAAAATATTGGAGTTAATTTTAGTCTCTGCAGTTGGAAGTGGAAAGGATTCCTGGTGCTTTTCGAGCATCAGCTCCCAGGTTTCCCAAGTTAGCCCTCTTTGGGGGGAAACTACATTTCAGACAGTTCAATGTCTAGCACTCAAAATAATAAAAATAATTATTATTTCACATTTCTTTGAGTTTTTGAATTCCTGCTCAATAGTTGTTCTGGCTTATTTTTCAATAAAATGTTTCATTTTTCTTCAGAACAGAGATTCTGCTCAACAGCCAGCTCTGTAAATTTATCTGGGTTCTTTACATTAGTACAACTGCACAGATGGAGAATTTACACTGGCACTAGAAGTCTAAGCACCCAAGCATCAAATTAAGCTGTACAAACCGTAATAAATAGACTGCAAAGTAGATGATTTATATCTACTGCATTTCTTGGGGATGGCAAGACCACACAATCCAATCATTTGCAATGCTGATCCAACTCTCCTAAGCATCTCTCCTTTTCAACATTGTATTCATTTATTTAGGACCAAGACATAATGGAAATAATTAATCTTCATGCTGGAACTGGGCCCAGTACAAGAACCAAACGGAAACCACTTTGCTGCTTTTGAGCCTGTGAGCATTACTTTGACTCTTCGATACAAAGCAGGCCAAATTCAAGGTTTACCTCATCCACTGCTTTCAGCAACAGTCATGTTGTACTGTGGTGATACTGGCAAAAAACTGTTGGAACCGAAAGTTCCTCCTGGATGTCTCCTGCTCCATGGACCCCAGAAAGAAGAGGCAGAAGGTAAGAGGTAGCAACTATTCTTCTCATTGCCAGCAAACAGTGACAGATTCTTTAGCTAAGTAAAAGCTGATGACTCCAAAACAAATTAATGAGGCACAAAGAAGTGTTAGGATAGAGAAAATCAGAGAGTATTTGAATATCACAATATGATTCCTAAAGATATGCTATGCTGTGCATGAGATCTTTTAGCACAGTTCAGTAGCCCAGCACAGCTGGTGCCCAAACAGGTCTTTGCAATACAGTGTCTGAGAGGTTTGTTGTCTGAGACCCTCTACAAACAGCCACTCCCATATTTACTTGGGTTGCACAGCCAGTATTCAAAATAAAAATGTTTTAAATAAGTTACTTGGCCAGGAATAGTGATAAACACCCATCAGTAACAAAGGTGGCAGCAATTGTAATTATTCTATTTGATCTGCTTAACACTAAAGATCAAAATATAGACTGTCTGATAACAATGACTACAAGGTCATTCTGAAATGATCCCTTGTGGTTACTTTATCAATAAGATATAAAAAATACTCTGTGATCCTCATAACAGACTGCTGGTCCTGCTGCCTTAATTACTGCAATTATGTATTTGCTGGAATTGAGAAAAAAAATGATGTTGATGAGATATAGAAAAAAGTATTATTTACTTTACTTTTATTTATTATTTACTAGCTGAGGCTCCTTCACCTAAATTTGCAATATCCATGGAATTTCAAAGTATTGTGAATAAAGACATTGAATTGACTTGAATTCAGAGATAATAAATGTCCAGAGAAAAAACAAAAGCAAGTCTTTCCACAAGTTTTACCATAAGCAAAATTATACAATTTTCTGCTTCTCTTAATGTAGCAAACCTTTGTGAACAGATGGCAGCAGATCTGTGTGATGCAGTGGGCAGCATTTCCATATCACGCTGCTGGCAAATAGCACCATCATTTAACTCATTTATTCCTGTGCACACCCTCACAACACATGGGCACATTGTTACCTGTCAGAGGTGCTCAGCACGTACCACTCGAGAGTAATTAGTGCTCAGTTCTGCCTTCTTGCTGTATTGCACCCAATGAACAGCCAGTTTTTTCATCATTCCTTCAACGACTACAAAATTACTGTTTCCCTCTGCTTTTCAGGCAAAAGCAGCTAACCCAAATTCAGCCATTCTAATTTAGACAAAAAAAAAACTGAGGTCAAAAGAACAGCTGCTCTGTACTTGAGGCTGGTAACATGAGAGGAGCCCCTTCTGTGAGATGAGGTGTACATGAGCAGTACATTGAATAAAGCCTGTCCGTGGCTGCCACCACCTCAGTCCTTTTCTCACTGCCCTGCCACGGCCCCTGTGACATCAGCCTTCTCTTTAACAGCATCACTTCTACTAACTGAAGGTACTGACATCCATTTCTCACCTGTGCCAGATTTTCACCACAGTTTTTCCAACAGTGGGGGCCTAATTAAAGTCTCTTCTTGATACTGTCCAGAATTTCCATAATTTGTGCAAAGGACTTCATCATTGTTTAAATTGAGTTAGGGAATCCAGGAGTTTAAGGAGATGGAGAAGGGTAAAGGGAAACAAATGGATGGGTGGGACATGAACTAGGCAAGCACAACAGAATCCCAAGGAAATGTATGCAAATTAAAGGCAATCTGCACTCCTCCCAACAACCACGTCACTATTTGCTTATTTAGGCCCTAATTTCACCCTTTATCTTGTCCTGAAGTCCATGACTGGATAGCCAGAGTGCACATTCAGTGTTTTTGTTGCATAACATCATTAACCGTGGCCAGCATTACATTCATTTCTCATATCCTGTGTGCGGCTGTAGGATGAAGAGGAGGTCTTTCACAAGCATACATCTTTATTACAATCTCAGCATTGTCTGCAAGATCAGAACACACAGCTCGCATCCCAAAATAACCCTGGAGATTCTCAGTACTATATAATATGAGAAGTTAAGCAAATTTCACTTTAAAACTTACTACAGCATCCTGCAGATCACTTTGAAGACCAAGAAAATCCATGCTCCTCACCAATGTGTTGACATAGGAACCAGCAATCCTCAACTGTCTCTGCACTGAGAAGCTCCAGCTAGAAACTCTGCAGACCTCTCTCATTCCCTGGAGAGTAGGTACACAGAACTGAGTTATAGCACATATAATCCTCTTGGGAAAATATTTATTGTCAACAGTTGCTTTTCATTATTTATTACAAGTAGTACAAATCCCAAATAATTCGTCACGAGATTGAAGCAATGAAGTCCATAGAGCTTTGCGTACCACCTGTCAAACTTACTGCTACCTCTTGGAAACCTTACATGGTTCATTAATTCTTTTAGCAGCTGAATACCTGGATAGGACTTTGTTCTTGGGATACCCTTCATAGATGGCACTTTTAGAATACTGCATGTACCTTAAATATTAGTGCTCTTTATGTATTACTGCAAGAAACTTTCAAAGGCTTTTCTGTGGACACAAATTATGAGCAGGTGTTAAACCATGATGTGTTGCAAGGCAGCCAAATTGAAGTGGGGAGGGTATGGAATTTTAAAAAGTCTTTTATTTTCATTTTCCATTTTCCAGAAGATTTTGTATTTTCAACTTTTTACTCTGCTTGGGAGGCGGGAGATGTGGAGGAGAATATCAGACTTTCATACAGTCCCAGTTATTATTAACTATGTGGTCTGGTTTATATCCTCAGCTTTTTAAAAGTCAATTAGACATAAAAAACTCCCTCAACATCTAAAAATAAATTTCCACACGAAGCAGAGTTATGATAGTAAGATGGAATATTGATGACTACTTTACTTCACTTTGAGTGATTTATATCTGTCCTGACTGGCTGCCTGGAAATGCATAAAGTAAATAAAATACTTGTGGTCTCAAAATTAACCACAGCAAACACATTCATACTGCCCAAGCCACAGCCTATAGAGATAAACTGCACTGTTGAGCTCAGCACAAGAAAATGCCATTGGTTTAATTAGCAATGGTTCTGCTTGAGTGTTTATGCAAGACACAGGAGTACTTAAGAGTTAATGATTAGAGCCTCCAAAAAACAAACTAAACCCCAGCAACTGGCACACAGTGTTTCAGTTACACCCAGCTGCGACATGTTGCACAAGGGGCAAATTCAGTCTTATTTTGCACACTTCTTTTCATAATGTGTTCCCTGTACAGGCAAGTAAACACTGAGAGGTTTCGGGGGGCACTTTGGAAGACCCAGCTTGGTACTCTGCATGAGGTGTTGCTTTCAAAGTCTCATCTGAGCATCTAAAGAACAAAACAAACAAACATCATGGATACTCTTTCCACTCTTCTTCCTCACCAAATGCAAACATACCTTTAGACTAAAAGACAGTGTTTATTAGGTTTTTAATATTGCAAAAAGAAGATCATAATAAGAGTTACCCAGTGACTTTCAGCAGCTAAATGCACACAATTGCACACGTTATTTGTATCTACAGTTCAAAGCAAGCAAAACTGACAGCTGTAATATTACAAGCTTGGTCAGTTTTACTTCCAGCTTAAAAACCCATACTGTAATCTTTGGAACATGGATAATACTACAACAGCCTTAAGGGAGTTAAGGTCTTGCCCAAAGCAAGTGAGTATTAAAAATGTTGGATTAGGATGCATTCAGGTACCTGCAGAAAACATTCGGCAAAAAGCCCACAGAGGTAACATGCAGATCTGCATGTTGTTTCAAAAACAGCCTACATAGGTGCCAGAAAAATTGAAGAATGGTACCATATGGAAAGAGAAAAAAAAAACAGCAGAAGAGAAAATTTCCTCCCTTACAGATTCTTAATAACTTTATATAAAGTGGGGATGTATTAGCAATTGGGAACCTTGAAGCTGAAGAAATACCCAGTACAAGAGCTACGAAGAAAGCAACACAAACCTCAATTCATAAGAAGCTTTTCAAATGTCTGTCCAAAACATTTTGGCTAAAGTTCTCAGAAGGGGTTTTAAATTTAAGCCTTCCTCAGCAGCATTATTCCTGTGGAGCCTGTACAACTGTTGGTGTTGAAGACCTGGCTGTGCTTGAAAACAGTCATGAGAAGTCTATAGCTGCAATCTGCTTCTGGGGTCCTCCAATTCCTGGATAGGACTTTGTTCTGTAAATTCATGCAACCCATGCAACACCTTTCATTACTCCTTAAAGACAGGAATGTCTGCTTCTGAAATGTAGAATTGAAATCCTGAGTAGAATATGACTCAGCATGCATCTGGGATTTGTTTTGGTTTTTTTCTTAATGAAAGGGCCAGGGAAAATTCCCAAAACATCTTTTATATACAGCTAGTGCCATGAGAAGACTCAGTATGAATGCTTGTTTATATATTAGGAAAGTTACTTGTGTGCATTTGACAATTAAATTTGTCAGTCTATTAAGTCATCTTTTAGAGTGGAGGCTAACATGGTGCATGAATTAATGCACTGAATGAATTGCATGTGGTCATTTATGACTTCATTGGAAGAATTCTGTTTTCCAGTTGTTTGGAAGACATAGAAAGGCAGGATACATAAATGATCAGAACTGAAACCGAGTATTTCACACAGGAGCTACAGTCGGTCTTACTCTCATCAGGGGACAGAACACCGACCTGAAAACCAAAACTCTCCCTCATCATGTCTATACCCAGCAAGACTGAATCAATCCTACAGGTACTCTGCTTTCTCAGAGGATTTTGTGCCACCACAACCAGGAAAACCCTTTCCTTTAGATCATACCATTAATTCTCATTACAGCTGCCAATCCAAAAGTCAGCTGCCCTTTTCAGGCATTAGCTGGACTTTGTTCCACTCATTAAAACAAACAAACAAAAATCCCACCCAAAAAAAAATAAAGCCCCACCAAGCTGTTTTTGCCTTTAAGTCCTGTTGCATGCATTTATTTAAAAAAAAAATCTTTCTCAAAAATCAGTAGTAAGTTATTACACATCTTACGTGGCAGAGCCTTCAGTCAGAAAAGTTATGGAATAGTGAGTGGAAGTACATGAACATTACATAATGCTTTCATGTGTAAGCAGGTCAGCTGAAGATCTAAATGGTTTTTTTCCTTTTTCCCTTTCACCCCACCTATAGACATGGTTCCCTTTATAAATGGATTGTCTCTAACAAGCATGAGAGTAGACAAAATCTGAAGTATTTTCATGAAAATGTTTTTTCCATTCAAATGTAACTTGACTTTGTGCTTAGTTACCTCTACACTTCGAGTAGCATTTCATTTATGCAGTAAGAGATATACACTTTTAAGAATCAGTACAAGGTAAGATGGATCTTGTAGTCTCAACTCAGGCAAAGCTCCATAAACTTTAAAGGAGTGTGAGCTTTGCAGCTTCAATTGTTAGCAACAGCGGGACTACGCTATTGACCCAGGACAGGAAAACGGAGAATTTTCCTTATCTCATGACACACAGCACACAGAGTATTTTTCATCTCACACTCAGAGTTTAGAATTCCTGACAAACAATTTTCAGGATCCAGTCTTCTCCACATCTCTGAGATGCTACTAAAAGGCTTTCGTTTTCAAGAGTGTTTGGCCGTTTTTACAAATAAAGCAGCAAAAGCCTCACCTTATTTTCTGTGAGGTCAGTTACTATGCATGAAATTCAACTGAAAACCTTAATCAAAGTCTGCACACTGGGGGCAGGTCCCTACCCCCGCTGCGGCCACAGCTGGAGCCACGCTGGTGTACTCCCGAGAGCATCCCAAGCCCTCTGGGATGTGACCAAAGGAGAGGATCCTTAACGGAAACAAACCGATCCACCCTCAGAAGCACTATAGATACACACAGACATATTTATGTATGTATGTCTAACTACCGACAGGCAGAGGTGCGAGCCGGGCGGCAGCGCGCCCGCACCTGCCGGCCTGAGGACAGCGCTGCCCTCAGCGCCCCGCCCGGCGCGCTCCCGGGA
>VZTZ01048587.1:267552-390046 GCA_013400955.1 Drymodes brunneopygia | reverse complement strand
TTTTTGGAGGAGGAGGAGTAGGAGAAGAAACTTCCTCTTAAGATGAATGTGCTTTAGATGCCTGAGTCCAGCAATCTTAGGATTCTGAGAGAAGAAACGCATTTTCTTCTAACCTGATTAGGGACATAGCAATTCTCAGATTCCTCATTCTTCCTTTCTTCTGTGGCTTGTCCTTGGCTTGTTTACATGACTCCTTGCTGGGGATAAAGGTAAGCTTTTAATTTCCAAGTCAGTGTATCTAGAGCTAGGATGATAACACAGTCTGCCTCAACTTCTTTATAGCTCTGATAAAAGTCATCTAGTTATTCTGAGAAAAAGACAGGGAAAAGAATTTTTCCACTGTTTTTTTCTTTGCCTGCTAAAAACAAGTATTAGCAACTCCATAAAACTATAGAGATCCAAAGAAATAGAGACAGGTCTGTAGGTTGGCTACAAAGGTTTTGTCAGTGCTTATTCTGAAATGTGCAGGGCCCTTTCCTCCCTGTGCTCCCACATCTGTCTGCAGCAGCCCTGACACAGATCCAGCCTTCAGAAGGAAGCGGTGAGGCACAGAGATGTGTGATAGCAAAGTGCCTGGTGGATGCTGTGGCTGTGTTGTGGGTAGTCTGCCAGAGTGGATGATACACAGGAAAAGCTGTTGGAAGGGTGATTAGAAGTAGAATAGCTCCAAAAAGCTGCCTTGTACCAGACAGTCTCCTCAGCCTCCTTCGTCTGAGCTCCAAAAAAGACGCTGCTTAAGCAAAGGGTTGAAGTACAGAATGACAGAAGTTCTGGGAATAATTCTGTGCACTTTTCAGCTTGCTGGTTATTCATGTTCTCATTTTAGCAGATATTGTTAACTGAGTTCCACAAGTGAGTTTGCAGAAGGTTGAGAGTTGAGCTTTAAGCAGAAGGGCCTTACAGCACACACCCTGCTGTGACAGAAGAGGCATTTGTACCTCACAGTCCAACTGGCAGCCAGTAAGCTTTTAAAGGTAGTAAAATGCATTTCTCAAACCACAGCTGATTTCACTTAGCTTTTGTTCTGAAAGAGCTGGTTAAGCAGCTACAACAGAATGTAGCTGTTTCTAAGGTTAGTCTGAGTTTAAAAATAAATATATAAAAATAGCTATGTCATTTACCTAGAGGCTGGATTCTATAAGCATAAAAATTTCAAGTGTCAGACAAACAGGAAATAACATTTACTTCTGCAGTAATTGCACAAAATACAAAACTATAAAGATTCTTAATGAAAAATCAGGAGGTCAGATTTTAGGAGTGTCTAAGAACTTTGCTGATAAAAGTGAGAAAAAATTCATTTATTATTTTTCATTTTTGAAAAGGACAAGTTTCTTAACATATTCCATGCCAGTACTGACGCTTAGCCCAGAGCTGCATGTGGTGAATTTCAGAAGCTGTTGCAGAGGAGTCTCCCACGCCCATGTAAATTTTTTTACCTCATTGAAAACAGCAAAATCTTCATTCAAACAGATGTCCACAAGATACAGCAACTGAGAATAGGTTTTCTCTGCTGTGTAGGGTTCTCCTGCTTTTTCACTACTTCATCCTTCTTAAAACACGTTTGCAAATCCCTCTCAGTTATTTATTACTATTTTCATATATCTGTATGGTTTGCACTGTTTTTATGTAACCTGGATTAATATCTGAACCCTTACTAAGTTCTTTTATCTCTGTATGTGCAAGCATGTTAAGTATTTAATCATGAATTTGTCTCAAATCTCAGTTTAGGAAAGCCTGTTCTACAGGCCACCAGCTGGTAGTATGTTAGTTGTTTCTCAGTTATTTTGCTAGTTTGCATTAAGTGTATGCAACTCTAGCAGTGCTTGGACGGAGGAGGGGAAGAAAGTGTAAGTGTTGTGTCCATTGATGTGAGTTTGGAAACGGTTCAGAATTCAGGTGTTTTCATCACTGAGCGGAAGTTGGAGGAAATTCTGCATCTCATGTTTACTCTCCATAGCCAGAAACTTAAAGATGAGTGTTGTTTTACTAGAGGAGTCCTTTAAGCCCAGTACAGACTTTAACTCAGGTTTCAATAGATGTTTTAATTTATGTAATTTTAGATGTTTATGAATTTATTTTCTTTAATACCACTGCGAGCTGATTTTGTTTCTTCCACATCATTTGCCATCTTGAAATGCCTCTACATCCCTAATAGTACACACAGAAGCTTGAGGACTTGTGTTTTATTACACTTATGCCAAATTTGTAAAGGTTTGCAGGTTAAAGAAAGAGAAGAATTTCTTTTTGGCTTTTTTTATACCAAGAAAAATATTTATATAAAGAAAAACCAAGATGAGACTGTGAAGGAATAATTCTTTCCCTGTCTGTTAGTTCCAGAAGCAAACTGGAGAACATGAGAAACTGAAAAAGGCAGAAGCATGTGCTGCTTTCATATTATCTGAAAACTGAGGATATAGCATAAACTCTTACACTAGGACACAATGTCCTACTTCTGTTTGCTGCTCCTGCATTCAATTAAAGCTTTGTCATTGTTCATTTCAGTGGTCCCAGATCTTGACAGATAGAGCAGACATTGGCAAACTACAGCTTATTAGTTGCTTATGGATCCTGCAAGTCATCCTGGCATTCTGGTGGTTTTGCAACTCCATTTAATTTTCTCCTTGAAGTTATCAGTAACATTAGAAATGGAGGTTGGCAGATACTCCATGTGGGTGGTTCTTACTGCACTTGTTTTGTTCAGTCACTGCTCATAATTCTGTTTATTTAAGAGCTCTGTGCTGCTCTCATCCATTACAACATCTCAGTGCCTTATTTTCCATCTTTCCTGTCTGTATGGCTTACCAATTTTCCATTCCTTTGATCAGGCTATGCAGATTGTCAGTCTGCTACCACCAATATTGTGGCCACTGTTTCTCTGGCAGGAGAGACCTGTGGTGGCAGGAATGACCTCATGAAGATGCTGTCAGCTGAATCCTTAAGAAGGAGCCACTGATGTTAAATATTACGACATTTCCCTGTTCTTTGTCACTGTGGGGTGTATCTGCTGCATTACCAGCTTAAGGAGTGCCAGGACAGAAGAGGAGGATTTAACAGAAAAGTGTTCTCTACAAGTATAAACATGTTAATGTAATGACGACATCAGAAAAGCTGCATAAAAGTAATCAAATGAAAAACTTGTATTTAGGCATACAACATGAAATATGAAAATATCTTTTAGCACACAAAAGTATATGGACCTCTTTCAAAGGTGTGTCCTAATGAATTTACGTCATAAAATAATTTTAAGATCTAAGGTAAATATAATATACTTTCAAGAAATAAGGCACATTCTCAAAAGAAATATCTGCACTCAGAAAATGACCCCAGAACCAAGAGCCAGCAGCACTTGCTCTAAGTACCTAGAGCTGAAGGCTGGTATCCTGCTGCTGGGAATGCGCTCTGCCTAAGCCCCTAATGAGGGATCCCCTCTGCTGGCACAGGGCACTCAGCTCTGCTGAGTCACTTGTTGGTGCAGCAGTAAACACAGGCAAAGAGTAGGATGGCTACAAGTGGCAGTAATGAGATTTCACAAGGGAAAGAGATCTCTGCATCTTGATGATTCTTTCAGGAAGAAAAAGTTCTACTGTAAGCCACGCTTTTAATTCAGAACCACCTTTTTACTTAACTTTGTAAAAATATGCTAAATAGTATAATTAGCTGGAAATCGAATGTTTTGTTGCTGGAATAAGTGCAGGACAGGAGAGATGAAAAACTAAGATGTTTAAAGAGAAAGACACTAAATTCTTTTGCTTCACAGAATAAACAGACATAGCCAAGTATAAAATATTTTCTGTTTCATGCATTATAAGCTGTACACACACATACAAATGGGCATGTTTAAGTAAGTGTAAGAAAATTGAAGTTGAGAAGTCTTTTCCTTTTATAATTTCTGAGACACACATACATGTCTCTTGCTAATAAAATTCCAACTAGTGATAAGTTATGTATAATGTAGTTTGAAATTTGCAATTCAAGTTACCAATACTGACAGTGAATAGAGGATTTGAAAGGTTTAAGTCCTTGTTTTAAGTGGATCAGCACCTCTTTTTACTTAGATAATTTAAATCATGTCTTTTAGTAGGTTTGTATTAGTAGTTATGAGGAAGACTGTTGAGAAGAAGATGAGTCAATTCTTTTCTGTTTTAATTCCTCAGCCTTTGAAGGTTAAATAGGAGAATCAATTTCTTTTGAATATTAGACTTCTGAATGAATTATTGGAACAAAAGGATGTGCTTTTATTTTCCTGTCTACTTCTGTGCATTCACATCCTGGTCTCAATATTCTTCCTTCCTAGATAGGAGCCTATACTGTTTTGTCCAGCATTTGACACCACTGGTGAAGCTTATTTTGTAAAAAATCCCACTATAAAAATAGGAAAGCAACAAAACAAAAGGACCTTCTGTTCAATGCCAGAAGTTGTTTCAGAATCTCTTCTTTCATTCTTTTACATTCTGGAAATAATCCTATTCAATTTTAATGATAACTTCTTCCCTTCCAGACTGGGTCTAATAATCACATAGCCTAGTCATCAAGGAGCTGGGATATTCTGTTACACAGATAATCTCCCTCCAACAACCTTTTAGCAATCCTGCTTACATTGTGACTCATTCCAGTATCAGTTCCTCAGAGCTTCCCAGAACAGCAGTGTGGGTTTGAAGTCTCAGACAACACTGTGTCACTCTATTTTTGTGAGATGACCTTGGAAATCTTTTAGACAGTCAGTCTTATCTGCAGTTTTCATTTTTGTGTGTGCAGTTGTGTGGTGTGTTAATTTCTGGGGACTGAGTTTCTGCTTTGCTGCTTGTATTGCTGCTCCTTTGTTTCATGCAGTGATGTACTTTCACTAAATTAAGCCCCTTTTTTCAGCCTTTCTCACTTGTTGCTCCGTCCCAGGAGGATTAGAAATAGACATACAAAGTCATGAGACCTAAACTGTCCCTCCTGGTTCCAGTGGTTACCTTGCACCATTACCTCAGTGCGAGCACCAAGGAGCACTGATCATGTAAATCAGTACAAATAAAACTCTCATACACTTACAATAAAGTAGCCTTTACACTGATTGATCTCAAAGGAGAGGGCAAGGACTGACTCATTATTCTGGAAATTATGAAAAATCCAGTGGACAAGTTAAAATGATAAGTAATTTTGTACCATCTGAAATTCCCTGTGGAGGATTTACACTCTCTGCTTAACTCAGCTGTTATAAAATTTCTGCCTACTGTATTGGAATCAGTGGAAAACTTATTTTAAAGGAAGAGACTTCCAGCTCTAACTGGTTGCTGTAAAAGGCTTAGTGGTAGATTGATCCTAGGGAGAGATTTCTGTGCCTGAATGAGGGAGCTCAGAGGGACAGATAATCTGGAGTGATTAAACTTTCTAGAACAGGTGAAAGGTTGGCAGACAGGTATATTTATCCTGCCAATAAAAACTGCTGCAAGCTATCACTGTTCTAGTGGTAGTATGTAAACAAATTATTTAGAATATAGAGTGTATTGCACAACAGTATACCCAAAGAATATCTTTGTTGTTTTATAGTCTTTAAGTAATGTGTACCTCTTAAAACTCAGAAAAGCCCAGAAATTGCATTCTTATAAAAAAAAAAAATCACTTAAAAATCTGTTTAAAAAACTAATAATAAAAAAGGCAGGCAGGGAGGTGTAACACACACTTATTTAAGAAATGTATATGCAAATTAATTAAGAAATGCTCCTGGCTTGACTGCCTTCCTCTAAGAGGCAACAAGAATTAGAGGGGAGGAAAAAAAATCTACTAAAACCTAAAACAACCAAAAGAAAAGGCAAACACAGAGCTCAAGTTGTAGATTTAAGTTTGGGGATTTGGTTGGGTTTTTTACTGTTTCTGTTATCCCTGATTTGAACCGTGGTACAGTTATGGTCTCACTTGCTACTTTGTTTCTACTTGTTGCTCATTGAATTAGTTTGGAAGAAACCCAATACATTATAACTTCTTGCTTAACAGGGATAGTCACAGCTTCCGAAAGCATCAGTTTTTTAACAAGTGTTCGGCTCGTTTTTAAAATAAACATTTAATTTTATTTCTTTTAAAAATCATTTCAGGCATATGGCTCTGGTTGTGACATTGTTATTCTGGCAAATGACTTTGAATGTGTGCAAATTATTCCCGGTGCTAAACATGGAAACATCCAGGTCAGTTGTGTGGAGTGTTCCCAGCGACAAGGCAGGGTAAGGATTTCAATAAATCTGTATAGAATTTTTAGAAGTTGAGAACTCTCAGTTGAATAATTAAACAGCAATGTAATACATTAAGGGAATGAAAGAGTTAATTTTACAACAAAGATCATGGTTTACTGGTCTGGGACTTTGAGTAACACCTCTTGTGTAAGTCTCATCCTTTTAATTTATTGGTAATGTGGGGGAGGGAAGAGGGTAGAGGAAGCAGGAGACATCTTGTGACAATGGTTTTTATTCCTTTCTGGGACTTGCAATAAGAGGTGTCACAAAATGTGGACAGATGCATTAGTTACAGTGTAGTATCAGAACTGGAGTGGTACTGAAATGATGGCTACTGTCTCCATTTTGTATGCTTCCATCTAACTAAAGAAGAAATGGATAAATGCTTTATCTGTACATATATATACACATATATATATCTGTTTGTGTGTCCTGCGAAGTAAGGAATTTGAAATACTTATGTTTTAGAAAAGCTTCAGCATGTTTAATGTGTTTAGAAGTGCTACACTATGAGCTGTCATAACTGCATAGTCCCTTGACCTGCTATGTTGTTTCATTTTTAATCCCTAAACAGTGCTAGAGAGACAGGTTAAAAAGAGAGGGAAAAAAACTTTCTAGGAGTTCCAGTAGTGCACTGAGCAAATTTTGTTTGTCAGTTGTCACTGCTGGCTAGAATTAGCTAGGTAAAAATTGGTACCAGTACTGAGGAAGCCCTAGTTAGGATTTGGGCAGATTTAGTTGGCAGAGCCCCTGAACTTCAGCAGTGCTGTCGCAGTAAGAGTGGGGAAGAGATTCCAGGTATAGAGATGGACCCTACACGAGCACCACAAACCCCTGGGTGGTTCTGCATTCAGGACTCTGAACTCACAGTCTGTTCTTTACTTTGGGACTGGCTGTGTTGTTGCAACCTTCTATCCCCCTCCCCCTCAAGAAGGAATAAAATTTCATAATAAATGTCATGAAACTTTTGCATCATTTCTGTTTTGAGGAAACAGATCCTGGATAGGAAGGACTTAAGCAGTTTTTCTTTTAAAAATCTTTTAAAGAAGAAAGGGGAATTTTAAAGACAGACAAAAGTACTTGTATGCATATGAGTATTAGGAACAGGCCCAGATAAATACCTAATAAAGACTATTTTTTGTTTAGAGATTTCTGTGAAATCATTGGCTGAAAGAAGCTGAGGGCTTCAATGGCTTATGTACTTCCATTTTTTTTATTTACCATTTATCTCCTCTCAAAATGTATTCGAATGTTAAAAATAGAATTGCATTTCTTTCTGCTTCTTGTAGCTGTTACTTAGTGATTTAGTGATTCAAAATGGAATCTCGAGACACAGACACTAATAATTAATGCATTAGTTAGCTGTGAAGTACACAGAACAGGAGCAGAAGCAGTGAAGGCATCAGTTTTCCCTTATGCATTAAGAGTAGTTCCCTTAGAAGAATATGCTACATCTGGCTGTGTTTGTGCCACTGAATGAGATGTCAGCCCTGCTTAGAGTTCAAATCTGAAAGGTGGACTTCTTCAGGAGTTTTTCTCAACTGCCCTAAGAAAACATACCCATTACACAGTTAATTACATTTGTATTAATTTCACTTTTCAAGAACATTGGCACCTAGAAGAAGTACTGGGAATTCTTTAGCTAGTTTGGAATACTAAGGGGCACTTATTCCACTTGCCTCCTAACCTTACATTTTGAGTCTTCAACATTTTTTCTTTTCTTTCCCCAGATTGCAGCATCATATGGAAACGCTGTTTGCATTTTTGAACCTCTTGGTATAAATTCTCATAAAAGAAATTGTGTAAGTATGTATTTCATAATTGTAATTCTGTTTACGCTCTTAGAAGAGGCAAAAGTCTGCCTGCCAGTAATTTTTATTATATTACGTTGGCACACAACAGTCTAACAGATAAACAGTTTCCACCATTCATAGTAAAACTGGATAGGTAAACTCTTCCACTGCATGAATTGAATTGTGGACTGCACTTCTCCTAAGTTCCCAACATCTTTTTCTTGAGTCTCGTACTAGAATGACATGGTGGCAAGCTGGTATTTCTTATTTGAAGAGGTTGTCAGAGGTGCAGTACAGAAACACCACACAGACTTGTTCAGTGCAGCCAGACTTGTTTTAACAGTACAGCCATGGCTGAGCACACGAGCATTAAGGATGTTCTCAAGCAGGCTTCACAGTCTTTTTGGCATCTATACTGCTATCCTTTATGTTCCTGTAAGTCTATGATCACAGTGGTTCTAAGTAATCTACAGATATATTTGTATGTGGGACAGGTCCAGATCTGGTTTGCAGGATACCCTGGGATGCATTTACATTTTATAAAACAATTTTAAACATATTAAAACTACATTTAGCAATCTATCACTGAATACTTTTGATACAGGCTTAATAGCAATTTCATATAGAAAGAAGTACCAGTACCTTTATTTTTTGCTGTTGATGTGAGAGTTAATCCTTTACTGTTTTTATACTTCAGCAGCTGAAGTGTCAGTGGCTGAAAACTGGCCAATTCTTCCTCAGTTCTATGACTTACAACCTGGCCTGGGATCCTCAAGGTAATGCACCATTTGTGAAGTGTTTGTTCAAAACTTTAATTAGAATGACTTGAACACAAAATATTTTTCTTGTAATAAAGCGAGAGCTTGAATATGCAGATTTTAAATTACCTCTCCTCAGGCAGTGTTGCATAAAATGTGAGGCTACAGTTAACATCTGTGAAGAAGCTGTGCCAAGTGTTTGAGTCTCTTATGTAAGATCTTAGTTTGGGAATCACAGTGTTAAGTTGTTAACTGACTTAAATTATGACTAATAATCATTTAAATAGAACTTGAGCACAGTTAAAGTCAACAATGTATGTAGACATGAATCTTTATAAGATGTCTATTTACTGGAGATCTGAATAGCTATTAAGTGTCTGCAACATTTATTAGTAAATACAATTCTACGATTCAAAGTCACAAAAAACCCCTTGGTTCTTTCTTAAAAGATACTATAAATTCAAAATGTTTTAATAAAACCAGCTGGGTGAGATGATAGAATACCCTATCATATTTTAAATGGACTTGATAGTTTATCTTTCAACCTGTTCTGAATAATTCACAACTAAATATGATGAGAGGCTTAATCTTTCAATATACCTTCATAATCTCGCTTCGATATCTTTGGAATTTCTCCCTTTCAGGTAACAGGTTACTGACAGCAACAGACTTTTTGCAATTGTGGGCCCCTCCATCTGATGATATTCTAGAGGAAGATGAAGATGATGATGCCAACAATCAGCTCAAGGATGATAAAGTTCTCCCGGTTCTAAATGACTGGAAATGTGTCTGGCAGTGCAAGTGAGATCATTTTTGTTTTAAGAGAAATTGCAGTGCTACTTCATCTGTATTTTAAAATGTGCTTTTAACAATATAAGTTACTCCATAAAATTCAAACAATATAAGTTATTTCAAATAAAAAATCCTCACTCCTGTTGCATCTACCTTGGCCTGCTGTACTTAAACCAATTCTTTGAGCTGTCTTTTCAATAAGGTATGAAAATACTATTTTGTTTCAATGTAGCAAATATTTTTATGCTTCTGCTGTTCAAAAAGTATGCTTAAAGCAACAACTATAAAACACTTAATTCTTACTTAATTTAAATAATGAACGGCAACACTGAATCAACTGAATACCTATGGGGTAACATTTTAGAATAAATAGACCTTACCTAACTTGCATTTGTGTTCTGTAGGACTGCAACATCAGTGCATTTGATGTCATGGTCTCCTGATGGTGAATATTTTGCAACAGCTGGGAAGGTAATGACAAAAAGGAATAATTGAGTTTTAGCAGTATTTTTCATTTGCTTGACAAAAGTAAGTAATATGAATAGTCCTGGACTATACATTATTGTAGTCTTAGCAAAGGTAATTTATGATCTGATGTAATGCTATATTTTTGTGTAATTCCATGAATTTCAGCAACAAGAAATTGGATTTAGCTATGTACTCTTACTGAATACTTGAATAACAGTGATACAGACTTGTATGTTTGTATGTATAGATATAGATAGATAGAGAGATATTTGATTTTTCTTTTTTTAGATGAAGTATACTTAGATGAATTTTCAGGTGTATGTAACCATTTTTTCTACTTCTGTTGAAAATAATGAGATCATTATGATAGAATACATACACATTTAAACTGGTACAATATGTGCATTTCTGGATAAATTAGAGAAGGTCTTTATTTAGTGAAATCTGGGTTCAGTTATCAGTTCAGTTTCAGTTTGCAATACTTTCTGTCAAATCCCTGTTCAACCTAATTTTCAATTAATAATTGTTTTTAATGTCACCCTCTCATTTGAATGATTCCCTTTGATTTACAAGTCTCAGTAGGTAAGCATTTTTTGCTTGCACTTACTGTTAGTTAAACAGTTAGTTAGTGAGGTGAATTTTAGTTCTGAGCCAAGTTTTCATGAACAACACCAGAACAGCAGTTTCCTTATTACTTCGTATTTTCTTTGTGTTACGTTTTTAATTGGAGCTGCCTAACCCACTTGTTTTTTATTGCTTTGCCTAGGATGACTGTCTCCTAAAGGTTTGGTATCCTATGACTGGTTGGAAGTCATCTCTCCTGCCCCAAGAGAATGAAGAAAAGAAAAAACACTCAGAGGATGTGCAGTTTTCCTTTGTTTATTTGGCGCATCCCCGAGCAGTGACAGGATTTTCCTGGCGGAACATCAGCAAGTACATGCCCAGGTTTGAAAGCTGCCTTTTTTAAAGAAGCAAGCAAGCCTTTGATCAAATGTTTTTTTAACACTCTGCTTAATGTTTTGCCATCAAGAGCATGAGATTTCTCTTCTTATATTTTCAAGAAACAAAGCATACCAACATCTTCCCATAAACTCCCATATTACTGAGGTTAACCTTCAGTTAGGGGAGAAGCAGAAACTTAGATAAAACAGTAACTACTAAATGCTTGTACACTCCCTTAGTTTCTGCTGTGTCTATATAGCTAATGGAGTTCCCCAGGCAGTAATTTTGCTGTGTCTGCCATCAGGGGGTTGGTCTGTAACGTGTTACTCACATCATGCCTCGATGGCGTCTGCCGGCTGTGGGCAGAGACACTGCTGCCTGAAGATTCTCTCCTGGGGGAGCAGATCTGTGAAACCACCACTTCCAGCATCAGCAGCAACATCTCTCAGTCTGGAAAGCAAAAGGACACAATACAACATGCACTAGAGGTACAAGTAAATACTTAATTTGTCAAATGTTTATTACACGATTCTTAAAGCTTTAAATATTTAAGGATATAAAGCTCTAAGAAGGTATTTTAAGTAGTCCCTATATGCATGAGAGATTAGTTTGATTTGTTTCATATCAGGTTTTGAAGTCTATTACTAAACTCTGAAAAAGTCAGAGAGTGCATCTCTGCACCCAAGCACCATGTTTTTAAAACTCAATTTACTTTTTCTATAGTTAGCTAAGAGTGATGGGAAGGGACAATGTTTTATGTGGAATAGTAATGATGGTTTCATTCTAATTGGGTCTGAAAGTCTGCAATTATAAAAGCAATGATAGGAGTAAATAAAGTTTTCTAATTTTTAGTTACATCATTTGATAATTTTATCTCAGTGACAGTCTTATGTTCTTAGCAAGTCTATTAGGTAAGAGAAAACCTATCTGTAGAAGCACCTGACCTTAGCAAGCACCTTTTTCCCATGAGCTAGTGCATAGCAAAGATCATCTGCAGCCATAAATATCCACGTGAGAATGTTTCAATCAGGCTGTGTGGGATGGGTGAGAATGTCCAAGATAGAAGAGCAAGAAACGTCTGCTCTGCCATTTAATTGTGTGATTGGGTGGTCTCCTGATCACTGGCTGCATAGTTGATCCTTCTTGTACACAGAAGAGACATAGAAATACTCAATTGTGTTTAATAAAGACAATTCTGTTAGATGACAAACAGGTGGTCCATTATCCTCAATTGTTACACTATCAACAGAAAACCAAGAAAACATGAGAAAACAAAAAAACACCACTCATTTGTAGACAATTACAGTCAGACCAAGTTTTTACTTCTTAAATATCATGGCCATCAACAAATAGGGAGCTTGGGATCAATTACACTCTGGGCTGCTAAATCAGTTGTACTCTTTCTATGCTCTCAGAAATTTTCAGTCATACAAAAATAATTCATTATAAAATTCTATCACAAAAGCTACTGCTTTTAGATTGTTCTAATCTTGTTCACGAGTGTTGTGCAGAATGCTGTGTATTTTTGTGGTGTTGTTTAGTAGATATGAAAGGAACTTTTAGAAGACTGTTAGAAGACCTTTGCTTTTGGGCAGATCTGATGTGCATAAGTGTCACTAATCTGTGTTGGAATCTATTTAAAATAATCCTTTTGAAATTAGTCTTCATTTCTTCAGTAGAAAGAAGCTATAGGCTTGATGTAAGTGTAACTTTTTACAGTGGTTTTATTGTTTATTAATTTATTTTTTATAACCACAACAGACAATTCATCATTTGAAAAATATGAGAAAAGGACAAAGGAGATCTTCAGTTCTTGTTACCCACACAGATGTACTGCCAGATCAGCAGGGCACTCATGAAGTTCAGCGTCACATTTCCCATCAAGCAAATGCACTTGGTCACTTCCACATAGCAGCAAGCATCAACCCTAATACAGGTGAAATACAGCCATTTATTAGACTGCAATCATGTATTTGCACAACATGAAAAAATAAAGGGAGCTGAGATGCACATTCTTTGCTTTGCCTCATGGAGTAGAGGGAACTTGTAGGAAGTCTGTTATTTGGCGTAGAGTTTAAGACAAATTAAGCTGAATTTCTTCTGAATACCTTCAGCACCTTTATGAGCAAATTAAATTCATCTTTGCAGATCAGAAGGCAAAAGAAGTATTAATTTCCAGTCTGCTTGGTGTTTGATTCTTGGGTTTGGGGAGCCATGGTATATGATGAATAGAATAAGTGTATCCTACAGAATGTAGTGATTGAAAAGAGCTGTACCAGAGTCTTTTGGTGGGAAACCATCTGCTTTTTATAGAATAATGCAGAATATTTTTAAAGAAGAAAAAGATTAAAGAGCAGTGACATGCTTTATCTAAAATCAATACATGAAAGTCAACACTGCAACATATGAAACTGAGCAGTTAGAACCATTGAGTATCATTTACCATTCCCATAAGAATAAATTTTCATGTAAATTTATTGACCTTAAAGTATCTTTACTGTTTTCATTACAATTGGATGTAAAATCTTAATCTTTACCTTTTCCAATCTTGCAGGCACAAATTATGTTATACCTAAAATAAGTGAAATGTGTGTGTACATATATATGTAAATAAAAAATTTAGTGGTTAATATATAGCTTAATTTATAGCTTTACATGCTTTTTTGTGATTTAATATATCACTTTTTTATTTCTTTAAAAATATCCACAGATATTCCATCAGTGTTGGCTGGAACAGCTTTTAATATAGATGAAGGAAGTGGAGGCTTCGTGGTCCATTGGCTGAATAATAAAGAATTTCATTTTACCTCCTCTATTGAAGTATTCATGCAGCATCTAAGAAAAATTTCTGAACAACAGCTAGAACAAGAATTTGATGTTGAAGCTGAAGAGGAAGAAGAAATAGAAGAAAAAGAGAAAGGCTTACATATGAAGTTAGATCATGGTTAGTAATCTGGTTAGTTCTGATCAGCTAGTACTACTAGCAGATTAAAAAATACTGTGTTTTGGATGGAAACTGATAGGGAAATCTTTGCATAAAATGGCACGTTTCTATTGCAGATCTGTCTATAGACAGAGAATCAGAGACAGGGACTGGTACAGGCTCTTCAGAACATGAAGATGGAGATAGAGAGGGGAGCCCCAAAACATCTCTGCTAGCGGGCCCACGCCTGCCTCTTCCAACAGTTTTGTTAGACCGGAAGATCGACTTGCTCCTGACCGAATGGAACAGGAATCCAGACATGCTCTTCACTATCCATCCTGTCGATGGCACCTTTCTGGTGTGGCATGTGAAGTATTTAGATGAATACACTCCAGGCATCTTTCGACAAGTTCAGGTATTGAATATTTGAAATGGTTTTATTATTTTTGATGTTAACAAACATTGTGTCCTTTGCTTTAGAGCTGAACATCAGTAGGAATTTCATTTTAAGTACTTCCTGTAAAGCAGCTAGCATTTATTGAGGCTGAAGCTGAGTTCATATGTTCTAATTTTTTTTTTCTTTTAGGTTTCATTTTCTTCTAGGATTCCTGTTGCATTTCCATCTGGAGATGCTAGTTCCCTTAGCAAAAATATTATGATGTATGCCTGCCCTATCTTTATAAAAGACAGCAGCAGTGCTGCACAGCAGAAGACGATGGACTTTCCAGATAATACTCCAGCAAATAAAGGACCAAGCTTTTCCCAGGATAGTACAAATGTGAATATAATTTCTCCTGTGGTAATGATGATTTCCAAGCATATAGATGGCTCTCTCAACCAGTGGGCAGTTACTTTTGCTGATAAATCAGCTTTCACTACTGTGCTCACTGTATCCCATAAGTTTAGGTACTGTGGACACCGCTTTCACCTCAATGATCTGGCCTGCCATTCTGTTCTACCACTGCTGCTGACATCTTCTCATCACAATGCTCTGTTAACTCCTGAGGCAGACACTTCCTGGGACTCTGACAGGATAAACAGGATGATGGATCCTATGAAACATAAGAGAGGTTCTTCTAAGCAGCAACTGAAAAATGCAGCAACCCGTACATTCCATGACCCGAATGCAATCTACAGTGAGCTGATTCTGTGGCGAGTAGACCCCATAGGACCTTTATCCTACACTGGAGGAGTGTCTGAGTTGGCTCGAATTAACTCTCTTCACACTTCTGCTTTCTCTAATGTAGCCTGGCTTCCAACACTTATTCCCAGCTATTGCCTTGGTGAGTATACCTGGCATGTTTCCATACAGAGTTAACACTGGGAGTTGTAGAAGTAATTTGTTGAAGTAAATTACTGTTTTATTTGGAGTGTATTTACATTAACAGTTCAAAACTTTCCTTGTATTATGCAAATCAAGCATTTTTATTTCATTTGTGGCTAAGCTACTGCAAAACACTTGCTCTGGTGGTGTGAGTGTGTTTGCAATCCCTGTGGATCAGCTGACACTCAGGAACTCCTCTGTGTGAGTAAGCACTCCTTGCTCCCACAGAGAGCAAGATCCTGCCTTTCCCCAGCACTTCAGGCAGCTTCCTTGGATGCTCTCTGCATTGGTGTGGTTTGCAAATGCAGGTGTGCTGATGGCTTAAGGTGCTGGCAATGCACAGCTACTGGGGCAGAGGGTTGGACAGAACCAGTATTTGGACCACTTGAACATCAGAATAATTGGGAAAGATTTCCAGCCAAAATGGGCATTTTTAAATTCCTATAACATGCTGGCTAAAAACTGCTTAGGAGGTCCTGAAACAATACTGAAATTCTTCAGATCACCAGAGGCTTACAAAAACTCAATTGAAATGCAGGATATTTATAAACAAATAGACTACATTAACTTTACAGAACTACAAACAACGCTTTTTCAGGGGTCAGACAGTACCGCATCTGATGTGTGATGCCCTTGGCCAATTCTTCAGTTTTTGTTTTAAATTTTAGGGCTTTCCATTGCAATTAAGAAAACTACTCTTACAAATATTGCTCTATCCAGCCACACAGATACTTATTTTCTAATTATCAAAGATTCTGTTATAGTAGTTGTCATCTTTGTATACAGTACTGCATGCCATTTGTGCTATGGGAATAACATTAAATTTTATACTAATTCCAGGTTATAAATACATAATATCTTTGATTTAAAATAAAACAAATTCATTTTCTCTGCTTTCATAGTAACATTCTGGGCTGTCTGTATCCCACAAAGTGTTCTAAACATGAATAATGAGCTGCATTCTTGCAGTTTAGAGGAAAATATGTATCAGAATAGAAAATCTTCTGTCAAGCCTGTTGTATATACTGTTGAGAAGCAAAAAGAGATACTCTTAGAATTTGTCATATTTTAGTCAGATCTACAGACAGATCTATTTCTCCTTCTGCTTTTATATCTGCACTTTTAACTGCAGGGCAGAAGAGAATATTCATAGAGGTTAATTTTATGGAAAGAGGCTAGAGACAGTAAACAGGGAAGAAAGCTATGGCTGAACAGTTTCCTCTTAGACTCCTACCCTGAATTGTCTCTGACAACCACAGGAATCTGGAGTTGGCTCTTCCAAGCAATGCCCTGGAGGTGACAGTGAGTCAAACATCACCAGCGTGAGGAGTGGCAGCATTCCCTAAGGTGTCCTACAGACTGGGGCTTGCATGTGTGAGCAGTGTTTGTAAACATACATGAATTCAGCTCAGATTACTGAACCTTTTGCAGGAGTTCCGGTTACATTCATGAACAGAAAGGGAATTATTTCAAAGTTCAAATGTTGGTGTATTAATGCACACATTTGCTTAGGGTTTTGCTTCAATGCTTTATGAAAATTATGTTTGAAGCATGTTCATATACTGACGATTTTAATAGACTACCTGTTGCCATTGACTGCCATTTTTTTCTTCATGAATTCTTTTGTCTTCTATTAGGTACATATTGCAACTCTGCTAGTGCTTGCTTTGTTGCATCAGATGGCAAAAACCTGAGGCTCTATCAAGCTGTTGTAGATGCACGAAAACTTCTGGATGAATTATCTGACCCTGAATCATCTGTAAGTTTTATGTAGCAATGGTTTGGTTTGAAACTATTGATATAAAACTAATGTAACTCACTTTTCCACCTTCCAGTGGTTTGTCTTCCTTTAGTTCTGTGTGATTTTTGTGCCATCCCATGTATAGGATCTTATGCATTACATCTTGCATAATTGCATGTTTTGCAGCTGTCTGTAAGCATTAGCAGAAAAAATGAAGCTATTACTACTAAAAGTGTCTGCACTGAACCAAAACTTCCCATACAAGTTTCCCCAACCTGTGGCAGGTGGGAAAAGAGAAAAATAGGATTTCTTAGTTTGTTCTCTCAGAATAAGGGGAGTCAAGATCAAGAGGGAAGGTGAAATCAGAAGAGCAAGAGTGAAGCATATCCACCTTACTTATATCTATATATGAGGAAGGGCAGAGATGGTGGCATGTAAGGGAATCAGCTAAGGGTCATATTAGCTTTTTTTTTTTTTCAATAACCAATTTTTTCATTCTTTTTACTTTTCATTTCTGTGACTTTAGGAAAAGTAAAGCCTGAACTTGTACTGTTATTGTATAAAGAAACACATCTTTCCTTTTTTCCCATTCTTCTGTTGTTTTATAAACCATCCTGCAAGACAGGGCCTGTCAGTATACAGATCAGTCTGAGGAATCTGTTCTAGGAGCAATGACTCTGAAGGTTCCAGTGAAAATCAATAGAGCTTTCAGCTTATATAAAACTGTACTGATGGTTTTTTCTACATGTTGTGACAAAACCTGAAGCTGGAAAAAGAAGTGGAACCAGTGTATTGTTTCTCATTGCACAGATACATTATGTGGTGTTATGCAAGGATAAATCTTTAAATTAGCAATATTTAGCTTCCATAAAAACTGGTGTTTCATCCCCATGAAGAGCTGCCGACTCACAGCAGTGCACATGGTTTGATAAACACATTATTCATGAGTGCCACAGTGACAACTGCAAGAACTCTGTTACGGTCTGTGCCAACAGGAAAAATTGAAGCATCACTTTATCATAAGCAACTGCAATTTTCTTCTGTCCAAAGGAAAAAATACACTAATTCTACTCATTTTTCTCTGTTTCAGAAACTTATTGGGGAGGTGTTTAATATTGTGAGCCAACAGTCAACTGCTCGACCAGGATGTATCATTGAGCTCGATGCAATAACTAACAAAGTAAATAAATGGTTCTCTTTAAGGGTATCATATAAGGGTGTTTAATAACTTTGCTTGTTAATTAGCCTAATCTGTTGAAAAGAGGTAAATGAGATGGCATTTCTGTGTGGTAACAATAACTGCCTTGAATTTTTGTGAATATTGAGATCCCTTGAGCATTTTACTAAGCCAACTTTCTGTTAGCTGCTAAGAGCTCAATGCTCATTTTTAGAGTCAAGCTGTATTTTCTAAGCATAATTATTGAAGAAAACAAAACTTTACTAAAGCATGGTTTCCAAAGTATCATAATTTAAAGGAAAAAAATTACAATCCCCTCAAACTCAAACAAACAAAAATAACTTTAAAAAGCCCAAACCAAAAAACTAGATCTAACTCTCCAAAATGTAAGAATGATAGCCAGGTACGACTTGAAGTTTTTTTGTGCCTGTATTGTAAAAAAATGTATTAATTAACACAGCTATACTTCTCAATCAATGAACAGGTAGGACAATTAAACCTTGTTCTTATTTAGTTATTTTGATCATACATGTTCCAGTGCTGTTTTCTGTTAGCCTGTGAAAACAGTGAGTTTTACCCTTCTTAATTAGAAAACTATGAGGTTTTGGCATGGATAAATAAGTATTTCTCTACTGTCAATAAATTTCTATGTCTCTTAAGTATCAGTAACATAGAATCTTCAAATTTAAATTCAGATTTATGAAACATTTTCCTAGAATTTTTATAAACGAGTACAGGAATATTGTCTTACCTTATTTCTCTGGAAAAAAAAAAGATGTTCTGCAGCGTAACTTTGCCATCACTGTATTTGGAGGACATATTTTTCCTTGCCAGCAGGGAAGGATTTTACCATGACCAGCCTTCTCTGTAGCAAGGTATAGTTACTGCAAAGAAATGTATTGCTGTCAGAAAAGACAGATGTTAAGATATTTGAGAGAAGGAAATTCTGTAATTTGTTCCCTCTTCTAGATTTCCCAAGCAATTCACTGCAGACATGTCTTCCCACTGAAGAGGGATAAAAGTCTGAGAGTTTTTGCTGCTGTTATTTATTCAACACCAAAGGAATAAAAATGAATCAGATAGTAATTCATCTGTCAATAACTGCAGCAAAAATGTTGTTACAGAATTCCTCTGTCCTGGTAGACCTTGGTGAAATTATTTCAATATACAAATAATGAGTTCGAGAACATTCTGTTCTTAATATGAAAGGAAAATATTTGTGTTTTCTGATGATAATTGTTAACTTCATAAAAAAGTGTTCCTCATTGGTAGCTTGATTGCACAGAGGAAAAAATTGCCTTAGTACCAAATTTTGCTATACTGTTCTGGAAGCATAACGATTGCTCAATGTTTCAGTGTGGCTCAAACACACAATTGCTTCATGTCTTCCAAGAAGACTTCATTTTGGGATACAAACCACATAAAGAAGATGTGGAAGGGAAGGAAACTGAGATATTTTTCCAGCCATCACAAGGTATAGCATAAACTATAACTAATATGAAATCAATAGGTACCAAAAAATGTTCTTAAGAAATACTAAAATCTAGCTGGCATGTGGTAATTTACTTTCAAATGAGAATTTGTAAAATTCAGTGAAATGGCTGTTAGGTATTGCTCATTCGAATTGTTGCTAAATGGTGTTAAAGACATTCAAATTGCTTAGAGTGAAACAACTGACGTGACAAAGTACATTTTTTGCAGTGCTTACGTTATATATAAAAATGTGAACAGAACAGGTGCACATTTTCTGCATCAAGAGGTAGTTGCAGGTGGTGATGTCAATAAATCTGGCTTTCAAGTTAATACAATGGAAAGTCACTGGGGAATTTGGTAGTAGAGTTAAAACTTCAGAAGAAAAAGGGAGAAAGGAGACCAGTAGAAGAGTCTTTCTAATCCGGCAAAATTGTTCAAACTGAATGGGAAGGCAAATATCTAAAAAATTATCTGCCATTAATACAGTACAGATTGTCTGTAAGTCAGTATCTATTTTGTAGTTCTTCTGTTGTCATGAGCAAACAAAATGGCAATTAAAGCATACTGCTAATGATACTGTTTCACTGTTCTGTTTTATAATCTAACAATTTATTTCTAAGATGAAAACAGGGGTTTTATTGTCTTTAGTTTTTAGAGAATCTTTTGCTATGGAAAAATTATTTAGGTAGAATATAAATTTCAGGACCCTATATGAATGTATATGTTTATATTTTATATGTATGATACATAAATTACAGGTTATCGTCCACCACCTTTCTCAGAGAAGTTCTACCTGGTAGTAATTGAAAAAGATAGTAGTGGCTGTTCTGTTCTTCAGATGTGGCATCTTCATCTCAAATCTGTGCAAGCCTGTTTGGGTGAGTGATTGTAATTTTCTTAGAGACATTTCTGTCACATTACTTAAGATTAAACAAACTTTGGTGGTTTATTATAAAACAAATTGTGTCACCTTTGTCAAGCAGAATCCTAAAAATCAAGAATCTTCAGAATAATACATCAATGCAATAGAAGCAGTAAAATTCCTTACAAACATTGGTTGCATTCTATACCAATAAAAATGTGTTGGTAGGGTGAGTAATGTACTTAAGCAGTGGCTTCTTTATTTCAAGCTATCAGTATTTCAGAATGTTATGGATGTCTTAAATGAATAGTCACAGCATGAATAAAACTGTCACAGCCTGCACACATCATATAATTATTTTGTGTGCAAGTTGAGCTCTTGTAAAACAAATAAATTTGATTATCAGATAGTCATGCGTTGTCCTTATAAACAAATTTTTAACACTGTTGGCAATTTTTTTTATATAGCAAAATCAACTGAAGCATCTTCAGCAGATAATAAGCTTAGTGTACCTGAGCAGAAGACTGTGGATTCTTCTCCAGATGTATCACCTGGCATAAGTCCCATTCCACGATCTTCATCAATTGCTAACCTTCAGACTGCCAGTAAACTCATTCTGAGCTCCAGACTTGTGTACAGCCAACCCCTGGATCTTCCTGTTGGTGTGGAAGTAGTAAGAGCAACTCCTTCAGCAGGTAATTTCAACATTTTTTCTTTACAGTTGGTCAACTGATTTATCTCCTAGTTTGTAGGATTGTATGTCCCCAGCCTATAAGATTCTGATTTACTGATACAGGAAACACAGGACTGAAAAGGTGCTTTCAAATCATCATGCCCATGTCGTGTTACTCTTCCACAAATGTATCGAGTCCCCATAAAAAAGCCGTTCCTGAAACTCACTGCTCTAATAGTTGGGAATGTAACTTTTAGTCTTTACCTATTAATGAGCAGTTTATACCCACTTGCTCATTTATCAGCATTCCTATGGTTGTTATATAGTGGGTTTTTACCTGCTGCACTTAAACCTTCTTCTGCTTGTCTTTCTGCCTCTTCTGTTATTATTTTTTTCCCTTTCCCTCTTAGGTTTCCTTTTGGTAGGTTATATGAGCCTAATCTTAACTTCCTTAATCTCATCTGATTAAGGCTTTGTATTCCTCTCATTGTTCTAAGAGCCCTTCTCTGAATTATTTCAGTTCCAGTTTATCTTCTTCAACTAGTGACCAGAATGCAGATGATAGGTCATGTTCAAGCTGCAAGAGTGTTACCAGTCCTGATATTATTTGCCCTTATCCAACTCCAAATTTAAAAAATAACACCAGGTTGTGAAGTTCTCTAGCAGTAGGTAGACAGTGATATGTCTGCCTTAATCGTATAGGCATTCTGCTATCTCTTACTAAAAGTAAATATGTTTGTTCTGACTTCAGGTCACCTGAGTTCCTCATCAATATACCCGGTCTGCCTCGCACCTTATCTGATAGTAACATCCTGTTCGGACAACAGAGTGCGCTTCTGGAGGTGCACTGTAGAGACAGACCCAAACAGCAAAGCTGAAGAGAAGGAGACCTACCACTGGAGAAAATGGCCTTTAATGAATGATGAAGGGGAGGACAACAGCAGTACAGTGGGCATAGTAGGCAGGCCGGTTGCTGTTAGCTGTTCATACACAGGACGTCTTGCAGTAGCATACAAACAACCCATACAGCATAATGGGTTTGTTTCCAAAGAATTCTCCATGCATGTTTGTATACTTGAGTGTGAGTCTACTGGAGGATCAGAGTGGGTTTTGGAACAGACTATTCATCTGGATGATTTGGTTAAGGTTGGAAGTGTACTTGACTCAAGGGTCAGCGTGGATAGTAATTTATTTGTTTACAGTAAGTCAGATGCTTTTTTGAATAAAGACAAATTCCTGGTGCCCAGTATCAAGCATTTGGTGCATTTGGACTGGGTTTCAAAAGAAGATGGCTCACATATACTGACAGTTGGAGTGGGTGCCAATATCTTCATGTATGGAAGGCTTTCGGGGATTGTTACAGATCAAACCAGCAGCAAAGAGGGAGTAGCTGTCATCACCCTGCCACTGGGAGGGAGCATAAAGCAAGGTGTAAAGTCAAAGTGGGTGTTGCTGAGGTCCATTGATTTGGTATCATCCGTGGATGGCACTCCTTCCCTGCCTGTGTCTCTGTCCTGGGTGCGAGATGGAATACTGGTGGTGGGAATGGACTGTGAAATGCATGTTTATGCCCAGTGGAAACATGCAGTCAAGTTTGGTAATGGAGAAAGCGATGTTTTTCCTTCTGAAGACTCAACAACAACACAAGATCCATTCAAAACAAGCGCAGTAGTGAAGAAGACCAGTGTAATTGATGGGGCAGGTATTGTGGATGATGTTTTTGGCACTCCAACTGTAATTCAGGATGGGGGCCTCTTTGAAGCTGCTCATGTTCTTTCACCTACTCTACCCCAGTATCATCCAACCCAGTTACTAGAACTGATGGACCTGGGTAAAGTTCGCCGAGCCAAAGCCATTCTGTCGCATTTAGTTAAATGCATTGCAGGAGAAGTTGCAATAGTCAAAGACACAGAAGCTGGAGAAGGGACTGGTCCCAAACGCCATCTTTCTCGCACCATCAGCGTGAGTGGCAGCACAGCCAAGGATACCATCACTGCTGGGAAAGATGGTACCCGAGACTATACAGAGATAGACTCCATTCCCCCACTGCCACTGTATGCACTGCTTGCTGCAGATCAGGATGCCACCTATGTTTCTGAAGAAACTTCTAAAATACCTCAGGGCTCTGAAGACCATGTGAAGAGAAAAACAGAGGATCAGTACTCGGATCTGTTCCAGATTCAACCTGTTACAACTGAAGACTTTATAGATTTTGAGCCTGAAAAGAGGGAGAGTAAATCCAAAGTTATTAATCTGTCACAGTATGGGCCAACTTATTTTGGCCGAGAACACGCCAGTGTCCTTTCAAGCCACCTGATGCACTCGAGTCTGCCAGGCCTCACTCGACTGGAGCAGATGTTCCTTGTAGCTTTGGCAGACACTGTGGCCACAACAAGCACTGAACTAGATGAGAACAGAGATAAGAATTACTCAGGTTAGTAACTGACACATTATTGAATTGACATTCTTGTTCTTCTCAGCAAAGGTAAACTCAGTCCTTGGGTATTTTGGGATAACAAAGCTGAAAGCTAGCATCAGCTATTCAGGTTACATACAGTAAGAAAGAAAAACAGGTATAAGTATGTACTTGTAGTTCATATGTAATAAATAACTTGTAGTTCAGGTTCTCAGCAGCCTTAGAAACATACATTCCTCACACACTGTATATGATAACTTGTATATATGTCTACTGCAGTCAGCTGCATTTTCAGAAGTGTGTTCTGTATTGCACAGGAAGAGATACCCTAGATGAATGTGGCCTACGGTACCTGCTGGCCATGCGCTTGCACACCTGCCTGCTGACATCCCTGCCTCCCCTGTACCGCGTCCAGCTGCTCCACCAAGGTAACCCTCACAGGAAAGTACCCAGTTCTTGGGTTGGAGACCCCGCTTTGCATCCCTGACATACTCCATTTGCTTATTAGCAACTCTTAGTCTTCGGAATTTAATTGGTTTATGTTATTGCTTAGGCCTGTCAACTTGCCATTTTGCATGGGCTTTCCATTCTGAGGCTGAGGAGGAGCTGATCAATATGATTCCTGCTATCCAGAAGGGAGACCCACAGTGGTCTGAGCTGAGAGCTCTGGGCATTGGTTGGTGGGTCAGGAATATCAACACTCTCCGGAGGTGCATCGAGAAGGTACTTTTCACTGGTTACACATTCTAGCTCCATGCTGTTAGGTGTGCCTACTGTACTAAATTTCCAAGTCATCTAATGTAAAAATGTATTTTTAAATGTTACAGTTTAATCAAAGAATCCAGGAGCAAAACAATTATCCTAGTACTACAGATCCAATTACATCAGAGTCCTGTATAAAACCCAGTGTTCATTCAAGAAATACTGTTATTAGCTTAAGTATTTTTAAATAATGGATTTCCAGAGGAATTTCACCTAATAGTATTAGTTGCTGTAACAATTTTAAAGAAAATATTTTTATTTGCACATTCCTAATGTCCCACTGTGCTTGACAGGGGTTGTTCTCTGCACTAGTGCTGCTTTTCTGACTCTTAAAAGCATTTACAGTGTAGAGCTCTGTTACATAGGAATAAAACATTCTCACAGAAATTACTTTGCTGCTTTGTAGAGATAATACAGTCTACCTGGCCATCCTCTGTGACAAAGAACACAGGTTATTTAGCTAAAAGCAGCTTTTATATTTTCATTGATAATAGTAGGCTTTGTTCACTGCAGGTTGCAAAAGCTTCGTTCCAGAGGAACAATGATGCCTTAGATGCTGCTCTTTTTTACCTTGCTATGAAGAAAAAGGCAGTGGTGTGGGGTCTGTTTAGGTGAGTTCTGCTAACTTGAAGTTTGATTAAATCTTAATTGAACCAGGAATGCAAAGCAGAACTCATTCAAGAGTAGAGTTTAATTTCAAGTAATCTTGTTCAAGTGACAGTATGCTAAGGTATATAATAAATAGCTCTATACATTGCATTTCTTTATACAGGTCCCAGCATGATGAAAAGATGACTGCCTTTTTCAGCCACAACTTCAATGAAGACCGATGGCGTAAAGCTGCTTTAAAAAATGCTTTTGCTTTGTTGGGAAAACAACGTTTTGAACAATCAGCTGCATTTTTCTTGCTAGCAGGTTCACTAAAAGATGCTATAGAGGTATCTGCTTTTGAGAAATTAAGTTTTAGTTTCTAATTTGACCTGTATTACTGCATCCTTACAGGCTGGTCTCTGAAGTTTTCACAAATTGTGGCAGCACAAATGGGATGGTATGTCCACACAGGACCCCCTTGTGCCCTGCAGACATACCATTTACCTCCACGCTACTGTGAAAAGCAACTTGGAAGCTGATTTGAAAGCCAGAATAATTGTTCAGATACACCATTCCTCAGTGGAAGCACTTTTGGGAATAGTAGCTGTGATCCTTCTGCAAAACTTTGTTTGAACTACACAGTTAAATTGTAACACTCTGTTAAGCCTTCAGCTATTCTGCATGACCTGTTGATACAAAATTAAGTAAAAAAAAGAAGTCAAGAGCCCTCTTCTCAAGCAGCCCCGGGATCCCTTTTTAGTGGAGCTGTGATGCTGCTTTCCACAAGGGAGGTGGGAGCTGTGAGCAGGCTCATAAGCTGAGCAATATCTCCCAGGAGAGGATGGGAGTTAGAGAACCTTTAGAAATCCTGCCTATTTATTTACAGTATGTTTGTCTTCACTTGAGAATGTATTTTCCTCAGAGATGCAATTCTGCAGAAGATGGTGTGAAAAATATCTTACCAGTGATGTAATAACATTGAAGTTGAAGGGCAATTATTTTACTAGATAGAATAAGAGCACACATCTTTGTCTTCTGCCATATTAATTTTTAATGCTGTGTACTGCTATTCATATTAAAATCCCTAAAACAGAGAAAAGTACTCTTCTTCCCAAACGGAAGTAAATGTTACCTGGATATATATCACTTACCACACTATTGACCTGAAGATTAATTTATAATTCAAAGAAGAGACATGATGAGAAAAAAATTATCTGTTCTGTAAACATATATTGCTACTCACTTTATTTTATAGACCTCCTTTTCCCTCATAAAACAATCTTTTCCTCATTGCTTATCATAGGTGTGCCTTGAGAAAATGGAGGACATCCAGTTGGCCATGGTGATTGCTCGTTTGTATGAATCAGAGTTTGAAACCTCTGTCACATACACCTCCATTCTCTATGAAAAGATTCTGGGTTGCCAGAAGGATGGAACTGGATTCAGCTGCACCAAGTTGCATTCTGATCCATTTCTAAGAAGCATTGCATACTGGATAATGAAAGATTACACACGAGCACTGGATACATTACTGGAACAAACACCCAAAGATGATGATGAAAACCCAGGTAAGGGAAGCAATCTGATGGGCCAAACATATTAAGAAAAAGAAGAGTGAGAGAAATGCCTTTAAACAATATAAATATCTATTTCGAATTTCTTCCAAGTATTGTCTCCAACCCTCTAACACTAAACTTAGTTCCTGCTGTCAGCTAAGCTCATGAGAGCTGTCTTTGTTTTGCACTTCCACACAATACTAGTAATGAATGCTGGTTGGTCTTTTTTCCAGTGGACTTAAATTCTCACTCTTGCTTGTAGGAATTAGCAGTATTGTAGCAGGATTTCCTATCCCATCTCTTCAAGATTAATATTAAGTGACAGGTGGCTACATAGGTTTCATATTCCCTATAGGGATTTCCTTGGGGAAATCTCTACCTGGATGATCATCTCAGCTGCCTTTTAGCTTAGCTGAGTGCAATGTAACTGCAAGGCAAATGAGAGAATTTGGTATCTTTCTACTCTTCCAGCTCATACCTTTATTCTTTGTGTGGGGAATAAGTAATTATTTCATTTTATTTTGGTAACTAGACCCAAAATTGTCTTTGTGTGTTTTGATAAATCTCTAATGCAGGAAATAACTGCAAAACAAAATAATACCATCTACAAGGCGTTTTCAGTAGATGTCATATCTGTTTGATTCCTCAGTTATCGTCAAATCCTGCAATCCTGTGGTGTTCAGTTTTTACAACTATCTTCGGACCCACCCTCTGCTCATCCGAAGATACTTCAGCTCGCCAGAAGGAACGCTGGCCACCTTAGGTCTAAAAACTGAGAAAAGCTTTGTTGATAAAATTAATCTTATAGAAAGAAAATTGTTCTTCACTACTGCAAATGCTCATTTCAAAGTGGGCTGCCCTGTGCTAGCACTTGAAGTCCTTTCCAAAATTCCAAAAATAAGGAAAAAGTCTACTGTAGCTGGAGAAAAAGATTCATCCAGTCCTTCAATCCAGGCTGATGTTTCAGATTCCAAAGTACTACAGGATGGTGCTGGAAGTGGTGATATAGACTGGTCAAAACCCATTTCAACTTCCTTTGCTTTGGAGAGTACTGTTGAATCTTCAGCACAATTTGACTGGAGTCAACCAGCAGTAAAATTTGATGATGAGCCCCTTACTCTTGATTGGGGTGAAGACAAAAATGGGTCAGATGAAGAAGACAAGGATGTTGGGATAATGATGAAAAAGTCTGATTCTAAGAGTGAGGATGAGAGGACCTCAGACACCAGCATGGCTCAAACACCACGTGGGGAGGGTTCTGAGGCAGGAGACACTGAGGTTGATGTTATTGCTGAGCAGCTGAAGTTCAGAGCCTGTTTGAAAATCCTTATGACTGAACTGAGGACTTTGGCTACAGGCTATGAAGTGGATGGAGGAAAGCTCAGATTCCAGCTGTACAACTGGCTGGAAAAAGAGATTGCTGCTATGCATGAAATATGCAACCACGATGCAGGGGACAAAGACTACTGTAAAACATACACCAAAGTAAACGGGGATCTGCTTGACCCCGAAGATATTATGGACAAGCCAGACATTGGCTCATACGAACGGCACCAGATCGAGAGGCGGAGGTTACAGGCAAAGAGAGAACATGCCGAGAGACGGAAGTGGTGGCTGCAGAAGAACCAAGCTCTGCTCAGAGTTTTTCTCAGTTATTGTAGTCTTCATGGGGCACAAGGTGGAGGCTTAGCATCTGTAAGGATGGAGCTGAAGTTTTTGCTGCAGGAGTCACAGCAGGTAAAGCAAATTCAGCTCATTTCTACTGATGAATGTGAGCAGTTCTAGACTGGCAGTTATGTCAAACGCATGAGTTTGTGCCTAGACAAATGCTGCTGATGTTGTGCAAGTCTAATGGTCACGATCATTTTAACATTCTTGGAGAAAGAACTTGCTATTTAAGTGTGCTGCTTTTCCAAATGCAGGTTTTTTGGTTCTGAAGAATCTGCTATGTGACACTGAGGATCAGGCTACTTATGATTATGGAATATATATTGTAGCTGCAGCATTGTATGTGTTATTATGATATAGTTTTGCTCATAATTTCTAGGTATCTAAATTAAAAATTCACAGTTACTGTAATAAAATGGTAAATTACATTCAGTTACTGAAATAAAATCTCATTCCTAGACCTCTGCAGATCATGCAAAAAGAGCTACAAGGAATGGGATCTTAGCTTCAAGGCTCAACAAATAATATAAAATCAGACAGGCTACTGCTGTCTTTTACTCTATTATAGCATTTTCTACATTTCATACAAAAAGATATTTTACAGCAAATATTAATTACTACACTGAGCTACAGCAGATAATCTCATACTGGACAAGTCTTTTAACATACTCTAGTCCTAGATTTCTCCTATTTCAAATGGCAACAGAAAGCTGCTTTGATGGTACTTGGCATAGAATGTACATTTAAGAATTTTATGAAGTTCTGTTTGTTTCCCCTTGAGAAACTCAGATGAGTACAAATTTGGCTCTGTTACTAAATTGAACCAGTGACTATTGTATCAACTTGTGCTACAGCAAGTCCACTTTTAGTTAGTGTTTCTTAATAGACAATCTCCACGCTTCCCAATGAACTACATGAAAATACTCTTCCTGCATGAAATCAAAATGTGCTCCAGCAAATTTGGCTATGGGTTCTGAACCTTGTTATTATAGTAAATAATAACTTGCTTTTGACAGTAAAATCTTGTCTGTACTGAGTAGACAGGAGTGGAAGTCGATAAAAAACCTGGGAAAGATATTTAAAATGTAAAATTATCTCTATTTTTAAAATTCTTTTTCTCAAAGCAGTTATTTTTAATACCATCTTTTCTTTTAAACAGGAAACTACTGTAAAGCAACTTCAGTCTCCGCTTCCACTACCCACAACACTACCATTGCTTTCTGCAAGCATAGCATCCACAAAAACTGTGATAGCTAATCCTGTGCTGTACTTAAACAACCACATCCATGATATACTTTACACTATTGTGCAGATGAAATCGCCACCACATCCTAATATTGAAGATGTCAAGGTAATTCATAGTTTTAATCTAAGGCCTAATGTTTGATGAAATGGAAAAATAGTAGGAAAAGATAGGAATGAGCACAGGGTGGGTTTAAGTAAGTTTGCTTTTTTAATGGTTTGACAGTACCATTTTCTTCACACTGTGGATTTCATTGAGCTTTCCAAGAAACCCTTGCATTTTCTCTTTCTGAGAACTGGAGTGTTTTTGTTGCACTGTGAGGCAGAACCAATTATTTTGTTACTCTTGGAGACTAAAGGAATTTATAAGCACATAACTGAGGTAAAAAAAGAGATTTTTGATAAAACTATTACATAATGACTACACAAACGTTTTGTATTTTATGCATCTTGAGTAGCTATTACTACACTGAACTCCAGTGTTATATAGTACAGCTTCCAGGAACCATTCCATCAAATTCATTGTCATAACAGGACATGCTTAATCACTGCTTCAGTATGCTCATTTACTGTGGCTGTTCTGTATTAGAATCAAGTTAATTATCTTGACATAATATTAGCAGGTGTTGACTGCCATCAAATTATCTTGAACAAACAGTTGTGATTTTCTAAGCACGGTATTATATACGTAAAGTAACATTCAGTTACTATTTCTTGCACTTGGTTTTAAACTAGGACAGTCCTGCAGAACACATTTCCAATATTCTTTAGAAAGAAATGTATTTTACTCACCTTTTATATAAAACATATAGCTTATTGGTTCTCTTTATTTTAGGTGTACACACTTCATTCTTTAGCAGCTTCACTTTCTGCATCCATTTATCAAGCACTATGTGACAGCCACAGCTACAGGTAAAGAGGGAAGTTTTCATACAGTCCTACACTTGCAGTATACTTTGTGCATCCTAAATGGAAATTCTTCCTGCATGTGACTTAAAAAGGGATTAAATATTTGTGTATGGGTAAAGATACTTTAACACATTAAATATTGCTAACTTTGATATGCCTGATCAATTTTACAGAGATAAAATAACATCAACTATTCAGTTTTTTTCGATAAATAGCAGAAAAATATGATGTCACTCTCACTTGGGACACTCACTTTCTCATCAGAAAAAAATTTATTTGTATGTAGCAGTCAAACAGAAGCAAATCAGTTTACTGGGATGGTTTATCAAGGACTGCTTTTGAGTGATCGACGCAGGCTGAGGACAGAAAGCATTGAAGAGCACGCAACTCCAAACTCATCTCCTGCTCAGTGGCCTGGTGAGGCTAAAATAAGGTTACTTTTAGCTCCACGTGCCAGAATTATTTCACTGTCCTGTATGAGGGATGAAATAGTGGATAATCAATGACAGATGTTTCTAACTTAGTTCTCAAAATAGGAACAGCCTTTCACTTTTTCACATATCAAAACAAATAAAATAAACTTTGTATATGGCAAACATCTTGCTTGAAGAAGAGACCACAATCTTTAGGATAAACTTAATGATAATTTGTTATCCCAGAATGTTTTCCTGCACACTGCCTAACCCCCTAGCAATGCTACTTCTATTAATTGTCTCCACAGTACTGTCCTACATGCATGCTGTACTTGGTGTAGCTATCAAAGCACCTAATTCTGATGTACAAGCGCAAACTGTGGAAATGGTGCAGGGATTTCATGGGCACACTGAACTGCCCTTGGTATTTGCAGAGAAGTGCAATGCAGAAGTCCCAGACCTGAGAAGGCTTTTTATAATTTTGACCTTTATGATTTTACAAAAACAGTTAATAGTGTGTTTCATCTGAATAACAGCATCATGTTGCTACTAGTGTTTACCATGCAGTGTAGAGATAAAATGTTTTCTTTTTGTCCTCCTTTGTTCTCCTACTCATTTAATCCCTGAACTTTTCCTCTTTGCAGGTGTGAGTTCACTTATCAACCTCCTAAGTTCAGCTCAGGATGAAGACCAGCCAAAGCTGAACATCCTGCTGTGTGAAGCTGTGGTGGCCGTGTACCTGAGCCTCCTGATCCATGCCCTGGCCACCAACTCGTGTAACGAGCTGTTCCGGCTGGCCGCGCACCCCCTCAACAGCCGCATGTGGGCTGCTGTCTTTGGAGGGGGAGTCAAGCTGCTCGTGAAACCCCGCAGGCAGTCTGAAAACATCCCAGGTACACTCTAATGATGTGCATTTCATACCTCTTCATAACCTGGTAGGAGAACCTTCCTTCCTTTTAAAGACCAAAATAGAATTTAGGAATTACTGGCAAGAAAACAGTTCTATTAACTGAAAAGCAGAAACAAATAATAGCCTTGCAGCTATCCTTTGTAATGGCACCCAACACATTTTGAATTTGCCATAAAAACTGTATAGTTATTATAGTAATAATAGTAATATTAGGTGCTTGCTTATAACATTTTTCAGAGCTTTCAGCCCTTAAAAAAACCAGGTAATATAAATCAGTGCTAATACCTATGGGTTTCTGTACATAAGATAAATGTTACTATTTAACAACTGCAGTAACTTGGAAACAGTATTTCTGAAATCAATGTCTATTGCAAGGTAGGATTTCACCTAGCACAGGACCGCAGAAGAAATACCAAGTTCATCTGGCAGAAAAAAAGCTCATGCATATGTATGTGCCAACTAAACACAGGATTTTTACAAAGACAGATGAGCAAGTGTTAATATGTTGCATGAGGAAAAGCAAAAGTGGAGATTGAATTCAGACTCTGAAGACAAAGACAGATACAACAATTTGTGATAAACTTCAGCAATACCAAAAATCACGTCACACAGACTTTTAAATCATCAACAGGCTTGAAACGTATACAAAAATTAGACACTCCCTCTCCAGAATATAGAACAAAACAGTAATAAGGCATTGCACCATTATGAGTATGCACAACAGGTATTTGTCAATCATGGAATAACTTAAAGTCATTTAGGGCAGTTATTTTCATAAGGTGATAATGTGAATAACTTCTGTAAGTCATGTTCATTTGAGATGTATTCTGTTTTCCTTTAACCTTCAAGCTGCTACAGCTTCTGATGTTTCAGAGGATGGTAACGAAGGTTTGTAAAGACTTGCAGTGTAGATGAGTGTTGGTAGTGGCTTTTTTGGACACAAAGAATAGTTTTTAAATACCTAGCTCCCTTGTAATAAAGTAAGTGTGATCTTCAATGTTGCCTGGTCAATAACACTTTGAAAATCAAATTCCACAATAATATTTTGGTTACTCTTAAGGCATTTTAAATCATAATACTTGAAAGCAGACTTCAGTTGTCAAAAAGCCTGTCCTTCTATTCGAATTTTCTTTGTTACCCTAAGGATTCCTTGGCTTATATTTGAGTAACTGCTAATTGTGCAGCATATTGTTTATTGATATTTTACATATTACTTTATTTCTCAACAAAGTTTCTGAGTTTATTTCTTTCTTGAGAAATTTTTCAGCTAAAAGAATTTTTTAAAGCTGCATCTCCTGAGAACTTAAACCAATGTGTAAATGTAAAGTAAAATGTATTTTTTTGTAATATATCCAATGTCTAAATGCCACAGTTATTGAATTTATCATAGTGAAGCTCTTTTATGATTACACTTACTTTATTTAGGCTGGCTTTGATTCTAAATCAGTAGAAATTAGTACTAATAACAGTGGTGTTAGTTGCTTCAGTTATAAAGTACAGACATTTTAAAGATGCAATATTAATATCAGCTTTTTTACTTACCTGAATGTAGCCCCTCCTCTCCCATCAGAAGAAATGGATAAACATCGCCGTCGGTTTAATATGAGAATGCTGGTGCCAGGAAGACCAGTAAAAGACAGCAATGTACCACCACCTGTACCTGCAGAAAGGCCCTCTTACAAAGAGAAGTTTATTCCTCCAGAACTCAGCATGTGGGACTATTTTATGGCAAAGGTAATTTCAAATGGAGAATGCAAGTTACAGTTCATAAAACCTTGCTTCTTCCATTAAGTTTTAAAGGACAAAAATAAACTAAAATAACTGAGCACTCTTAGTAGTAAGATGCAGAATATTATCCTGAAAATAAAAGATAAAGAGCCTACAAATCTATTACTTCACTTTCAAAACATGCCTCTTGTCAGTAATAGTGATTAATGCTTTTCCCCTCGCTAATTACTTATATTTTAAGGACATTGATTTATAGCCTAAATTACTGTTATTTAAACTCTGTGAAAGTCATAAATGAAGTCAGAGAAGAGATGAGGATATTGTTTTTATAGACTTTTGCTTTGCATTGCAGCCCTTTCTCCCTTTATCAGACAGTGGTGTTATATATGATTCTGATGAGAGCATTCACAGTGATGAGGAAGAGGACGACGCTTTCCTCTCTGATGTGCAGATCCAGGAACACACAGATGCCAATTCTTACAGGTCAGCAGAAATTGCCACTATTTTAGAATAATTATGTCACATGCTTACCTTTGCTTCCAAATTTAAAAAAAAAAAAATGGATCTTCTGCACCATCCAACCTAAGTCAAACAATTCTAGTACTGTGGACAGATTTATCTATGGCCACGGAAGTGACAAATTCTCACCACAGCAACACTTCCCCATTTAGTTGCCAAAAAAAAAGGGATTAGTGTTACAGACAAGTAACGGATTAGGAAGTCTAGGTTGCGTAGTTTGCAGTTTTTTGAGGAGGGGAAAACAACTGAGAAACAGCCATTTTCATTTTTAATACTCAACATAAGGTACCACAATGCCAGCTCTAGAATAATGGTTTAAACTGCTGATTCAAGCATGTAGTTTTTGAATGAGGTGCAGATTAAATAGAACTTTTCTACAGTGTTTTTCTAACCTGGGTATTTGCTTGTAGAAAAAAAATACTCTGTAGATGGCTCTTAATGTTTTTTTAACATGGCTAAATCTATTCTTTCTGTATAGCTGGGCACTTCTACATCTGACAATGGTAAAATTAGTTCTGCACAACATTAAGAACTTCTTTCCCATTGCTGGTCTGGAATTCACTGGTACGCTAAACCCTGCTTTACGTTTTATTTTTCTGTGTCTGTGGCTTTCTGTCAGACTTCATGTTTTAATTCTAACTTTAAAATTCAGATAATTAAATCCCTTATTTATTACAATTTTCAACATGTACATTTTCTTTCAAGTTTTTTTTTGATGGTTATGTTATTATGGGGTTTTTATACTCACTGTAATTAAATAATTTTTTTTTCTCTAAGCCTTATTTTATTAATATTTCTGTTTAGATCTGCCTGTAACATCTCCATTGGGCATTGCTGTAATAAAAAATTTAGAACACTGGGAACAGATTCTTCAAGATAGAATGGACCAGTTTGAAGGCCCACCTCCAAACTACATCAATACTTACCCCAGTGACCTTGGTGTAGGGGCAGGACCAGCTATTCTCCGCAACAAAGCAATGATTGAACCTGAAAACACACCATTCAAGTAAGTGTTTCTTTCCTAGCAAAAACATATTCTTTGATCACAGAAATTCTAAAGAGCATTTCCTCCTCATGTTAAACAGCAAAAGGAAGGTTGTCTAGCTCTTAGGTCTAGTAGCCAATGTTCTACAGAAACCATTTTCGCACTTCCCTTTGATCATTCTTGTGCAGCTGCCTGTCTCCTGCAGCAGCCTTTACTTACTCTGCTGCACCTTTCACAGCTGCAACAAGAAAGGAAAATGAGGAAAGAGCAGAGGTGGGTGGAATCAAGTGCAGTGGCTGCTGCTGGGAACACCCTATTCAACGTGTTTTACTATTCCTTCAGTAGCAGTTGTCTCTCACCCTATCCCAGCAACAAGAGTTATATAATACATGCAGATGTCTGGGGGAGGAGAAAGACAGTTGTACTAAGGTCTTTTTAAGGCTAATCCTCCTGTGTTTAGACAGTGTCATGCCTGGGGGTGTTTGTAAATATAGATAGTGAACTGTGTTTTCGACTCAAAAATAGCTTGCTTTTCTCAGTATATTAAACTACAACTGAGTCAACAGCACAAAATGACTCAGCAGTGCCCTGGCAGCCAGAAGGGCCAAACTTGTCCTGGGGAACATCAAGCACAGCATCATCAGCCAGGCAAGGGAGGGGATTGTCCTGCTCTGCTCTGCACTGGGGCAGCCTCACCTCGAGTGCTGGGGCACTTTGGGGCACCACAATATAATAAGGATGTAAAACTGTTAGAGAGCATCCAAAGGAGGGCAGTGAAGGGTCTGGAGGTGAGGAGCAGCTGAGGGCACTTGGTCTGTTCAGCCTGGAGGAGACTGAGGGGAGACCTCACTGCAGTTACAGCTTCCTTGTGAGGGGAAGATGAGGGGCAGACACTGATCTCTGCTCTGTGGTGACAGTGACAGGACACAAGGGAATGGCCTGAAGCTGGGCCAGGGGCGGTTTTGGTTGGTAATTAGAAAAAGGTTCTTCACCCAGAAAGTTGTTAGGCACTGTAACAGGCTCCCTGAGGAAGTGGGTACAGAATCACTGGCAAAGTTCCAGAAGTGTTTGGTCAACACTCTCAGGCATGCAGTGGAATTCTTGGGCTTGAGTTGGTATTCAATGATCCTTTCCAGGTCAGGATATTCTGTGCTTATTTCCTTCTTCTGTTTTATCCAGATCAAAGGACTACTCAGCTCTTCCAGCAAAAAGGCTCTGGCATTTTCTTGTGAAGCAAGAACTTCTTCAGGAGACTTTCATAAGATATATATTCACAAAGAAAAGAAAGCAGAGTGAGGTAAACAAAGGATATAACTTTGTTTTAAAAAGAAAGCTTAATTGTAACTGTTCCTCAGTCTCCTCAGTATTTAATTTTTCTTCCCATTTTTCATTGACATTTCAGTTTCTCTCATTCAACAGTGTTTGGATTTTTTTTCAAAATCCACATGACTGTCATGTTGTTGATTGGGTTATCAACTGGACCAAATATTTTTAGACAAGACGTATCTCACCTTTATGTATTTGAATATTGTCCTAATAAACAGAACATTTACAATAACAGTAATAAGCAAAGAAATCTGAATATTCATTCTTTTGTTGTGTCATACTGAAAAAGAAATTTAAATGTGCTATTCATTTGTGTATATGTATATATGCATGAATAATATATACATATAAAAGTAATATTATATAGTAATATATAATATGGGGCTTTACAAATTGTACCAGTTACAACTGCTATGTTCTAACTGAAAATTTAAGCCAACACATAAATATCATGGGAAATAAGAATATGATTTAATATCTTTTAGAATTCCTGTAAGTATGGAGTTTGTGTGTGTATTACTCCTCCATTTATTTACTATATCATACATTTTGTGTTCATCTAGGAGGCATTACATTTTAAGTGAGTTTGTTTAGATTCCTGTCTTAGTTTCTGTGCCTTTTATAAAAAGTTGAAAATACATTTGTCATCATTTACTGACAGAGTGGCCTTTAAAATCTAGTTTGGAATGTTTCATTCTTTTTTTATATTTGTTTGTGCATGTGTTTTGTGTTTGTGACTGTGTGATGTTATGTAGTCTGTAGAAGATCGTGTGGAGCAGGTCAAACAAAACTGCGTAGCAGAAGATCACAAAAACAAGGTAGTATCCCTTCTCCCAAACCTCTAGCACATTCTTAAAAGTTCTGTGGAACTGGCTTTTCTTTTCTAATGTGACTAACAGAAGCTGTGTGTTCCGTGTAGTCTGTGTGACAGGCTTTTAATCCGTGAGCTAACTTCGGATGTCCTGATAATTGGGATGAGTGAACACCTTGTAAATAGTGTTGCACACACAACTTCGTGTTTCTTACACTCAAATATCACTTTTGGCTTCTAGAACACCAAAGAGTATGAGAAGTCTAAAGTTTAGCTACTGAAACAATGCTAAGGCCACTGAACTTTTCTTGCATGAATTTTGTATAGATTTTTGCACTCTGAATGTACTGCTACAAGATGGATTTTCACACTAATTGAAGTTTTTTATAAATGTTTTGTAGGTTGAAGCAGATCTTGGCTACCCTGGAGGAAAAGCAAAAATCATTCACAAAGAATCAGATATGATAATGGCATTTGCAGTTAACAAGGTAAGCTTTCAAATACTATGAGAAATGTAATAAAAGATCTTAATTATAGTTAGTATAAATTTTGTATTTGTGCTGCATAGGCAAACAGCAATGAAATTGTTTTGGCATCTACACATGATGTTCAAGAACTTGATATTTCCGCTCTACTGGCTGCTCAGTCATTCATATGGATTGGGGAAGAATATGACAGAGAGTCTAAAAGGTAGGATTGTTTCTTTGTGGTTATATTAATAAGAATATCGATTTTTTGTGAGGCTACATCTGTATTACCTGAGTAAGCACAAATGGGGCATACAAAAATGTTAATTACTCTTCTTCAGTAGGTTTCATGTTGCTTTGCAAGTGAGGGAAAGAAAGAGAGTAATTACTGTCTTTAGGCATGTCTGCACTGCTCAGTGAAGTAAAATCCCATGTGCTGTATAAGATAATCAAGGAGGTGCTACCTTGGACACCCTGCAGTTCCCTTGCATCAGGGCAGCATGGAGGCAGCTGTGGTAGCTGATGCTGGTTGTTCCTGTCCCCTCCATTCCTGTGTGAGAGCTGTGAAGGCAGCAGCTGCAGTGAGCACTCCTCTCTACCAGCTCTCTGCACACACAGGTCAGGAGCAGCCCAACAATATTCTTCTCAAGGGAGCTTATATTCTTATCTTGGGATCATCTCTTGAGATTAAACATGGATAGATTTGGGGCACGTGGAAAGAATTTGTACTACATAAGTGCAGGAATTTTCAATTTATAGTCTCATCATTGTCACTTTCTCTACCCACTGCTATTAGACAAATAAGCAAAGATCATTAGGAGCACAGAAGCATTTGTTCAAAGCAGAACTGTTCTTTCACAGCTCCGATGATGTTGACTTCCGGGGTTCTACCACAACACTGGCTCCTTCAACTGCCCCATCGTTTGGAGTGAGTCAGATCCAGCCATCTCCATCCATGCCCTGGCTGGGCACTGGGCAGACCAGCACTGGAGCTGGTGTGGTGAGTACTTTTGTGTGTGCAGCTCAGGAGAGCAGCACTTTTATCATGCGTTACTTAGTAGAGAGACCTAGTGTGCATTTGTCGTCATACTGTCAGTCCAATATTGACATAAACAACAGTGAGCAAGACCTGGCCAAAAAGAAGGCCCAACTAAGCATTTTCTCACATACTGTGGCACAGAATTATTGTGATACAGAAAACAAGGGGATAATCTGGGTGGTTTTTTTTCTTATGGAAACTTTGATTTAGGACCACTCAAATAATGTTAGCTTAATAGATTTTTTTAACTACGGGACACTCATCATATAATAGTATAAACAAAACTGAACAGTGTGTTTATGTCTTTTTCAAAATTATTTTAATTTTTCTTTGTTTCATATAAAGCTGATTAAAAGAAATCTGAATAACGTCAAGAGAATGGCTTCACATCCAGTCCATCAGTATTGTAAGTGAATCACTAGTATGGAATTGCTAAATTTCTACAAAATACTGTACTATTAATGATCATCTTTTAATCTCAGATCTTACAGGAGCACAGGATGGAAGTGTGCGAATGTTTGAGTGGACAAGGCCACAGCAGCTGGTGTGCTTCCGGCAGGCTGGCAATGCCAGGGTGACACGGATGTATTTCAATGCCCAGGGAAATAAGGTAAGTACAACGTGGAGGGTTTTTGGGGTTTGGGGTTTCTATTCATAAGGAAACGTTTGGTTGAGCTGTGACCTCTAAAGCAGTTTTAACTGCTGCCATGCAGAGCCAGTGGGATGCCCTAGAACGGTGGTATCGTGTCGCACATTTTGGCTGCATGTGGGAGCTTCGTCATAAACCTGACCCTTATTCTCCTTTCTCTTCTCTCAGCTCCACACTGCTGTCTTGTATCCTATTTGCTGCATTTTCACACTATTTGTTCTCCCTCTTCAGAAATATGCGTTCCCATGTGGTGACCTTTTTAAACTAAACATTTTTAAAAAACTACCGAGATCTCTTATTTTATAGTTGCACACTTGTATCAATCATAGAATCATTAAGGCTTGAAATGACCCCCAAGGTCTTCAAGTCCAATTGTCAGTCATAGGCACAGGTCTTCAAGAAGTGCCTCCCACTTTGCATTATGGCCAAGTTTAAGTTTTCACAGAATGCATTACCTAGAAGACCCTAGAAGACAGAAAGTGAGTGTTTCCCTGAAGTCAGCAGTTTACTGTCGTGAACTCAGCATCCAGTAACCACTATGTCATGCTAATTAATTCAGTTTGTTCCTTGCAGGTTGGTGTTGCTGATGGTGAAGGTTTTCTAAGTATCTGGCAAGTAAACCAAACCACCTCAAATCCTAAGCCCTACCTGGTAAGTAAACAGAATTTTTTTATTGTTATTATTATTGTAAAAGAAAGCAAAGTCTTTGGTACTTGAGACAGGCCCAGAGCATACAACTTTACTGAGACATATTTGATTTTGCTGCTTTTTAATTGGCACACTTCATCAAAACAACTGCAGAGTTTCAATGATACATCTTTGGAAAACTAATTGCACAATAACCATAAGCTACAGTGTAATTGCAAATACTACTTCAACATTACCCTTGTTTAAATTAAAAATCAGAGCCACAAATAATGACTTTACAACCCCAAAACTTAGTAAAAATACACTCCTCAGTACATGAATACCATGCTTAATTTAAAATTCAGGCTGCTGTCATACACTGTACTGTGGATTTGTTCTTTGTCGCTTGTTACAGTATCTTTTCATTTTTTACTGGATTTTAATACATTTAATCCATTGTTCCATTTTCAGTTTCAAACTGTCAGTTTTTAAGCTTTGTTTCAAAGACTGTGTTTTGCTATCACTGGCGTCAGACTGACAGTAGTTACTTTTGATGCAAACAACAGCTGGTAAGATGTCATTTTTCTGTTTGTTTTGTTTTTAATAGAGTTGGCAGTGCCACAGTAAAACCACAAGTGACTTTGCATTTATAACCTCTTCAAGTCTAGTCGCTACATCGGGACAATCCAATGATAACAGGTGTGTTTAAAGAAATAATGAAGAATTTCAAAAATAGTTATCTCCCTTAACTTGCTAACCTCTTGGACATTAATGCGTGACTGACATTTTATGACTCAGTGTTCTAAGTTTTGTTACAACTTGAACTGGCCAGGTAATTTCTTTGAATATCATCTCTTTGGTTGCTTGTTTCCCAAGTTTAGTTTGTGTGAGTGGTCAGTAATTAACCAGTTTTTTCAGGTTGTATTTCAAATGTAACTACTTTGACATGATGCTGTTGCTGGGGGTAGAAATATGTTCGGCAAAACAGGATAATTCTTTTTCTCTAAAAAGAATAATTTCTGTAATTTCTTGACACAACCTATGATTAGTACACATTTTAAGGGTAGAAGGTATAGTTCCACTAAGAAGCATAAAAGAGCAAAGACAAGAATTAAAACTCTTAGTTCTTTGCAAAAGCTCTCCAACAACTACAGAGTGTTCAATTCTGCCTTCTAGACTGACATAAAATGTGAACACTTTTGGAGTCATGTCACCCCATGAATCACTTGGCAATAGACCCATAATGACTTTTGGTTTTTTCTCCCTCAGAAATGTGTGCCTCTGGGACACCTTGGTTTCATCTGGTAACAGTCTTATACATGGTAAGTACTGTGGTGAAAATTAAACCTCTGCTTCTTACTGGCTGAGGAAATACAGCTTGTGCATGCATTTGGGGCAAGGGGAAAACCTTATTCTGGGGAACACCTAATACATGCACCAGACTGGTTCTGTATATTCTCTAGCATGATTTTAGTCTGCTCCTTATGGAAAAGTATGAAGAAAGGACATGAGAGACTGGTTTGGGTTGGAAGGGACCTTAAAATAATCTCTTTCCACTTCCCTTGCCATGGGCAGAGATGCCTTTCACTATACCAGGTTGGTCAAGATCAGCTATATGTTTTTTAAATCAGGAATTACCTGAACTTCATATGATGAATTTTATATTTTCTCAAATTTTAAATTCAGGTATGACCCTGTATTCTAAAGTAACTTAAACTGCATACGATGCTTTCTTTTGCATTTGATCTAGGTATCTCTTATGAGAGCAATAAGCTGTCAGCTGATAAGACATTACCCATACGTGTCTGCAAAGTTAGAAAATATTCAGATAGCAATTTATAGAAGAAATGCATTTTAAAATCAAGAGCTATTTACAGTTTCAAATCTATTAAATTCTGACATCCTTCTTCTTCAGCCTTCACTTGTCATGACCACGGTGCCACAGTACTTCAGTATGCACCCAAGCATCAACTGCTTATTTCTGGAGGTAGGAAGGGATATATCTGCATCTTTGACATCAGGCAGAGGCAAATCCTGTTCACCTTCCAAGCACATGAGTCAGCTGTTAAGGCCCTTGCACTGGATCCTTCTGAGGACTATTTTGTTACAGGCTCAGCCGAAGGCAACATGAAGGTAAGGGATGGAGGGGCTGGGTTCTGAAGGGGGTGTTTGGCTGAAGTAGGGTATTGTCATATGTAAATAGCCAGATTAATGCAGTAAGGAAACAAAAACAAACCCCAGAACTCCAAACCTACGCTAGATGTACAGCCTGCTTGCTTTGCGTTTAAAATGTAAACTGAAATATACTGGTAGACTTCTAAGGCAAGTAGGTTTTGTCCTCCACTAAAGATTGGTCTTTTTAAGGTTGTGAGATTGAATTTAAGTGGATAAAGCAAAGTGCACAGTTCTGAAATCTTACCCTTGTTTTTCTCTCACTTAAAAATGTTCCAGCTTTGCTGTTGGACATTTCTCTGTAACACAGGGGGCGCTCAGCAACTTCAACATTGTGTAAAGTTTCTGTATCACCAAGTTCTAATTTTTTCTCCTGGTAATGTAGCCCCAGACAGCTACTGAGATGTCAGAGTAGGAAGAAACAAACACCAAGATGAAAACAAACAAACAAAACAAAACAAAAGAAAACCCACCAAACCAGAAATACAGTCCCTGTTCTAAGGGGCATTTTACCTGAATACTAAAGGAAGGAAGTACAACAAAGAGAAGGCAAATACAGTTTCTTTCCTTTTAGCTGGAGGACTGCTTAGCAGGTGCTTTCATGGCCTGGCCTTGATGAGGCTCCTGCTACTTGGGACACAACAGGCAGCTGTGCTTCCAACCACTCTGCTTATTAAATGTGCAGCTACTCTCTGCAGCATTCCTTAGCAGGAAAGCATTTCCAGCTGCTGCAAAGCTGACAGTAGTCATCTGGGATGAAAATACAACCTGTCCATTTTTGCAGCTTTCACAGGGGGAAGCTGGGAGGAGGACTCTGATCAGGTAACACAGGGAAGCTTCACCCTGCCCAGTACTCAGCTGGTCCACAGTAAGGCAGCCTTACACTGCATCAGGAGCCTCTCAGGACACTTGGACTTGTAGTAATTGTTGCAATGAGGCAAGAAAAAATGCTTTGTCGTTGTTGAACAGAGTTTAGAGCAGCCAGGAATCTGAAACATTAGGTGGGAAAATACAAATCCTTTAATATTCATCTCCTTTTGTCATTCTTTTGATACAGGTGTGGAGACTGACTGGCTACAATTTAATTCATTCATTTAAAAACGAACATGCTAAACAATCCCTTTTCAGGAATATTGGTGCTGGTGTCACCCAGATTGAGACTGTGCAAGGCAATCGTATCTTCTCCTGTGGAGCAGATGGCACACTGAAAATGAGGGTTCTTCCCAATGCTTTCAATGTACCTTCAGGCATTTTTGACATTCTGTAGCTAATCCTGGTTTCTATAATGTCCCTATAAGTAGCTAAAAACCCAGTGATATGCACTGTGGAAAGAAAACAGTGTGTTTCCTTTCAAAGCAGTTACTGCAGCATTAAGTATTATGGGGAGAAAACCAACAGTTTTACAACAGATTTATTTTGAATGCACCCATAAGGATCACTGGGGTGGAAATGCATGTACTGGGTTGTAAAAGCAAGGAATCCAGCCCAGTGTTGCAGGTCGTGGGGGGGTTATTGCTCAGAAACCCACAAGCTACATTTCCTAAGTGTGTTGTCAAGATCCTGACAGCTGTCAGTCACTTCACAAGCACTGTGGCTCTACAAGTCAGTAAGCATTTCTGACGTGATTCTGATTACTTTTATTCCAGTTTTTCCCACTAAATGAAGCATGTGTACAACTTCTCATTGTAAAATAGTTTAGTTTCAATTAAGGGTACTCAGTGTATTTGATTTCTGCAGAAAGTGTAATGGATGCAAACGCCGTGGAACATGTGCAATCAAGGATGTACTGTGAGAGATGTATCATTTTATGCTGAGATTTTTTCCCAGTTAGTATTATTGCACAGTTGATACTGTAACTTGCACATCAACACATTTTTAAATGCGATGGGGTTTAATTTGCACAGTATTTTCCTTTCTTTCTGAGCTGTGTTTTCTATTGGACACCTGCCTTTACTTTAGGAATGTATTGTAAGCACTAAATGTTTGTAGTGAAGACATCCATCTTTCTAGTCAGCTTTTAGTTTTGAAAATCATTTGTCCAGAAAATACTTCATTAAATGAAGCTGTTAAGAGAATACCAATGGAACATATAATGCCACATTTCAGATGAATGTCAGGCTTTATGTGGCCAGCTAGTAAATAGTGGATAAAACTGGTAATAAAATTATTACCAGAGTATATTGTATAAACTATGCAGAGTTCAATATTGTTTGCTTGTAATATAACTAGCTACTGTTGTCAGATGTATTTTTCTGTTGTAAACAAAAAACATGTTCTTCAAGGACTGGAATGAGTGTCTGTGTATTTAAATGTTAACAAACTGTCTTATTCCTCCAATGAAATTTTGATGTCTGTGCTGTATTGTAAGATATACTAGACTAAAAAGCACCTTTTTCCAAAGGTGATTTTAAATTGCAGCCTGTGAAGTTGAAGTATGAAAAGAAGGAAGGGTAAATGTCACTATTTAGTTTTCCCTTTGTAAGTTAAATAAATTACTTTTATTTCATGGAACAGCCCTAGAACTCTTCGTTATATTTAAACATATTTATCTGAATCTCCAACACACTGACTGGATGCTTCCTGAGTTGGCTTAAACTTGACCTCAGACTGTACTGAAATAAAAAAGATTAGCTGTTTACATTTTATTTTCAGCTGTTCTTGAGAAGTGCAAGGTTAACAGAATTAAGTTGCACAGCTGCAAGAAGAAGAGAAAAGAGGTAGAATTTCCTGGCCTTCCTTCTCCAAGAGGTTGATCCAAGTGTTTCAACAATGTTATGCAGAAGTTTACCATGCTTTGAGATAGGTACATTATCTAGAAAGTATCACATCTGCCTTGAACTGTGTTTGCCCGAGTATATTGCTGACTTTGGGGGTATTTTAGCTGAAAATATTTACTTTATTAGTACCACAATTCAATTTTTAAAACAACACCACAATCAAACATGAAAAAAGCTACCAACTAAAATGCCCACACCCCCCACAAAAGTCACAAGCAGCCCACAGAACTGTAGCTCTGGAGTGGGAAGTGTCACACTCTTTATACAGGTGTAGATAGAATTGTTAGTCTGTGAGTTTTGGTGTATATACTAGTTCAAAGTATTAATTATGATTTTTTGTTCCCTTCTGCATCTCTCTCCTTAGCATGCAAGGCCTTAGTGATAACAGCAAGTATCCTGAGAAGAGCCCAGCCATCCCTGTCACACTCTGGAGCTTAGCTGCAGCAGAGGAATTCTTCCAGCACATTTGCTAGACAAGGTTCTGCAGGCACAGACATTCCCAAATTCATTAATCCCTTTGACAGTGCCTGGATCACACAGGTATTAAACAGCTCAGTGCAGTTCAGGATTTAAATAACACTTCGCTTCTAGATATTTGAGTGCACTCCATGAACTTTAGCAATATGCACAGGCAGCTTAAAAATTCAGGCAGGGGTCTTCCAAGAGCCTGATTTTGAATCTAGATACATAAAACAACAGTAGAGAATTTTTTTCCAGTGTTAAATTTAGAAATCTGAAATACCAGAACAAAATTAAAATCAAAAAGTTCCTATGATTTCTCACCTCTAGCTCTCAAAAATTTCAGTGTGAATTGGCAGTCTCTGACTTACAGTTAATAATAGATTAGGTCACTAAGCAGTATGATGATTCTAAAAATAGCAGCAAAACTAGTATACCCTTCATTTTATGATTTCATTTGTATGGATGAATGTGGGGACATTTTATTTTAGAAATATGCCTTACTATAATTAAATAGTTATAAGCAAGTTATACTGGTGTAGTTTGCGTGGCTATAAGAGCCAAGGAAGAGTCTGGAGCAACACAAGAAACTCAAATACTGTTAAAAATGAAGTTTTAATCATAAAGGTTATGTCTTTAATTTTAAACCTTGCTACTTTTCATGAAACTCTCCATTTAAGAAACACAATTCATGTGTATTCAGTATTTAATGTCATGATTCCCATTTTCCTTCTACTTTGGCTGGATTTTGCTTTTGATTATTAACACTTGATTTGACTTGTCAAATTTGAAGCTGTCTGCTTTTTCTCCTAATAAAACAGGTATTTCCATTCCCATTACTTTTAGTATCTTTAAACCTTTGTTCAGAAAAAAACTTCACAGAGAATCCATGGAAATTAAATGAAAGTGGTGAAGGCATTTGTACACAAAAGTTTATTAAATAGATGGTTATATTAGACCATTATCACTGACTAGAAAATGATTGCAGAGAAGATGATTGTAAATAAAAGTTACAAATAGTCTCTGCTGAGCACATGACCATGGAATAACCAATGTACATTAGACACAATTATCAGCTGAATAACGGGAAAAACAAAAGTACGTCTATGCTGTGTGCCAGCTGCAATAGTGAACAACAATTTTTAAAAAGATGAGGATGGCCTATGTAATTGAAGTGTGTTTATACAAAGGCACCTGCTGTCCCTTTTGTACACACTCACAAACCACCATCAGCAAACAGAAAATGATATCAAGTGAGGAGACCCTCATGTGTATGTCATAGAGCTTTAAATAAATCCTTTAGTCAAAGGTGGCACATGAGAATATATTCATCTGCCAAAATGGACTGGGTAAACCATCAAGCTCCCATTCTCCCACGTGTACAAATTCTTGTCTCGCAGACTGTACGAAAGCATAGCGAGAACAGACTGTGAAGACCGCAGCTCAAACCTTGCATCAATCTGCTTCCCTTTCAGTAAATCAAAAGCAAAACTTACTCTTATGTCCTTAGTGTCAGTAACATACAGAATGCCACATGCTATGAATGCATTGCCAGCCTTGCACTTAGGATAGCTGGTGTTGATGTGCCGAATGACTGAGAATGTTTCTTCGTCGATGTGTGCTACCATTATATTTTCATCAGTGCTTGAGGCATATATAATCCAAAGCCCCTTCTCGTCCACTGCTATGTTGAAATATGTCTTGGAGTTAGAGAAGAGGTAGTTCCGGCCATGGTGTAAGGCATTTTTAATGAGCAGTCTGCTCAGAGAGGATTTATCAAGCCCGAATCTGAAATGAGATACAGCAGGGATTCAGTACAGGTGATCAGTGCTCATCTCCACACACATGGGGTGGTGAATCACTGAAGAGGGGTTGTTGAAAATGCTTGTTCAAGGACCATTCTGATGTCATTTAAGTTCTCAAAGAACCTTCCAAAACACCAGGAGAAGATTCCAAAATATTTGGAAAAGGTCTGAAAGTTGCGCAAGGGCATGGACTTGCTTTGGTAGGTTTCACTTTATTTAGTCTATGAGCTTTATTATCACTGGGATGAAAGAAGCAACTCAAAGGAATGAGTATGAAAAGGTATGAAAAAAATTTGATACCAAGTGAAGGCCCAAAATTGGGAAATGGTATCTTTACAAAAGTTTGCTTTTGACTAGGTAGGAACTAAAGGGAAAAAATGTGATTGACCAAAGTAGCAGGAATTCTGGGCAGCTTCACCTAGTCTTAGAGTTCCTCTGATGGAAACAGTTCAGATAATGCAGTGTTTTACTCAAGTAGACATCAAAGGAATAAAAATTCTACTTTTGCAGAGCCAAAATTGTGACCTTATGCTGGCCTCAGTGGGACAGCCTGAATATTTCCATCTCTGATGTATAAAAATTGTTTTTATTCCTTGAAATTCCTTAATAGGTTGATAATCTGAGGGCAGGAACACTAAGCAGCTAAATCATGTTCCTCTACTGGTTTAGGAGGGTAATCAGCTCCTTCTGAGACACATCTGTCAGCATTTAATCACCCAATAATGCTGTGGTTCAGCAAAGGCAGGAGAGCCTGGCTTTATCTTTTTAAATAATGCCCACTGCAAAGAAACACGTTTCAGTGTCTGACCTCTCTCACTGTATAGCTCCATTCTTCAAACAAAGGAAGGGAAAATACTACTCAATAAAGGAATCTGTTACACTTACAAGTATTTTTTCTGAAAAGACAGACTTAATCACAGGAACAGTTCAGATCCAAGAACATACACTACTGGAAGGACAATTTTTCTGTTTAAGCAGCATTGATAGCATATATTGGAAAAATCGTTCTAAGAAAAGTCGGGAATAACCAACTTAGATTGTTCCCCTCAGCTTTTGTAAAACTCACATCTGCAGCAACTCCATATTCCAGCAGCATATATGTGCAATAAAGAAAACAGTTAAAGGCTGGAGAAGATTTGAGAAATATGTGTATCAACCCTGTTAATCTTGTTAATTGCTTCACATCTGTAAACAACCTCATGCAAGGGCTAGAAGGACAGCCCTTAACAGGACTAGTCACTCAGAAATGCAGATTTTCTTCAGGATTCTTTCCTGTAAAAGCCAACAAGATAGAAAGCATCTCAAGATTCATTAGAAATACACAAAAAATTCTGCAGCACACCACACCCTATCTTTTGCTGTTTTATGTGAAAATCCTGAAGGGAGCAAAAGGTGACGTTTCATTCCCAGGTTCTCTTGGGCTCCCCGAGTCAAGGATTGTCCAGCCTGGAACTCCAAATGGTTCCAAAATTCTTTAATCTTCTGACATCCTGGGGTAAATGACAAGATACAGTCTAATAGTTTCATCAACCACCAGAACTCAAGCTACAAACACTTTTCTGATCACTAATATCAATGAAGTCAATCAAAAATAACAGAGATAGTAAAGCATGTTATGAAACAGGGTAAAAAGAATGAAACGATCACGATGTTGGGAGTCTGACCATCATGAAAAAACCTGCCAAAGGTCACACAAACCTGATTTTACCAGCTTTTAAATATGACAAGAAACCTCTTTTGAATATTTTTTCCAACATTTGCAAAATGGATTAACCAGATCCTCAACTGTACTTTCCATTAAAGAAATACTAAAATTCCCGGAAGCTTTTATAGAGCCCAAAATCAGGAACTTCACTGTCACAGAATCCATAATGCCTTGTTCTGTCTGTGCTGAAGGTAAATAATCTGAGTGAAGAACAGAACAGAAAGGCCATTTCTCAGCAGCTCCTTGAGAGGATTTGAAAATTCCACAAATAGTTTGTGTTCATCTGTACATGAAGGCATTTCCCGGTTAACAGCATGCAAGCAAAGGTGAGGAATCTGTGCCCTATCACTGTGTATTGCTTAGACAGTGATGGTCTTTTACAGACCACCAGAGAAAAAGCCCAAAGATATTAAAAGGACACTGCCAAAAAGGGAGCTTGTGCTTGGCAGAATAAATATTATAGAATCCTTGCAGCTTGCTCACATTCCTTGGCATCCACATGAATATAGGAAGGCGGCAGTCACACCTGCTTGGGAACAGATATCAAAGTATGGTAAATGTTCTTGGCTCAGACATCAGAGTCATGTAAGAACTTGAAAGCACAAGCAATCTTTCACTTGCCCTTGGACTGTCTTTGGCACTTCCCACATCTTCCCACAAGGTGAGATTTTGGGGTTGATTTGTATTGTTTGTCCTCAGTAGAAACTGAAACAAGAAATGTAATTCCCAGTTCCAGTTCAGGGAGATACATCAGGAAAGTAGTAGAAACTTCTTCTTATGAGGAAATCAAACACTGGGGCCACTCCTTCCCAGTGGAATGTGCAGTTCTCCAGGTCGCCCTGTCCTCAGCAGGTGCCTCAGTGCATTCCCTGCTGCTGCCAGCCAGAGCAGAGCCCAGCAAGGGCTCAGCAAAGCAGAGTTTCATGAGTGGGCCACAGTCACAGAACCACCCACCTCTGCCTCCCTCACTGCAGCTGAACCACTTCTGACTCAGATGCAGGTAGATGCACAGTTTATTCTTCTAAATCTAATCCTTTCTTCTGGCACCCAAATTCCTTAGTCAGTTCTCATTTCTTTCTTGTGGTTCTGAACACAGCAAAGAGTTCAGGTTGAAGAACTCCCACAGCAATGTAATGTTCAACACAACCTGATGGATGCCAGGACAGCCAAGAGGAGAATCTGTGGTCTTCTCTGCACATGGCATCTTGTTCCCCCTGGGGCCCCATTGCTCTGTGTCATGGTACCTGCAGAGGTAACCCCTGAGACACGGGGCTGAACAATGCCTAAAGAGCTGTCACAGCAGAGTAGTGGTCCGGGGCTACTCTCCCAGTTTCCCTCCTCCCACATCTGCACACACAAATGGAAGGCTGGTGGCCTGTATTTCAGTTACAGACTGGAAAGAATGAATTGCTCTGTTCTGGAAAGGTCTCTGAACCATTCCTCCATTCTTTCTGTTTAGTCAGGACAAAAAGAAGCACAAAATGGTACAAGGAAAACTATCTGCTTTTCTAAGGTTCACCTCCGGCACTCTAACCCATTGCTCCTCCTTTCATACCATCAGTTGCCTTAGGCCAACTATCTTTGACTTACTTCATAATGGCATTGGTTCCTCCATCCTGATAGTAGAGATAATTGTTTTGTACTGCATGACCACATCCTTGGAAGAATCCTGTGATATTAATGATCCTGTAGCTGTCGTTCAGCAAGGCATTGGAATTTTCATATTCTTTTATATAGCTTCCTAAACAAAGCAGTAGACATGTTGAAAAAGAGGACTATCATTTGGTTCATCTAATTTTGAAACCTGTCCTGAAGTTCAGTCTCTACTAAAAGTCTGTCTCAATCAAACAATTGTATTAGTGATTTCAATAGTGATTCAACTTGCTGGAATGTGAAAAAAGAATCCAGACACACATAAAGAAATCTATAGAGGATATGACCAAGAGCCTGTTTCCCACAGACCTAATGGGCCCTCATTCTGAACACAGTTGATGTGTCTGCAGAAATATTTCCTTTTCCCACTTAGCTCCTGGACATTTTCCTGCTCTAAATGTAGCTTATGCAGCATCTGACTCATTTTCATGCCTAGCTAAATGAAAAGACAAATATGCTATAATTTAGGGAAGTAAAGCCATAGGAAACAGAAACTCTTGAGAGAAAATGATGAAAAGCCATGAACAATAGACGTTTAAACTTGGATTGGTTAAAAAAAACCCCAAACATCAGGTTATTTTCAAAATCTGATGTTCACTCTGAAAATGTCTAAAGATACTACAAATGCCTACAACCATATGTGTAGTCAAGTATTATACAGGTAATATGGAAAATGTTCTGAAAAAGATGTGGGTGAAAACTCATCATACTTAGGAGTTCATGTTAAAGGGATTAAGGAAGCATTGTCCGGATGACAACAGATTTTTGGTCAGTGACTACTACTAAAAATACCTGAAAAATGCATGGTGAGCCAAATCCTTTCATCACTTATGTTTGCAGGTTCCCTCATCCAAGTTCCAAACGTTTGCTTTACACTGACAAAGTGAACAGGACTTCCTACAGATGTTATGACACATTCTAGTGGGAAAAAAAAGCACATGTCCATGATCTGTGACATTAAAAGAGAAAGTAGCACTTAAGTCACATTTTGTAGCAGTTTACCAGCTTTTTTTGAAGGACCAGGGTTTCTGTCTTCAGCCTTTCCAGCCAGGGTATCATCATTTGGTACAGCACATGTCTCAGCTAGGGTGGAGGGAGAAAGAGAAAAATGACATGTTTTACCCTATTTGACATGACAGATGGGCACATCAGTGACTCCACTAAAGTAAAGGAATGGCAACTGGTATTTTGCTTTGTCTGGAAAAAAAATGCTTAGGTTGTTCTGGTCAAAAAATGAGATAAGAGAAGACTTGCTCTCACTTCTGCCAAGGAAATGAAGTGTTCAGGCTGACAGTCAACTTCGAGTGATTAATTAAATCAACAGATTTAGTTCCTTAGCTGTGAATTTCTGAGTGGCCACTTAGGAAGACAGAGTAGCCCCTTCCATGAGATAACTTCAGACAGCTGAGGTAGCTGTCAAATGGCTGATTTAGCAGTGAGCCCAAAAGCATTTTCTTGGGAAGGGGTGGTGGTTAAACTCAAATCCCCACACAGCAGCAGAGAGCGTGGATGCTCATGCTGTTAATGGCCGAGAGAGCAATAGAGCACTAACACATGCACTGAGTACATAATGCAGGACACCCATGCCACTAAAGAAGCAGGATGAAATACTAAGGGAAATGACACATTATATTATTTACACACATAGAAATGGTTCACATTAGAATCAAACACCTGGAATCATTTTTCCCTCACACTGCAACAATTTAAGGAGTAACTGGCTGGATTTTCTCTTAGCATTCACTGTCAAAACAATGCCTGAATTAAATTATTTATTATTTATTATATATTTTCTATAAAGCCAGGTATCTCTTTTGCCCTTAAAAAATGTGACACATTTCAGTTTGCTTAGAATGAATAACCACAGAGAACAGTTCTCAGCTTTTTGCTGAGGTTTTTCCTGATCTCATTGTACCCTTGTTTTCTAATTCCATTCTTAACTTTCATCTCCAGCATTTTGCACTGCTTGGCACACAGGCAGTAAGTTTTTTTAGACTTGCATTGTTGCTTTCTAATGTATTTCTAGGATTTACAGGTCTGTGATGAAGTTTAAGTGACAAAGATAGTTTAAAATAGGAAAAAACTATAACGCAGTGCTGAAAGGGTACCCTGACATTCAGGAAAGAAGGGACAGATAATACTGCATTGTTGTTTTCTCCTTTAGGTCATATCCTGCCTTTGTTCATGCAGAAGAAAATTACTCCAAAATGGAGCAAGAACAGCATGTATTTCTCCCATCCATTATCTAGGGCATTTGGTGAGATGACATTGAAAGTTTGCAAGTGATCACAGTGTATCTCCAAGTAAGGCACAAACAGTGCACCCAGCCTTGGTAAGCTGAATGCCTACAGCTAGAATTTAGCAATCCCTCAAGATCCCCTTCCAGCTCCTGATCCCAAAATACCTCCAGAATATTTCAAAAAACCAAATCTCTCAGCAGAAATTATAAATTGCAAGGCACAAGTTGATTTTCTTGGGCTGAGCCTAATAGGTGCAGTTGACTGAAGGAGCACTTCCCTGTACATTGTTTATCTAAAACTGTAGGACACTCAAGGGCCAGGTCAGTGTTTGCAGCAAAGTGAATGCACTATTTGCCTTTGAGAATATTTCCAGTACTTTCAGCTGCATGCACTAGAAAGCAACTAAAATTAAAGAGACAGTTTTCAGTCAGAGATTCTTATGGGAAATTTTCACTACTTTCTTTCCATCAAAAACCAAGATAAATATCCTGCTGATTCCTATCATAAAATATTCTGGTTGAGAGTTAATGGAGTTTACAAGTCATTAAAACTATTCATTTGGTCTGTTGGGGGAAGATGGGGAGGATGGAGCAGAGATGTTTTGTTTCTTTCAGAATTCACTAACAGTACCATAGAGAAAAAATATACCTGCACTTCCAACTAATTATTCTCTTCTCTTGAAGAAATTAAGTTTTACCAGATTCAAAACTTAATTTGAAAAAGCCAGGCTTGTATTCTTATGCAAGAAGTTAATTACAATTGTAAATCAGCATATGTATTCTCTTTCCTTGAAAGACAGATGAATATTTAATTACAAAACCTGGATTATTCATTGAATTTTGGTAATAAGGTCTCATGGTTTGCTGAGTCACAAAACATAAAAGCTCATTGAAGAAGATCTGATCTTTGCAGGGGTATTTGAGTGTAACTCCCATTTTCACACTGTGATTTAAAATCCATCAGAAATCCATCAGAGAGCTTATCCTCCAAAGCATTGCAGTTTGCTTCAACACTTGAAAAGAGGCCACCTGAGCAAATGGCCCAATTATCTCGTACAACAGTTCATGCATTTCTGAATTTCAAATAGGATGAGATTTCTGCTCCAGCACTCTCCTGTCTGTTGTAAAGAGGCTCTCTGGGATCTGTTCTGACAGTTCAATATCCAGAATTAGGGGTTTTTATTTGCATCTAAAATTAGAAATTCATTATTTAAAAGCTAAAAATTTCAACTGCATTTCTCTTACTTTCCAAATTTATAAATATTTTGCCTGAGCATTAGCAAAACACAATTAAAATACTTAACATTGTACTGAAGGTAACCTGCTGCCTTATTCAATATATATTTCAGCAAAGCACCTGAGCACATGTTCAGCTTTAAGTTTGTGCAGTTTTACTGATGCCAGCAAATCTAAACTCATGCTTAGTGTTTTGTGAGCCTTGAAGCAATGGTTCAATCGTGAACCTGTTCATAATATGGAAAAGCACACTGGAAAGCACCAACCTGTGCATTTGCTGCTGGAGATTTTCTCCTGGAGCTCTGCTTTGGCTTTACGTTTACGTTTACCTGGAGGCCCTGGGGGTCCAGGAGGCCCAGGGGGCCCAGGTGGTCCGGGCTCACCTTTTGCACCTGTGTACAAAACACAGTGTCAGGACACAGCCCTTTCCTCCCCAGGCAGCAGGAAACCTGCAGAGAACTGTATGTGTCCACAGGACATCCACACAACAGCCTCTCTCTTTCTTAAGAGGTTTCTGATACAGAAATGTGGTGCAATAAACTCTCTGAAATGCTGTTTGTTAGAAGGTGAACCAGACAGAGCTTCACAAGCTGTAGGACATCAATGCATTTTATCTTTCTGGATTACAGGCCCATTAGGGAGTTCCAAAGTGCTATTGCCTTTTACTTACTGTATTCTAAGACCTCAATTTCAGATGCTACACTGCTGTAATTTTACACAGCTTGTATTTGGCTGCTTCACATATTCCTGAGTGGAAATCTACCCCTCGTTTTCTAATAGAGAAATAAAACTACACTGAAATAAAGAGCAGGAGGAAGTCAACTGTATGAAAGCATTTTGGAAAGGGTGAAATTCACATACACCTCAACCCAAAGGCCAAGCAGAAGGATTTTGTGGGTTTACAAAGAGAACAATCTCCTGGGCACAGCAATACTCAGACTTCCCCAGATATATAAACCATATTTATACACGTTGGTCCTGCCCTTGCAGATCCCATTCATGCTTCAGAAGTGGAGCATATCTTCTCTCAAATACACTGTTGCAAGAGAACCCCCACAAGCACTTTTCCATACCTTCTAATACCACATAATTGTTTGCATCCCCCTTTTCTCCCTTGGCTCCTCTTGCACCTTTTTCTCCTGGCATACCATCCTTGCCAGGTAAACCTATTTCTCCTGGTTCTCCTTTCTGTCCTTGATCACCTTTTGGTCCTGGCAAACCTAGAAATAAAAAGTATTTCAGTATCAAGAGCAGTGCTCCAGTATTAAGTACCAATTAATACATATTTTTACTACAAATCTCTTTCACTTTAGTTGTATTTTTCACCTGTAGTTAGCTGGGTAACTGTAATTTGTTTGTATTTCAAAGCAGCATTATAACCTAATATGAAGGAAAACTGTACCTATTTTTCCTCTTTTTCCATGTATTCCTGGTTCTCCCTTTTGTCCTGGAGTGCCTGGGACTCCATCTGATCCATTGTAGCCTGGCAGTCCATCAAGCCCAGGAGGCCCTGGTCAAGCCAAACAGTATAACTGAATTTTCACTGTTGAGTGCAAGTTACCCTGAAATCTACTACATTNTTGAACCCCAACAAAACATAACTCATACTTTTCTGATACAGAGAATTACTCCAAGCAGACCCCCAGGCTAAGCAGCGCAGAAATAAAACAAGTAACCATTCATAACCTAGCCTTGCAATCACCTGAGTGAGAGCTGAGACAGAATTAAATAAGAAAGGAGGAAAAGTTATTGGTGAGATGGGAGGGTATAATCAGTAACCAATACTTTTTAAAAAGATGGCTTTAGTGTTAAATTATAATATCCATTTCCTTGGGAGGTTAATACATAAACTCATCTCTTCATCTAGGTGCTACTTAGATATCTTAATTTGGTTTTGATCAAATGTTCTGCTCCCTCCACCAGAAAATTAAAATGTCTAAAACCTCCCCTCTCTCAGAAGGGGCATAAGCAGACTCAAATAGCCTTCTTTAATCTACTTAGCAAAAGAAGACAATTTTGTGAAAGATACATTTCTGTGTTTCAATATTTTGTACCAGCAGCTGTTTCAATTACCCCCAAATGTTGCTGCAATTGTCCAAGTATCTTACCTGGGGGGCCTGGGAGGCCTACAACAAGAGAAAAAAAAAAACACAAAAAAGAAGAAATTATGAGTTTAACCTAGCAAGAAAACGAAGCAGCTCCAAACTGAACTGATTAGCACTAGATCAGAGCAGTAAAAGGGGAAGACAACCCCTCAAATTTCAAAATGAACAGCTATCTATTCAACTGCTTCATATTATAAATAACTACCTGAGCATTAGTAGTAATTCAGACTTACCAAAAGAGTATCCTTCAACACATTTGCATATACATGTTTGCATTTTTCAAATTTCAATTGATAAAGGTTTGACAGCAACATCTACAATGAAACCTCATTGTCAGGGGCTTTGGTACCTTCCCAAACCCATGGATGCAAGACACCTCACAGTCGTATTTCCTTTATACAAGTGTTCTCCAAAAACCTGTTCTAGTGAAAGAATATTGGTTTTACAATACTGATGAACAATTAAAAATCCTATTTAAAATACACATTAAAAATACATGCCACACTTCTCTGTGCTTTACAGATATGTCACTGCAGTTCAGGACTCAGACTATTTAAGTAGGAAAAAAAAGTCTTTCTATTCCTATCAACAGTCAGGCTTTTCACATGTGATAGTTCTCCAGCCTGGATCAAGCTTCCCACAGAAACTGGTTGGTACATTAGAAAATGGACTTGCTTCAGTCATTCAGCAACTTGTAATACAGAAAAATCCTCTTCACTCTCTTACATAGTTCCGATGTAGGGCCCTAATGAGAAGCAAGCACTTCAGGCAAGAGTAAAGAGAGATTAACCAGAACATGTTTGTGATTTATCTGTGATCCCCAAAACACATGAAAAAAATTAAAAATGGAAAACCACTAGGAAAATACAAAGGTGACAGCTGCAATTAAAGAACCAAATTAGCTCTGTGAACATTTTTATCCAGCCAAAGTGCTGTCTGGTTTCAACCAAACTCTTTACAACAGAACATAACAGTAATTACTAGATTTCCCTAAAGATGACAATTTTCAGCATTAATTACAAAGCATTATGAGTAAAGTGAAAACCATTTTACAATTTCATTCCAGGAATCATCCTTTTTGATCAGTACAGGCAGTAACATCAGTTAACATCTTTCTGCCAGCTTTCCAGTAAATGGCCATTTCTTCCACACTCTGTTACATCCATTAGTGCTTTCAATTGCTTCCTCATCCCAAAAACTGAGGTTCCTTGTACAAGCATAAGATACATTAGAAAGGTGCTTGAAAAGCAACAAATGTCATTGAGGCCTACAGAAGAGAAAGCCACTCATTTAGTGGTGCTAAGAGAGAAGAAGGTGCAAAAGGCACCAAGTAACATGAATTCACAAGTCTGAAGCCCAAAAAACCAAACTTAAGTTGTCTGTGGTTCAGCCACTGTTGCAATCAGAACTGATGTATAATTTCAGAAATATTATTTAACATCCATGTATACAATGGTAATTCTCATTTATGTTTCATCACTTGAGTCAAATAGACCTCATTGACTGAAAATTCAAACCAGACAGCAAGTGAAACATTTTCTTTAACTCATAAAAACTGGCTTCTTTCTAATCTTCTCATTTCCAAAAGGACCAAAACTAATTCTGTGACAGACCTCAATTCCAGACCATAGCTCTTAGATTGGCTCCTACCAGACTCTCTTCACCAAACATCATAAAACTTTTCACACTTTCTCCCATCTCAGCCATCAGCAGCCCCAGGTGCTCACTGGTGAACCATGAGACATCCTGCAGCTGAGGAAAATGAGTTGTTCCCTAAGTCCCACTGCTGCACTGCAGTTGCAACAATGGGAGTAAGTTTCTACCCCCTGCATGTTCCTGCCTGAAGTGTGACATTCACTAAAATATCATGACTAAACCTCAACTGGTACTTTAAACACCCAGGGCTAAAAGATTTGCTTATGAAAATTACATGAAAGAGAACTGGCTCCAAGTAGCATCAAGTGAGCTCCTTAAATTCCAGCATTTATATTACGAGGGTGCAGATTAGTCCCAAAGTGGTACATATTAATCTTTTTTAAAATCATGATAGACAGCAGTTTTTAGACACAGTTATTGACCTCAGGTTCTTTGGAAACACTGTTTCTGTGTTCCTGGAGGTAATATAGGTGTAATGCTTGAGGCAACAAACATACCTATTAAGCATATCCTTTCTGTGCTGTTACACAAATCCACCATCACTTGGACCTAATATTGCAAAGAAATTAAAGTTGAAAACAATGTATTTCATAAAAGTATCTGATTCACTTTACCTACAGAAATAATTCCAAAACCAAAGATACAACTGGCCTTCTGTGCTTATTAGAACAAGTTCTTTAGAATTATTTTAACACTGGTGGTGACAACACCTATCTCTTTGGGCACTGTTTCTCTCATAGGAATCTGTTCAATAGACCTCATTTTAATCCTGACTGAAAACATGAATCAAATGTTGTGCAGACAACTCCATCCATCACCTAGACATTAAATTTCACACATTACTGGAACACGTGTGGTTGTCCATGCATGGACTCTATCAGTGGAAGGTATTAAAATTCAACATTGGCCAATAAAAAATACATTAAATTTTATTTTATATTTGTATTAAGTGATGGAAACTTTTCTAATGTAGCATATCCAGGGAGAAAGATGACCTGTGTTCCAAGTAAGTGATTTCTTATCTTTGAATAACCAAGGTCTGCAAACTTGGAATGGACCTTCATCCACTCAAAATAATTCAAGCAAAAAGACAAAACTTTATTAAACCAAGCTGGAAGGACACATTCATAATGATGCTTTTAATCTAGAGTAGACTAAAATTTATCAAAGAGGAGTCATCTTTACAAAACACACAGTCCTTGGCTGGCCAAATTTTCACATTAGATGTCCTGCATAATGGGAGTCAACACTAAAACATTCGGCTATTTGTCAAAACAACCATCAGAAATAAAAATATTATGACCATGAGCTCTGGAAGTCCCTCATCTCTATATGGGAAAGTCTAATGTTTATAGCAGGAAAATAAAGGGTCACTATTTCAGGGCTGTGCAACGTGTGATAATTTATGAACCATTCACCCAGAGCTGCACGTGTTCAGCTTTGTGCAATTACTCTATTTACAATTAGTGGAATGCAGTAGTCCCAAAAGACAGAAGGAACAAGTGCAAAGAAATCTGAAAGGCAGATTGGAGTTTAATCCCAGCAAGGTTATTTGCCACTGTCAATCATTATTTTTAAAATTAATGCATCATTAGTTTCGCTGCCAGATCTAACAGACTCAAATACAGGACAATTAGTCTGATGGAAAGTATCGTTTTGCTGCAAAACCAAACCATATTTGACGATGAGTTCCTGTTCTATCTGATACATACTGAGAATGTACTGATTCCAGACTGTAGTGGAACAGTACCTTTAAAATTTTAGACTCAATTTAAATTAGCTGAGAAGTGCTTACTGGTTTTGAATATCAGAATATGTTTGTTTTCTTTCCCCTCACACTTCTCAAAAACACTTGGCTCCTACCCTGTAATTTGTGAAATACACATTGTCCATGTGCACTCTAATTCTAACTGCACTTTAATCTAAATAGTTTTGTTGAGGTTGTTGAAATGATTACAACGTCCTTTGGGGCCCTCCAATTATCTCAGCAGCACTACTTTTACCAGTCAGTGCAACTCAGGTGACATGGCACTCAAGAAGTGCAAATAGCCTGCAACAGAACCTCCAGCTTAGCTATGAAAGATGAGCAGACCATTCACAGCCAGCATCATCACTAAGAAAAGCTACAGATAAAATGATCTTCTTTAAATGCAGGGCTTGTGCAGAGCAGTGGGCACTGGTACCTGCAGTGGCCCTGCAGAAACACCTCCCCTGCCAGAGAGAACCTGCTCAGGCTCAGGCTCCATCCAGGCCCACACTGGTGAGGGGCTGGAGTGTCATTCCAAGGCCCTCCAGTGCAGCAGGGGTCATCCCACCAGCTCTGAGGAACTTTGTCTCACACTACAGAAGTAGCCAAGTCTTCAAATTACATTAGTGGGAGTGAGATTCAAAACACAGAAATGCAGGAGTGGGAGGAGAGGGTTCTTGAATATTTTCCTGAGGACTTTTTTCCCCTTGAGCAAGTGATTCTGCACACAGTTACACACTGTCCTGAGCAGTGGCCTGAACGAAAAATGTTTGATGGGAGTAAGAACAAAAAGGCATCAAACTCTCCCAAGCAACTCCCTGCAGGATGCACAGATTTAAATGAAGCACATCACACACAGAGTAATCACAGTGGACATTTAGAGGCACAAGTGCACAGTCTGGCCACATGCAGCTCAAACACACACCATGTGCTCAGAGCTATTTAGAGAGGGCAATAAAATTCATGTAATCCATATGTGGCTCCTGTTGACAGCAGAGTAGCTCAGTTAATGGCCACTGTCAAAATTATCCACACAATCAGCTGTAGCTAATGGTCCCAGACTGAGCACCCAGCAGTAAATGGCACTGACTGTGTTCAAGCCCTGCCAGGATCAGAATCCTTCCCCCAATAATTTTATTTGTGGATCTTTTGGATTCAAAGAAGTAATTCACATCAGATAAAGCAAAACAAACTGCAGCTGCCAAACTCAGGGATGACTTCTTAAAAAAAGTTATTTAAAAGACAGTTTTAAGTACAAAACCATGTGACCTTACTGATTTTTACTTGTGCTGCACTTGTACTTGTACTGCAAATTCTAAACTCAAAGAAAGCACAAGGACTTTAAGGGCCTAGCTAAAAAAAAAAGTTTTCTAAATCCCAGACAATGTCATGGAAACTATGCTTTGAGCACCTGTGCTTGACATTCCCCTTAGTCCTAATATTAATGGAGATGTTATCACTGTAAAATGAGGATTGCAATAGTTTATTAACAAAAATGCCATCAGAACATTATTGAAGACATATTTTCTGTAAATAATTTTTGAACCAGCAATATTAATACATGAGTAAGAGCCTGAGTTACACTTTCCTGCTTTTTTGTGGGCCTAGACCTGCAATCCTTGCTGGAACAGAATTTCCACTAAGGTTCCCTCAGCAGTAATATTTTTCTTGAATTTCTTCTAGCTCGAGACCTAAAAGTTTTTCAATCTATTCAAAAATTTTAAAGTATACAACCTGCGTAATTTTTCTTCTACATGACATTAGTTCGTACTGAGCAAGACCATCTTTCCACTCGTGCAAAAAACTGCTGTTCTGCCAGAGAAAGGACGTACAATTCTCCTGATCCATCAAACACCACCTTAAATTTAACACTTACTGGAAGGACATTATCGGTTGCAAAGAGATGTCAGGTGAAGTGATGTCCAGCGCCTCATGCTGAGATGCTGAACAGCAGGAAACACACGGGGGTTCTGTTAGTGGTGTTAGTGTTAAAAACCGGAAGCGTTGGGAACTGGAAGGCTTGTTACTGCAACGAAATTCTGGAGTTTCACTAAACCCCCAACTTGCCTCCCTTTGCTCGTGTAACTCTTGTTTGTTAAGTTGGGCGGTACCCCGCAAGCTCCGTGGCCCCGCAGCTCTGACCCCCGGCCTTCACAGAGCACACACACAGCGTTCGCTCCGGGTGAAGGCAAGAGCGGCAAACGCGAGCGTCCGCCCGGAGCGCTGCTGGGGCCGCAGGAGGGACCAGCCCGGCTCTCCCGCCCCCCGTACCGGCACCATGGAGTGGGTGAGCATCGTCAGCATCCCGTCTCTCTCCCCGCGGTGGCTGCGCTTGGTGCGGGCGGANCACCGCCCGCCCGCTCGCCGCCTCCATCGCCGCCGCCACCGCGCCCGCAGCGCCGCGCTTTTATCGCCCGCCCTGTGCCGGGGCCGCGGCGGGGCGGGGGCACTGCCGGGACACGGGGCAGGGCACCACAGGGCACCACAGGGCTCCACAGGGCAGCGCAGGGCAGCGGGGCCACCGCCGACCCCTCCCGCAGCCGGGCTGGGCACCGTCCCCGCAAAGCCGGGCGGGACCGGGGAGCTGCTCTCGGTCACTGCCACGGGAGGATGCGCCTGGGACAGTCTGTGACCAGGCGTGCTTTGAAACGACTGACATCGGACACGGCTTTTCCCAGGTGTCAGGCCGTGAGGCTGCATAATAAAAATCCCTCCGTTACACAGATCCTGCCATCACACAGGTCCGGGACACAGGTCCTGCAGCTCATACTCGCACTTTGCTCTTTTAAGAATATCATGTGTCATTCACTTATAAAAACTGACCTGTTGCTTTAGATGTTCAAGCACAGACCTTTCCCAAATTACTCTTGCTAAACCTTCTGCGACATGGGATATCTTTAATATAACAAATTTTGTTATCAGTTAATTCATAGTCAAGATAAGAAAATGAATTACACCATATAGCAGAATCTGAACAAATACCAGGACTTCATGAAGAAAGTGGAAGCTCTTGAACTTAAAACACTCTTCAAAAAAAGTTATTTTTAAAGCTGACATTTCAAATCAAAGTCATGCACTTTCTTACATTGATACCTCTTCAAATCGACCTCAAGAAATTTGCAGCTTTTGAAAGCCAAATTTCCTACAAGAGAGGGCTTTGATCCTTTGTCAAAGTGAGATTTCTCTGCTGCAACTGATCACATACATTTTGTCTCCATTCTAACTATGCCATTGACCTGTAATTCATGCTAATCTCTTGGTACATTGACAGATGAACTGTTAGGTCAAACCAAATCTGAACTGAATACACTCAGTTCTGCTACAGCTGCCTAAGCACAGTAAAGAAGCAGGAGCAGGAAAACAACTCCATCGTATTAAATTTCTCATCTCTCTGAAATAAAAAATTACTGGTGACCTCAGGCATTGCATCGGGCACTCAATCCTTAGGAAACTGCCATGATTGGTATAGGTAGAACAAGATGAAAGAAGAGGGAGCAATCATTCCATCTCATCCCACAATGGCAGAGGAGACAGAAGAAAATCACCATACACCAAAATGTAAGGCTTACCAGCACAGAAACAAAGAATAATTTGGACTGAAAGGCACCTTTTAAAGTCACCTAAACCAACCCCTCTGCAGTGAGCAGGCACACTTTCAAACAGTCTAGGTTGCTGAGAGCCCCATCCAACCTGGCCTTGAATGTTTCCAGGGGTAGAGCATCCATCGCCTCTCTGGACAACCTGTGTCAGAGTTTCAGCACATTTACTGTAACATATTTCTGTCTTATATCTAGTCTAAAACTACTCTAAGATATTATAAGGAATAATTACGAAACCAAACATGCAAAAACTTGCTGAAAAGTCATTTCAGGCTTTGGGCCTTGGCAAACAATTCCGAAGGTATCATCCTCCATATTCGTGAATGGCCTTTCTGATGCCAGTGAGGGCTGCAAGAATAATTGCTTCCCCCAATGTTTCTACACCAAGCAGGACGTTCCTGGGTGTGGAAAATCCCTGTGAGCAGTTGGGGTCAGCTGTCCTGGCCGTGCTCCCTCTCAGCTCCTTGTGCTCCTGCTCACTGCCAGAGCCTGAGGATCCGAGCAGTCCCTGCCTGCAGGTGAGCCCTGCCCAGCACCAGCCCAGGTGTCACTGTGCTGTCAGCGTTATTCTCATCACTCCAAAATGCAGCACTGCACCAGCTGCTAGGAAAACAAATAACTTTATCCCAGGAAAAACCAGGAGACTCTACAGTTGATGTCCCAGCTTAGCATAGAAGTGCACATTTGAGTTTCGCTTATAGTATTACTCTTGTAAAGGAGAAGGAAGAGAAAGAAGTAAGACCTTGCATACACATTCCCATAATTCATAGACATAACAAAATGAGTAAGAATCTATCACACCAGCAAACTAAAACTTTCTGTCCAAGAACAAATAGAACTGCACCCTAGAGGCCATACAGCACAACAAACAGCAATTCTTCATCTTTATTGTCCTTTTCAGAGCATAATGATCGAGTAAAAAAAGAGTATAATAATTATGAGCTACAATTTGGAGAATAACAAAAGCAATACAGCACTCTTAGCACTCTTGCTTTCCCATCTGCCTCATCTTGCAAGGTTTTCGCTGCATTACAATCAAAAAGCAATTGAACATTGATAATTAAAAAAATGGATTGGATCACTACAGACAACCTATGCAAGGCTGCAGTCCAGAGCCTGCTGGGATGGCAGAGTAGCAGAATTCTTTCCCAGGCCCCTGCCCATAGCAGGTTTATGGCAGTGTGTGCAGACCTGCACTTGGCTTGCTGGGACACACAGTTACACCTCTGGTGAGAAAATGCCCAAGTTTTGAAAGTCGGGAATCAGTTGACAGCACAATTCTGTGTCAAAGAGGTTCCCAAGAATGCACTGGAAGTCCTGTAAACTCCTCCAGTAGCAGGAGCAACTGACTGCCTGGGCTGTGGGCATTCTTGTCCCTGCTTTCAGCTGAGTGTTCCCCATCCCATAGGAGCAGCAGTTCACTCAAATGTCTCCATGTCATCTCACCCTCTGCTACTGCTGATAATCCCATGTTTCCTTCTGAGCCTCTTGTCCCTGTGTGACACAGCTGAGATTTTGGTTCTTCCATACAGCACTTGTTATCAGCTGCAATGCACTTCATGCTCAATGCCTCTGTTCCTTCTCCACAACAAAAATCAATGATCCCAAAGGTGGTCAGCAAAGCAGAATGGAGGCTTGGGAATGTTGTTGGTATATTCTAGAAACCTCACTGCTATTTTCTGCCTGAAAAGACAGAAGAACTCACTCAGTAGTGATTTAACCCATGTGAGGAAAGTGTTATCCCCTAGATCCATCATTTTCTCAGTTAGGTAGAATGCCAGCAACCAGCACTTCAATTATTTCCTGGCATTTCAGAATCTGTGTCTCTAAAGCACATCCTAACACGACTGTGCATCAGAACTGACAGGGCATACAAAGGTCACATAAATCTGTCCAAGTAATACTGGAACCAGAAAGAAACTATCAATATGCAAACTGCAGAGGTAACACCATGCTTGTGCTTCTTAGAATTCCAGCTTTGCAGAGCTGAAATAAATTTTTAGGAAATAAAACACAGCTTTACCACAAGAGGTATTTTTGTATCCAAATTACTCACTATATGTATAATAAAAAATATTCCTTGATTATTCTCAAGCTGACAATGTGTTCAGATGGTGTCACACTTAACTAATGCTCCCACTGATGTTTTACTTCATCGAAGTTGTTATTACTAAAATCTCATTTATTTTGGCAGCTGTCCCAGTGATAAAGCACATTGGAGATTGGAACATTATTTTCACTTGGGTAACTAATGCTGGAAGATAGAGCAAATTGCTGAGGATGATGCTCTTATGAAACAGATAACCAAACTGCCTCTGATCATGCCATGAAAAGATTAGACTGATTATAGTCTTTATGAATACTGTTAGAAAGAAGGTAATCTCTTTTCCTGAACTAGTTAAAGCAGAAAAAAAAGGTCTTTTAAAGCTTTCATGACCTGCCACAATAAATGACAGATTTTATTGGATTTCCCTTCTTCTCGAGAAATATATCATAGGTTTAATATGTTCATTTTACAATTTCAAAGCTAATATGCTCTCCAAACTATGAAGTAGAAGGGGAAAATCATTCTTTGGACTATCAAACTGATGAGTTAAGGATTTTCAGTAAATTTCTTGTGCTTTCCATTGCCCCAGCTGATGCTGATAACTGCTGCAGCTGCATGTTCGGCACAGATGAATTCGGGAAGCTGTAAATGCCCTTCTCCTCATCCCCACTCCCATTGCCCAAACCATGGGATGCGCCAGCAGCTGAGCAGCTGCAGAGTTGGGCACCCAAATTACAGTTGCACTTTAATATTGGCACTGAAACCAACATTGTTTCTACAGCAAAGACTCAGCTGTAAGATATTAAAAGGCTCTGACTACATGCGGGAAGAGAGGCGTGATTTTGAAATTCATATTAGGCCCTGGCATATTCATGTTCAGAAAAACTGGGACATGTGGGTTTGAAATGTCTTTGCAGCAGTTGAAGGTCAGCCACAACAGCAGATTTAGTGATTCAGAGCACCTCAACCTCACCCCACAGAATTAATTCAGGCTTCTATCAGTGGCACACACCAGAGTGCCTCCTACTCCATTTCTGCACATACATTCTGCACAGATTATGGCATATTGGATACAGGCTTGCTTTTCAAGGAAAAAATATTATTGAAAGAAGATAAAAATAAAGAGAAAATGCTGTAATTTCCATGATTTTATATCAGAGGAGGTGTGGAAAAGATGGACTTACACCCCAACCCCTTAAAGCTTGCATTGTGCTTTTCAGTGGCACAAATCTATAATGCTCCTCAAGGAATCAGCCACAAATACCTTAAAAATTACTTCTGATTTCAGGAAATTCCTACTTACTACAGAGCTGCAAGAACAAGCAAATTTATGCAGAGGAAAGGATATGCCAGCTGTTACTTTGGAATATCCAGTCTTAAGATAAATTGTAATTTAGGACCCAGTAAAAAAGCATTTCTTACTAGGTTGGCCAAGTTGGTGTTTGAAGTTCCAAATAAAACCCATAAATATCTGCAAGTGCTGCAGCACAAAGAGTACTATCCAATGGCACCAGCAGAATGTCTCATTGTCTTTGAATGAGCATTCAATAAATTGGAGGAAGATGCCTTAGAGATGCATCATCAGGGCACTGGCAGCTATAGATTGTTTTCCCAGAAAACTGCTCAGAATTCCTCCAACACACATCAAAAAAAAAAAAAATCAAAGCTGCACCACAGACAAAGATGACTTAAGGAGCAAAGAAAGAGAACAATTCAGACACCATGGCTACAAACCACCCATTCATAACCTAAACTACGGGAATAAAAGCAACTGATCAAAACAAGTGACAAATAGTAAGTGATTTAGAAGATTTATCTCATCTTTGTACCACCACTGAAATCAGAAAACAATGAGAAAAACTGGAGACACTCAGATAGCTACACTTGAAAAATAGTCCCTGGTTTTTGCAGAGTATCCTGTAGTTCAGTAAGGAAGCAAAGGAAGATCATACTCCTCAACTACCCTGAAACACAGCCAGAAATTAAATACTAAATACTCAATATCAAACAAACCATCAAACTTAAATTGTGTCCATTTTGATACACAAAACAACAAAGAACATTTTTTTGGTAAAGGTATTCCAACAACACAGAAAAAATATGGAGTTTGTATACTATGGAAACTCTTTTATGCCATCCACTTTTAAGAAGTTTGTCCAAGGAGCAGGAGTGGATGTCTCTGTGGCCCAGGTATAACAGACTGGGAGAAATCAAACAGCTGGATATAAAGTAGAGCAGAATTAAGATTGCCTCTCTGCTTCAAAAACTTCTTTCTACATCATATCCCACATACATATCACCCATCCCCTTACAGCTACTACGGCAGAAAGCTTTAATCAATTCTTTGTTAGAATCCCCTCTCTGTAGCTCTTGGTGATTTTCACTCAGGAAGAATTGAATACAAGCAGTATCCCAGCTTTTCTCCCCTCAACTTTTTGTCATTTATATTTACCACTGTGATTCACAGCAGATCAAACACAATTTTGCCTATTTGAGCACTTTTAACACATTAATTTGATACATGACTACACATACCATCAATATACATTGTAAGAATATTTATAAAGCCAATGGAAAGAAATAGCACTATATAATAACACTGTTTAATATGTCATACAGAAGAAATGTCAAATAATGAATTTACTACTGGTATCTTTGACTTCCAGAAAACTGAACACAGTCATTGACACAAACAGCTGAAAAAGAAATGCATGAAGTGCACTGGGATAGTTTATAAATGGAGAAGAGCAGTGTGATCTCAGAACCCTCACAAGGCAACTGCTGGCTGTATTAGGTGGATTATTATGGGCATTATATGTCTACTCTCATCAAAACCACAGGATATGTCCTTTGAGGTCCTGGTAGGAAAACCCATTGTAATTTTAGAGACACAGAGAGGTAACAAAGACAATTAAACAGCAAAACCATGCATTAGAATGACATTAAAACCAGCTGTATTAAAGCAATTTAAATCAATCCGAAGTTTTCATCTTTAAAATCTACCAATAATCTGGAATTGGATCTTCTTCAGTTAGAAGAGTTAAAGTTTCCATCAGTAACCAAATAATTGCCAACTATCCATTCACCCAAAATCAGGATAAAAATCACATACACTGGATGAACTAAAGGGGAACTTTTAATGAGCTTATCACTGACACCTCAGTGCCTCTTCCAGACAGATGTGGGAAATCACTGAGCACACAGAGACCTGAGAACAATGGGAGTCACACGTAGAAATTATTCTTTTCCTCTACCAGTAACAAAGCAGGGCCAGGAGACAGGTTTAGACCTACATGCCTTGAGTGAAGGAAAATTAATCATATTCATAGAAGAATTACCACTCAGGAAAAGTCTGATACTAAAACAAACCTTATTCAGACACATTTCCTAAGACTCTCTCTATTCCAGTGATTTTATAATCTCAAGTCATAACATAACAGAAAAGGGAACCAAGGCAAGAAACAGGAGATAATATATAGATTTTTATTATTAGATTAGGCTTTAAACACAGCTTTCTAAATATAAATTATCTAGAAGCACAGCTTTCAGAAAAGCTGCACATACAATAACAGAATGTACAGACATAAAACTGTATTTTGAGTATTTTTCCCTATTTAGGGAGAAAGTGTGGAAGGCACTGGAATTTTTCCAGGTGAAGGAAGGGGAGCATTCCCTTCCCCCTCCGAGCACCCTCATTTCAGAGCTGTGCATGCCTTGATTTGGAGAGAAGAAAATGTGCAAGTCTGTGCAGATCTGGGAATGGCACATGGCTGTGACACAACATTCAGATTGTTCTGGGAATGCAGGATGGAGGGGGCACTGGCAGAATCCTCAGCTCCTTTGCAGGCATTGTGGCTGCAGCCCACGCCAGCAGCAATCTGGCACATTCCATGGCTGGGAAGGAGCCTCTCAGCTTGCACTCTCTGAATTGGTGTTTCTTGTCTCCACAGTGAAAGATGTGAAGATGCCACAAAAAGGATGAGAAATAACACAACTCATAACTCAAAAAAATACAAATCAGGAATACTTTTGAGAAAGGAGTCATTTTATCAGGTTTTTGAACATGAATGGCTGGATGCTGTAGCTCTGCATTCTCAGCCCAGCTCCTGTGGGTGCAGAGCTCCTGCTGCAAGGAGCAGGTTGGATGTAACAAGGACATAGATGAGCACAGCCTTTAGTGTGTGCAGTGTATTTGTGATCTGTGTGTAGAGTTTGTAATTAATGTTATGATAGGTTTAATATCAATGCAATTAAACATGATTACACAGTCCCTTCAGGTGGGAAAGCTGGAAATCAATGATGAAGTCATAAGGTAAAGGAAGTGCAGCAGTGAGGAAGAACTGCAGCATTTCCCCAGCCAGATCAGCTACTAAGGAAAAAAACCCCACCAAACAGAAAAATTGACCATTCTGGTGTGATTCACCACAAGGTATTACTCTTCAGCAGAGAGGAGATGCAGCCTGATTGTGGGCTAATCCTAGAATTTTTTAAATATTCTACTTTTGATGCAATTTGGATGCTGATGAGGGTCCTTGCATGGCTAAGTGACTACACAAAGCCACCTAATTTGTCTGTTTAGATCCTAACTTTAAAATTAATGCATGAGGGATTGTAATTTATGTGTTACAGAATTAGATCAGAGTATATTACAGGTGTGTAGGGAGTCTGACAAGCAGAGGTGAGGATTATTTCATATATAAATATCTGTGTGCAGCAGAGCCACACTGATGGGTTCAGTTATTCATTAAAAAAAGAATTTTCATAATCTAGAACACTTTAAACTGATTTTTACTCCAGCCTTGGTGCAATTATTTATTTGGTTTTTGTGGAAGATCTACTGGACTTGGCCTCTCCTGAGCCTAGAAATACAATCTAAATCATTAAGAAAAATACAGCCCAGGAGATTTCCTCTCCATTACCTTCCCCAGCCAGTGGTTTCAGTCACCCAACCACAGCAGAGAAACTTCCATCTGACAACATCTACTGAGAAGCAGAGGGAATTATCCCAGGCAGAGACCAAACTAACACAACCATTCTGCTGCCAAGGTGTTTCCTTCAGAGTTAGCTTAGCTACTACTGTGGAGTGCTGCCCTGTGCAGTGCTGTTCTGAGACTATTTACAAAAGCTTAATTCAGAATTGTTAATAATCCTGAGCATTTCAGGTGTTAAAACTGACTGGATTCCACCAAACACTGAAGAGGATTTTGCACCATTTCCATTATGCTGCTGTCTTAGACATAATCTTTAGCAAATATGTGTCTTTGGGTGAATAAATTTCAGTACTGGTTCTTCAATTTGAGTTTATCTTGTCATAAATGGGTTTTTAGAAAATACATTGTGTTTTACTTGTGTACACACACCAGTAACTGTCAGCAATTTTGCAATGGACAAGTAAACATTTCATTGTATGACTGGCTGATAAACAGAATTACAGATAATTCTTACCTGTGCAGGTTGTGATAAATTGGGCTTTGTTTGCATTTCAGAGCCTATCAGGAATGACCTGCACTAAGATTACTTAAACACAGCTTTAAAGATAATTTTTTTACAGATCACAGCATTTGCAATACATTTTGGGTCATGAATTCTGAGCTCACAACCAAAGAGCAATTTTGGTTGTTTTGCTACATAGCCACAGGTACCTATTTTGGTTTAGCCAACAGCTTCTTCTGTGGATGATTACAATTATCACACTGTGTTGTGTAGCATGAAAACATAATATTCTGTCAAGCTCTTACATGAGAGGGTCTAAACATAAAAACACACGTTTCTACAAAACTGACAAGCAGCTCTTACAAGGTGGAGCCTTAATAATACGGGAGGTTAAAAGTATTTTTCAACACAGAGGGAATTATTTTAAAGGAGTATCTCCAAACTGAAATTCTACACAGCTTTAAGTTGGATTCATTAATGGTTATGGCATTGTTTTTCTCCATAGACCAGTTCAAAACATTTGTTGTTTGTATTTGCCAAAACAGCATAAATTAAGAAAACACAACATTTTATGAGAATGGATGAGCTCCAAAACACTTCAGAACTTGTTCTGATACATAGGCAAAATTCTATAGCCCTAAAAAGCCACTGACAAACCCTTTTGTATAAACCATAAGCTCAGGGCACAGAAAATGCTTTTGCAAACCTGCTGTGCCTACAAGCAGCACACTCTGGAAGGCTCAAAGCAGGTGCAGAGAGGCTTCTCTGGAGCCTCTTCACTTCACAGATTGTGCAGCCAAGGCTGTCTTAACAGAGGAGTTGATATCAGTAATAGCACTTGAAGAAGCAGATTAGAGGATTCAGAACAACTAGAAGTGGTGAGCAGCATTTTCACCTGATGGGCACGTACCTTCTTTCCCAGATAAACTTTAGTGTTGCATTCAGTGTTTTAATTCTACTGAGAAAATGCCTGCAGCACCTTCAGCACTGCAAATGCTCTTGTTCTGCAAGCCCCCTTAGCAGGGCTGCTTTGACTGGCTGGGAGGTTTGGCTGTACTTCCATTTCAGCAAAAGTTTAGCATGTTTGTTTTGAACTTTCTGGAAAATATCCCCACTTGTTAAAAAATGTTGCCTGAATCATCCCACAATATATCCAAGTGACCATTAGAAGGAATTCTATGTGATACAATGAAAGAGCAGTGGACTCATGTTCCCACCATAACTGCCAAGTAACAGGAATTTGCTTAGAAAAACTTAGTGGATACTGGAGCATTTTTCTAAATGTGGCATAAGTGGAGAGCAAGTGGGGGAAAAAATAGGGGAAGTAGTTTGAAAAATTCACAATTTTGATTTCACCTTTATTGCAGACATCACATAAAAGAACACTGCATGAAACTTGCAAACATATCCCTGTGGCAGCAGAGCTTGAGAAAAAGAAAAAGGAGAAAAAAGACAGAGTATTTAACTGACAAAGAATCCTATAACAATCTGAAGACTCATCCTAAACTGCTCTGAACATCTTGCACATTTTTCCATGACAAGGGAACAGATTGTCTCTCAAAGCACCTTTCTCCACTCCCCAAAGTGTTGCTCTCAAATTAGTCTTATGCCCACAGACAAAGACAGAAAATCTGATATAGTCTTCACTAGTCCTTGCCCATCAAGGACAAAAATCTTCACACACCTCTTTCTTTTTCTCACCAGCTGAAATGCCAGTTCAGGAGAAGGAATAAAATGAAAACAAGTTGACCAGCTAACAAGCTGAAAGTGTAGATGCTCAGGCACTTAATAAAGAGAGAGTTAGTTTTAGACAGTGCATCCATGACCTGTTCCTATAACACACCATTACAGCTCCTTCTGCCTGTGACAAGAACATGCTGTCCCCTTCTTCAAAACAGGCAGCACTTCTTGAATTACCAAGTGTGGTCTGCAATATCCTGAAGATTTGAACTTATGTAGGCAGACTAATGGGAGAAAAGTATCTATACTGTTAACTCTTTCCACTTTGGCTTTCATTAGGAGTTTTTAATGGTGTTCTATAAATCTGATATGGACAAAATGAGAAGAGTCATTTCTGGGGGAGAAATGTGAGAGATGCACTTGACTGCTCAATAAAATGAGGTGTTTGGTTCTTGGCTCCAAAGGAGGCAAAGGCCTGACCCACAGCTGAGCCAGAAACTCCTGCAGGACTCCCCCAGGGGAGGAGGGTGACCCAGTGAGCAGCAATGCAAAGGAGTCCCCTGCACACCTTTGGGCTGTGTGCAATCTGACTGGGAGCCAAAAGCTTTATTCCATCAACAAGGGAGCCTGAGTGAGCTGCCTTTGAGCCCTCCCTGCTGGGCTGCAGGGCAGAGATCTCCCCTTGAGCTTCTCCAGGTGGCTCCTCATGACAGAGAGACCTTCTGCTAATGACAGATCTTTGGGTGAGCCCAACTCAAGTTTCCTCTAACTTGCCACTGGTCTGCACTCCAGGTGACTCTCCCCTTGAGCAGGGATCCCTCTCAAGGTTTGAGGTTCTCTTCCTTAGAGATTTGTTGTGAAAATGACCCTCAAAAACCAGCTGAACCAGCCCTCTGGCTGCTGTGCACCCCCTCACATGGATTATCCAGGGGAAGAATGGTTGTAAGAAAGCCCAGAGCACACAAACATCATGTGATACTTGGTTTCAAGAAAATTGAAACACAGGTACACAAATTAAGGAGCTGCATTTGGTCATCCCACTGACAGTTTTGCCTGCATTTGTTCCAGATAAAAGAAATAACTGAAAAAAAATTTTTGTGTGTTCAAGCCCACAGGGAACATCTTTTATAAAGCTCCTTACATCAACAACATTTGCAACCAAAAAGAAACCCACCAAAAACGTAAACACCAAACCCCAAGTACCCAAAGGTGATGTCTGAAGACTTGTACCTGTCTGCAGGCAGCATAGGCAGAAAGATTTCAAGAGGCACTTCTGGACTGTTTGGTACCTGACAGTGTGATGAGCTTCTCCTAAAGCTTTTCTCTCCTACCACAATAAGAGCTAATGTTCTTTACTGAAACTTTAATGGCCATGACATTGTAGATGTTGAGCACCCACACTTCCCAACACCCTCTGAAGTTTGTGAAATAGAATTGCTGAATCTGCCTGGTGTTAGAACTGCAAGCAGGACAAACCTTCTGAAGGTGGAGCAGCAATCCCCACGGATCCCCAGCATGACCTGGTGCTGGCAGTCCATGTTCACACTGATGTCTCTGCTTCCTCTCTCCTCTGTTTGCTCACACAGCATGGATTGGATCAGGGACAGATTCACCAGTGGCCATCCACCCTCGGGGTAAAGCAAGCATTTCCCTCCCCTTGACACTGCTTTGCAACCACCAGGACTTCAAAAGAATTCAGATCTGAGCCTGATCCACCCTACCAGTTCCATCATACTGATTCTTACTGGTGATTTCATTGCCACCGATTTAATGTAAGCTGTTTTCTTTCTACAGAGTTACATGGGGAGATTCAAGCCCTTATTACCAGGCCAGAGCTCTAATCAGTGTTGTCTCAGGGTCCCTAGGAGCTTACATACCCTTCTGCTCAACTATGAAGAGCATTTTACATCCTTTTCCCTCAACAGCCTATTGTGAAATATTTAGAACAAAAAAACCCCTGCTTTATTTTTATTTAATGGCATTAAACCCAACTTTGTTAATTCAGTGAGTGCCTACTCAGGCTCTGAAGAATTTGTAGTATTCAACCATAGACCTTTGTAGTGAACAACAAGCCCAATCATTCTGGTTGCATATGCAAAGTTCCAGGAATTCTTTGGCATGAGGGGAAGATACATTTTCTCTGGTATATGGAATTATTATTTGTTTTAAAGTTGTATCCCACAGAAGTCAGTCTTGAAAAAAGATAGTTTAAATATAAACAATCATTTTCATGCTATTTTACCCATTTTGAGACTACTTCATGACCATCCTAATCTGCTTCCTACCCCTGAAGTCATACACAAATTCCTTGTATCAGTAAGTAGATACATAGCACTGTCAGAAGAAGGAGCTCCAACAAAAACTTTAACAGATTTTTTTCAATTTTAAACATGTACTTTTGGTTAAGTAAATTATCATGGAACAAGGAATAAAAATGTGTTTGTGAGAGAAACTGGCCATTCTTGGTCTCCACTAAACTTCTAGCAACACTTGCACTCAGAGAAAAAAATTAATTTGTTTCACATTCCTTATATTAACTTCTTATTTTACTAAACTCATCACTCTGAAGAGCTTTTAAAAATGAGTACTTAAGCAGTTTATTCTGTGCATGTATAATAAAGAATATCTAAGGATTTAGGTGCTTCCAAATAAAGCTAGGATTTGTTTTAATTTCAATTTAGCACTAATGAAAGCATTGCCTCTGAGAGGTCTTTCACCAGTAGCCAAGTTACTCTCTAATGCTCAAGCCAGATCCATCACCAATAAAACAAAACACCGTCAGTGAGGAGTGGCTGCAACCACACAAGTGTTTGAAATATCAGAATTTCCCTTTGCCTTGACAGAATACAAAAGCAATGATGTGTCTGCAGTGGCAACAAGAACCAAGTTTGGCTTCTAAAAAAACATGTGGGGACCACAAAGAAAAGCACAACCAGAAAAGCAGCACAGAAAGTTCAACACAAGCTGCTGTTCTTCTCAGCAGCTGAAACCACAACAACACTAAATGCCACAAACCAGTCCCAACCCATGGGAAAGAGCTGGAAACTTTCTATGTCAGCTTTCTTACTCAAGGCTTTCTTAACTTGGTGCTTCTGAAGCAATGATCCATCTGCTTCAGAACTGATCACTTATATTAGCTTGACAACATGAACAACCTGTAAGAAACACATCAATGCAATGGACCAAAACCAGCCCCAAATCCCAGCTCCTCCAGAATGTAACATCCCTGGTCTACAAGCAATAAGAACATACAGTTGGCTTCTAAAAGCAAAAAAAGAAAAAGAAAAAAAAATCCAACCAAAAAAACCCCCAAAACTTCTAATGTATGACTTCTCCCCAAACTTTCAGGTGGGCCCAAAAGTTACAACCACCTATCATCTCTTTTTGAAATAAACAAAGTAATTTTAACAATTTCAAAATATCAGGTACTATGCCACAGGTTGTAACCATTATTGTGTCCAGCTCTAAACACAGAACACAATAAAATTGAAGTTCTGCCTATTTTTGCTTGTACAAAATAGATCAGGAAGAATGTGTGCACATGGAAAAAGAACAAGAGTTCAGTTCTCAGATGGAAATTATGTTTGTTTCTGGTTGTCTAAGCTGAGTCTCTTCCACAGGGTTTCAGTAATGCCTCAAGAATTTGTGCATGAATTCAGTCCTTATTCTCCCCAAACTGTCAGCATTATTTATTTATTTGCTTAAAGAAAGGCTTCTCAAAAGAGATTTTACATTCAACAAAATTCTAGGTCTCTTTCATCCTACCCTGAGTTAAAAATATCCCATCACTGGAACTGTTGTACATAACCCTTAAATACCTTCCGTTCCAAGTGAGATCACAGCTCTTTAAATGTAAAACCCCTTTCCCCATTAGATGAGTTTTCTTATTAAAGAAATGCAAATGCTAAAGCTTTTAGTGAATTCAGAAAAAGAAGAATGAAAACATTTAATGGGAATCTTTTACATTTGTGGCCTGACAGTGCAAGACAAGGATGCACAGTGTCTTACTGCCACAGGATGTAACACAGCCTTGCTGGAAACAGAATTGAGTCATTGCATTTTCTAAACTTGATAGTACTAAGCAAAGAAAAAAAAGATTTTGACCTATTTCCCAAAACAGTCTGCTTGGATTCGTAGGGGCAAACTTAGAGGAGAGGCAGGTGAGCCAGCCAAGGATTTCCCATAGCAGACATTGAGACAATTTGGATTCTCTTGCTTCAAACCTGTAACAGGCACAAGTACCTCATTCATGCTTCTGTGTCAGTCTCCTCTTTTAATACCATCAACATCTTTTCCCATAGAGCTTTGGACATTACTTTAATGTTTCCTGTAATCACATAATGCAGTTCTTCAAAACAGTTGGAAGTTAAGTTTGTTTGAGTTGCCCAAATCTACAGCAAAACCAGGAGAAGCACAAAGCAGAGAAACCAGCCTTAGTTTGTATGGTCGTTCTGAGCTGCCAAACCAGCTGGGAACATAAAGCAAACAGCACATACTAAACTATACAGGACAGCAGTTCTCCTCTCCAGTGTCAGTGAAGAATTGTATCCTGCAGAACATTATTGACAACTTCATACATTCTTATTTAAAATAAAACTTTCGGACTCCCTTGCTGTTTGAAGTTGAAAATACCTTTAGATGCACTCAGCAAAGAGTTACTATAATTCCTGCTAGTTGTATTTCCAGTTAAATGACAAATCTGTTTCCTTGTTCTGAGCCACCTAACAGAAATTATAAACTTTGTTTACTTCTCTCTTTCACTCTCCAGTCACAACTCTAATCAGCACTAGGCATGTGTGTCTCTGGCCCTGGCTGTTTTGCACTGAGCTGTAGAGGTAAAATTACAAAATTTTCTTTTCAAAGCAACAGCCCCTGATCTATTACAATAAACAAACTCCATCTCCAAGCAACTGATCTCTTAGCAACAAGAAGCACCTGCATAAAAGATGCTACAGAGAGGGATCACCAGAAAACCTATCCAGACCTGTGAGAGGAGCACATCAGGAGCCAGGATAGCACTCTCCACCAGCAAAAATCCACAAGTGACAGGAAGACACAGGTAAATTTTCAATTCATATTCTGGCATTTTTCTTCAAACAGTATGGGTAGGACATTACATAAATGGCATTTATTTGTGTTTTGAGTGGGAAGTATTCCTTCTGGAGCTGCTTTGATCTGCTACTGTAATTATCTTCATGTAAATTATATGCTGTCACTATCTAAACAGAGATTTTGGGGGGTTTTTTGGTAGAAAATATGCAGGTCTTTGGCCAAATTCTTGGTAGTAAAACAGCAGTAATTTGCTATATATTTTGCAAGAATTCTACAAAGTTTCTTTTTTAAAAAATGGCACAGTGTTCTCGCAGAATAGTTATCCTCAGAAAGCGCGTTCACTTCATGCAACCTTTCAAGCTGATTACATTACATCACAAAACATTGAATTATTTCAGTTTTTATAGAGACAGGCTCCCCAGATTAAAAAAACCAAAGCTGTTCAGTGTTTCTGTGGTGTCTGGTTTAATTCTTTTGACTCTCAAGTGGATTTTGTTCATGTGTACCATGGCAAAGTTAAGGTGCAATGCACAGCATGGGACAGGCACTGGCAGCTGCTGCTGCATAGCAATGTAGAATTAGTTGGGAAGTGTGTGAATTCTGGACAAACTGACATATCCAAGCAAACTAGCATTTCCAGGCATTTCACAGCACAGAAAAAATGGACTGTAAGTGAGGTTAAAAAAAGTGAGGATAAAAATCAGGTAGTACAAGTCAGGAACTGACCCTGGGAATTTTTTTATTCTACCAAAGCTCGATATCTCTATGTTGGTGCTTGCTGTGGAAAAGTGTTGCCTTTCTTCTAACTGCTATATCTCAGTTAATAATGGTATCTGATTAATAAAGTCATTTGCAAAAAGAATGGTTTGCGAATTGTCATGCATTCTTTCTTAGTCTTGCTTTTTCAAATACAGAGATAAACTTTTCGTCAGGATTAATTTACATACTTTGCTAGAATACATGATATAGCCAGAGGGAAAAAAGTTAGAAATTTAATCCATATTTCTTAGAGAGTCACCCCTTCTATGTGACTTAACTTTTTGCTTGAATTGATCAAGCTATTTGCTAGCAGTAAAAGTACAACAGCAGAAACATGACTATGGTAGTTGGTTTTTATTTGAGAAATTAGAAACAAAACACCCACCCTGTAATAAGAGAAACAACAGCAGCTACCCAGAGAATCCCCTCCTCACACAGGTCTGCTCTGCCACAGTCACAACAAGGAGTCTGACAAAAAGCACTTTAGAGAGATTTCAGTTGCCCATCCACAACTCATTTTCTGGTTAGTTTTGAATTAATTAGACCTGAGGGTGTTGTAACGAAACTTTGAGGTGGACAGGCAGTAAATTACAGTCCTGCCACTACTGCAGAAGTTTGTACGACCCCACAGCTCTTTTTGGTGGCTTACAGGCACTGACACACCTGTGCTGCTTCAGGAGATGGTTTGTGTCAGATGAAACCCTTGTACCTTCTAATGTGGATGATCCTTTTCATGGACACTGTGGTGGGTCATAAGCAACAACAAGACCTTTGCTGAAAAGTGCTAAAACTGGCAAGTTATTTTTCCAAATAACACATCAACCACCATATAAAGGCACAAAGAAGAGGCACTGCTCTCACTACAGTAATGCAAACAAACAGAAATATTCCAATGGAATCCTACATTTACAGAAGATATTTGTAATGTATTTATTTCCCTGGCAAGGGGTTTAGTCTGCATTGACCAGTTAAATTCCAGTCACATGCCAGTACCAGGTGGTGCTAGGAAAACCGATGGAGCAAACTGGCTCCAGACTGCAGGAATGTCAACATTTACAAGGGGAATTGTAAGTTTGCAATTCCAAACTTCTCTGCACCTTGGAACTCACTCTGCACCTTGGACAGAAGGGGTGGCAGGAAATTGAGTTCTGTGGACCCTGGAGCAGATGGAGCTGTGGCCACCAGCAGCACTGTAACAATGCAGCAGCATTTTACAGGTGCCATCAAAGGCAATTGGCAGAACTCAAACTCTGAGAGAAGCAGGTTCTAGGGACAGATCCTATCCAGCTGTGTAACAAAGTCACCCTGTCATAAGGACACCCACCAACATTAAAAAACAAAATTCCAAATAATAGCAGAGGCATCAAATGTAACAATCTTCCTTATCTCAGGGGACAGACATTTTTCAACACCACAAAATCATGGATATGTTCTGTGTTTCACTTGCCCTCTGACCCGTTAGGCTCCTACCCCCTCATTTACTTGTCAAGAGTCCCTTTAGATTCCAGGAGGATCATTGCTAAATTCCCACTTCCAAACTTCTGCTGGAAGCTGTCACCTCTTCCTCCTCTCTAACCTCAACAACAGATGAGGTTGTAAGTGCTATTTAGATTAGATTTCACAGTAATCAAGTGGTACAGGATTATTCTACAAGGCTATAATAATCATTAACACTGCTAGAATACATTTCCATAGTAATTAGATGTGATAGACCTCTACAGCTACACAAATTCCAGCCCACTGACTCAAACTCTAGAAATGACTGAAAAAGGGGGTTTATTCCCTCATTTTTACATTTTACCATATTTATCTTCCTTTTGAGATGCAGAGGATTGAGCTACAAGTCGAAAATAGTCCTCAACAAGGCAGAGTGCTTCAGAAGCAGAGTAATGAAAACACCTAACTTTAAAATGTCTGCTCTGAACACTGGGGTTGCAAACCCATCTGTAATGGGAGATGTCTGGCAGAGGCAAAGGATCAGATCACTCAAACACAGTGAAAAATTAGGTGTGAATCAAAGACAAAAAAATGTCACAAGAGGAGTGCAATAGGAGATAACCAATAAATTGTGATGGAAAGCTCTCAGTGACATCCCCACTGCATCCTGAGAGAATTACAGAATTAGAAGAGACTACAGAATCCAGTGTGACATCAAATAAATGTGCAATCTGATGCTTACAGGGTAATTTACCTCTCACAAGGAATTGTAAGCACTCTCAAGTTTAAAAAAGTCTTCTGACGTGTTCTCATCTTTAAACCCCACAGCCTTTCAAGGAAACAAGACAATCCCTCTATCAAGGGTGTGACATATGGGTACACCTGGTGATAATTAGCCACTTCAAATCAATAAAAATCTACCATTTTGTTTTTCAGAGGTATTGTGTTCCTTCAGTCTATATCTACATTGGCAACCATTGTGGTGCAGTGAGAGCAGATCTGTAAAACAAAATGGGGTTTGTGTTAAATAAGTCTATTTTTCCAAACTGTTTAAGCCTAGATAAGTTGCTTCAGATGCTGCTAATATGGGTTACTAATACTTGGGAATTTATAACAAGTAGCAGGTTTTCTTCTCTCCTGAAAGATGATCCACTCCAAAGAAAACAACTCCAGGACACAAGAATGGCTCTTCAAAAGTTTTCAGGCAGTTTTATGAGCTCCTCCTTCTCAAAATTAAGAGAGATTTTCAGCTCCAATTCTATAACATGGTTTTATGAATTTGCTCTTTTACAGACAGAGTCATTAAGTACAAAGCTCTAACTGGAATAAGAGGTGTTAGTAGAGCTCTCCTTTAGATAAATGGGCTTTTCTCTTTACTGTGGACCTTGACATCATTCCTCACATTGCCTTTAGCAGGAAAATGTTTAACAGAACCTAGAATTTTCTCCCAGTGCGTTATAGCCAAGACTGAATCAGTAATCTGAAGGGCCCTCTGCTGGCAGCTGCTTCCCCAGTGTTGAGATCCAGGCCAGGCAGCCTGTGCTCATCCATCTGATCTGTCACAAAAAGCACTTTCTTATCATAAATCTCTTTTCCCCCACTAGACAGTGGGATTTTAAAAGCTTTCTTTGCCCCATCTTTCCTCTGCCACATAAGTAACAACCAGAACCAACAAACCCCTCAGCTCTGAGCCAGCTCAGCCAGCCCCAAGGAAAGGAGAATTGCTTACAGCAGACAGGACAAAACGGGCAAGACCAGAGAAAACTTCTGTCATACACAGTGGGCACTCCAGCTTGGTTTCATTTCTAACCTTTCCAGTCTGTTCAGTGACTATTTACTATCCAAATGGGTTTGGCTGGGTTTTTATGAGAGACTTAACTCATGGGCAGCTCTTAAAAGATGCAATGGATAAAAGTAGGATAAGGAGTTCAGTCGAAATATTTTTAAGGTGATTTTTTCATGGCCCATCTGGCTTTTGCAATGGAAAAAAATGGTTCAAAATGCAAGCCCTGAAAGTCTGCTTGGATCATACTCATTGAAAAGAAGCAAAGGACTCCCCAGTACAGGAAATATCAACTGTTTAAGATCTGGAGAAGCCACTTTGACTAAAGACTGTTTTAGATCAGGTCGAGTGTAAAAAGGATTCAAACTTAATACTTTGCCTTTAATACTTTTATCTACATGACAGCAAAATCCAGGATATCAAAATTATAAATGTAACAGCAAGATGCACCCTGATGTGTTGGACATATCACAGACAAAGAAAAATTTTCTTTTACTGAAAATTATAAAATTATAAGCTGGGGCAAACAAGAATCTAAAACCCAGTCCATTGCTATCTGTATATTTTGAAAAAACAGAAACCTGTCTGCATTCCACTGTCAAAGCAAAGATAAGCTTTAGCTCTGAGTATTTAAGAGCTGAACAAGATCAAAACTCAGGGTTGATTTTTAGAAAATAAAAGGGGGAGACTCATACTTGCAAAGTACACTGTGCATACACATCAGGACCTTCAGCTCTACCAGGGCTCACCCTACAGATACAATATTCATAGGCACACAGTGGCAGGTATGAAATGGGTTTATTTCACAGCACCCAAATGCTTAACCAGCTCCACACTTCTCTGCACAGGGAACATGAGGCAGTGAAACTACTGTACCCACACCAGAATGTCTTGGAGATTAAAAAAACCAGAAAAAACAATGCACATCAAAGCCTCTCTGTGGCAATGGAGTATAAATGGAGTATAATATGAAGTTTATGCAGATCCAGAGAGAAAGCAACATAAAAATGGAACTAAATGCCCCAACTGTGGCTCTTTCCCTCTATAATGCTGTAAACTCATATTAGTGAAAGGGATGGAAGCTGATAAAATATTTACATATACACAGGCGTGCTTTTGTTTGGTAATGAATAGCACTTGAGGAAATTAAAACTAATAAATACCATTACATGATGAAGATTCTTGTGATTACAACACTTTTTTCCCAACACAGCAGCTGGATGTGTGCAGGATGTGACCTGTCCCTGCACACTCTCACAAGAGGGGAGCTGCTCTCTACTGCAATAGCAGGCATGTTTCTGAAAGGTCACCTGGCAGATGGAACATTTTGGATCAAAAAACCCCAGGAACCTGGCACAGAAAACACCCAAAAGAGAGCATTGCATGCACCTGCAAGGTTTTGAACCACTGCTCTCTCCCTTTCCCCATATCCCCATCCTACACTCCATACATTTCCTCCCTCGGACATAAGCACCAGGATTCTCACTGCCTGGAAAGCATCTGTCCCATTCCTGGCTTGGTTTAACATAATTACAGCACTGATGGTTAATACAAGGCAAGCTCTCATTATTTCTGCAATGACACCAAAGCACAAGACAAACAAGAAAGCACTTTGTGAAAGTGAACTATCAGAAATCTTCCTGCTAAGTAAATATATCCTTCAACTTTGAAGTACTGTTGTAGGAAGAAACAAAGCAAATCCATTCTTAGTTATTGCCAGAGCAGAATTAAGATATTTTATTCAGAAAATACTGTGCAGGTTCAAGCAGGATCTTTCTGTGGTTAAATGAGTTCTCACTCGTATTCCTTCTCAGGTACGACAACTTCTTGTATTCTATGATTTAATTCAAAAACATGCAAAAAAACTTTGAATTAATCCTTCTATTGCCTTTAAGAAACCTGTCCACTGCCTTTGGGTTTTCTTTCCTGGGCTGAGTGCTGCTTACAGCCTGAGTGAAAATGTGGCAACAGACAATCTATGATCCTGTTTCTTATGGCATATATTATGTTTTTCAAAGTATTTAGCAGAAGAACCATAAAGAAATGCAATACATTATATTATATGATATTACACTCAAAGGTTGGCAGTAAAAAAAAAGCTATAATACATGTTCCAAACAAAAAACTGGGGTACTAGGGTACTTTATCTGCATCATTGAAAACTGCCACAGTTATTCTGGAAATTCAGGAACTCTATCACTACAGGCATGCAGGAAGGGCATACAGCTAAGCAAGAGAGACAAAAGCTGGCAAGTGAACTCATTCAATGCTTCCACATATGCTGAAAGTTTAATTTCTTGTGTTTTGGTTAGAGATTTGCAAGGAGTAAACCTCAGTGTTGGCCAGCCAAGTCAATATCAGAGATAAAAGGTCTGTCAGCCAAAATATCCAAAACTATGCCTCAACATCAAGGTCAGAAAACCTTTGTTATTCCCAAGCAAAAAGAGTGTCTGCTTCATGTCTCTTCTGCCTTGTGATGAAGCCTGTCCTGGCAAGCACTGCAGGCACTCACCCTCGATATAAAGCTACATCCAGAGCTGGTTTGCTCAATTGTAGGAACTGCAAAGGGGGTGAGAGGTACCCAGCAAAGCTGAGCACATCTGAGCTCTGACAGCCTCTGCCTCTCTCCCTTCCTCTCTCTCTGAAGCCAAGCAGAATCTCTGGGGAAAGATGGTGCTGGAAACCCTGAATCTGATGCACTTCAACATCACCAGCCTGGTGCCAGACACGATGCCAGTGGCCACAGTGCCCATTCTCATCCTCATGTGCTTTCTCTTTCTAATATGGAACCATGAAGAGACTTCATCAATACCAGGTAAATTAACTTGAGCTATTGTGCCACATAAAAGTTTTCGGAGTAGTTTTTGTTTGCTTCTCAAATTTAAGTGACAAAGTAATGCCAAATAATCGTGGTATGGCCACAAAATCTATTATGAATCAGTTTAAATAATAGAGATTTTTAAAAATTCCCAAAAAAGGAAATCAGGCTTATTCTAACTTCAGAACTTCCATAATAATTGTGGCTTGGCCATATGACACTTAGTTTTCAGCTTTATTTTGTGTATGCTAGAAAGATACAATACTATTTTACAAACTCTAGATATTCACATTTTTGTGTGCATTATAAACTACTTTTTACATATTTTAAAGTCTGTTTAAATTGCCTTTACTCTAAACAATTATCTAAAAAGCTGTTCAGATTTTAGTAGGTTATTTATCTTTTCCTCCATCTTTAGCACTAAAGACCTTCCAGAACAGAACAACATCAAATTCCCTTTCCCTTCTGTAATGTTTTGGGGGCTTGTTTAGACATCACTGGCTCAGCTAATTTTTCACCAGATGCAAAGCCCTGCATGAAGGAGAGCAGTGCACAGCCCCTCACAGATGTTGGACAGGAATAACCCTAAACCAGTTCAGTGACTCCTGAAAGGAATTCTGAGAAAAGCCCCTTGCCAGAAAGAGCATTTCTTCTTTCTAGGATGTAGCCATTGTCCCTCCTAATGTGAGCAGCAGCTGGAAGTTGCACAAAGCAGCAGTGAATGTTTGCTGTGGGTGCCACTGAGAGCAGCACAGGCTTGCTCAGATATTGAGACTTCACCACCACAGCTGCAGTTTCTGAGACAGCTCCAGACCAGGATTGTGTGAACTGCCCCGTTCAGGCTGTGACTCCCATGTCAAAAGCCTCCTTTCAAAAGGGAGATGCTCAAAGGTGTTTTCTTGTCCTTGGGCACTGCTGAGACCAAACCTCTCTCCCCCTTTCTTAGGGCCAGGATACTGCATGGGACTCGGTCCCCTCCTTTCACATGGGAGATTCCTCTGGATGGGAGTGGGGAATGCCTGCAACTACTACAACAAGACATACGGAGAATTTGTGAGAGTTTGGATCAGCGGGGAAGAAACATTTATAATCAGCAAGTAAATCCATATTTCCTATGCTTACTAAGTTGAAAAGCCTTTTAGCTTTACAACCTCTTTGCTACTTTGTTCTAAAGTACAATTGAAGTTATTATTTTCACAAATTGTCCTAACAAAAACCTTTTACTTTCTGCTATTCACAGACCTTTTTCTAATCTTGAGTTTGTTTAAAGACTCTGCTATTGAAGTTTTGGTGAATTCTCTAAATAGTTTTTTGTGGAAAGGAAAGTACTGTGGCTCAATCTTAAAAATAATTTACCATCTATTTTACTATTCCATTTAATATTAAGATAACATTCAGTTTAGGGACCTAAATTGACTGCAATGTGGGCTTAAGTCAAATTTTCATTTTTTGTGTTCTTATGATTCTCCTTAAAGTGGAAGTAAAGGCTCGAAGGTTAAGGCTCGAATTCAGCAATTTAACTAAGTAAATACGACATTATAGTATTATGAGTAATTCCACTCCAGTTAATGGGATTATTCATAGGCTTCAATTATGCACAGTATTAAACAAAACGCTAAACTTCTATTCTTTTATTAGCTCCAGTGGATGATTGCTTTCTTCTTACATTGGATTATTATAAATCATGCCATGAAAAAGAAAAGAAAAAAGAGTAGTAAAATGTTTACCACACATAATTAATAAAAAATCAGAACCTTTTTAGTAACAAAGGCAATCAATTAATACTTCCGTTAAGTAAAAGCTTTTGAAAGACAGTGCAGCACAGAGAATTATCACAGAATTTGCCACGTGGTGCAAGTCAGCTCCATCTCTATTTTAACCTCTGTAGAAAGAGGCAATCATGACAAGGAAACTGTTTATGTTTCTATCCTACATAGATGTTACAAATCTCAACTAATGCAGTAAAATGTTCTGACAGTGCTATGAATGCTTTGAAAATACTACAAACTCTTATTGCTGTCTTTCCCTGCCTGTGCTACCAATTCATCAGAAACAAACCAGGAGTGCTGCTAAACAATGCCAGATTTATAGTCAGTACATTGCTTTTCTTCAGCCATTTTTTTGCTTTAAATCATTGACTGTACATAGAAAAAAAGTACTTAACTTTTTTTCTTTTTTCTTTAAAGCAAGAATGTAGAATAAAATTTTCGGTGGATCCTAAATTCCCCGCAAAATTAAATACAACCTGCCCTCTGTAAAAGAAAACCAATGTCATCCTTTTTTCACCAATGTCATCTGAACTTTTAGCATCAAATCTAATACTGAGGTGCTAATGCACAGAGAGAAGGATTTGCAGTTTTGGTTACAACAGTTGATGTCTTTTGGAGGACTTCATTAAACAGTTTCATAAGGAAAAACTGCTTGTGCAAGGTCACCTGACAAAACCTTTCCTTAAAACATTCTGATGTGTCCCCTGCATAGAGACACATAGGATGGGAGGAAGAAAAATGAGCCTGCTGCACCTTTTCCTCTCTAGGGACAGCTGTCAGAATTCAACACCATCTTTCATGGTCAGGGAAATACAGATGCTGTGCCCTGATATGGGAAAAACCTTTAATGTTAACTTTACCTCTGGGTCATGCAAAACTATAAAACCCAGAATATTTGCAATCAATAACAAAAGTCACATTTACATTACCTGACTGAAAAAATAAACTAAACCCATGTTAGCAGCCTGGGGTTTGGCCCATGGACTACACTACACAGTAAAGAAAGAAGCATATTGTTTCATTTCAAATGTTGGTTCTGATTTTCTCTCTTTTGGTGGATTCTCTTTGATCAGTGTTTCATCACATCCACATTTCTGAAATGCTGGCTCCCTCTAAAGGAAATTATATCTTAAAGCAAGAATGCAGTCTGCCAGCACCTGCAAATTAACCTTGGCAACTGTAAAAAGAATTATGCATACCCTGGATTTCCCTCACATGTCTCTTTAAGGATATTTATTATTCATCCCACACATACCATCCTATTAGGAAGATGCATATTTAAGTGTTGCATGTATATTTATGCTTTCAGTATGTGTTTGGGAATGACCAAAGAGCTACAAAAGTACACATAGCATTGACTATACAAAAGTAAAGCTGTCATTTAGAACACATCGAATATTTTACCTTATCCTCTGAAATATCTGACATTGGTCACTGCCTAAGTATATCATATATAGCCACACATTTCTATGTATACACACTAATCAGTTTAAAAGCCTTCATTAACCATTTGCATTTTAATTGAGAAGTAGTTTAAATCTGAACAGAAGAAATTGTTGCTGTAATATAAATTCTGAAGGCATTGATCATCAAGATTTTTAATTATGTAAAAGGAGCAACATCTCGTGCTAAGCATTGTACTTCCTGCTAAATTAAGAATGTGAGTCAGCATTTGGGAGCAACTGTAAAATGTCAGAATACAAATGCTGTATTCAGTCTGTGAAGCAGTTTTGTTTTTCATTTGGGGCTTTTTCCTCCTTCCTTTCCCAGATCGTCGAGTGTGTTCCACGTAATGAAGCACTGGCACTACGTGTCTCGGTTTGGGAGCAAGCTGGGACTGCAGTGCATTGGCATGTACGAGAACGGGATCATATTTAACAACAACCCTGCTCACTGGAAAGAAATCCGACCCTTTTTCACCAAAGGTAACTCAGGGGGCACTGACACCCTGCACCACTGGGACACACAGAGCCAATCCTTGCTGAAATGCTGCTGTGTCTGTCTGAAATCCTCACATTTTCCTGCCAAAGGATGATAAACTCCAGAATGGTTTTACACACAACAATATTTGCCATTTTATCGACACCATTATCACCAGTTGAGATGTTATAAAGAAGGTACAAAAACTAACAAACCTCTTGCCCATTTTGCACCAACATTTCAGCTCTGTCTGGCCCGGGGCTGGTGCGGATGATCGCCATCTGTGTGGAGTCAACCATCGAGCACCTGGACAAGCTGCAGGAAGTGACCACAGAACTGGGGAACATCAACGTGCTGAACCTCATGAGGAGGATCATGCTGGACACATCCAACAAGCTCTTCCTTGGGGTCCCCCTGGATGGTACTCACAGCTTCACTTCTGTGCCTTAAGACGGGTCTGAAGTGCATATCCAGGGAAAATTCATTGATACCACTCAGCAGCTCTGTCTCAGAAAAACAGAGCAAGAACAGACTCTTGTGTCACCATATAATTAATTGAAATTGATTTATTATCGTTTTAGTTATAAAAGAGCATTTTATGTGACCAAAAGTATACATTAGCTTGTCACCCACCTTAATGAATTGCACCACTTAAAGAGATTTTTATGAACCAGTTTGGTACAATTCCAATATTATAGTACATTCATGCAAGAATCTGAAATATTTCCACCAAACTAAATGATTGCTCTGAAAAGTTCATCTAAAAATTTATGTTTTCTACGATTTCTTCAGCCTCAAACCGTGTGACAGAAATAATATTATCAGGATGTCTAAATTGCCCCATTTCAGTGTTCTGCAACAGTTCTGCTTCTGCTCTCCTGTGGAGACTCTTTGGCTCTGGCTGACACACCTCTGTGTCCTTGGAGCAAGTTACCAAGGGTTTCTGCAAAATCTAGGCCTTTTCTACAGTGTGCTATAAATGTTACCTACCAGTTGCTTATTAAATTCCCAAGACCTTAGTAGAGTAGTGAACATCACCTTACTATTAATTTTTCTGAAGGATTTCTCTTACCTGACTATTTACTTTTTTTTTTGTTTTGTTAACATTTATTTTCAGAAAATGCCATCGTACTTAAGATTCAAAACTACTTTGATGCCTGGCAAGCACTTTTATTAAAGCCTGACATATTTTTTAAGATTTCTTGGCTGTGCAAGAAATACGAAGACGCAGTGTGAGTATCAACAGTTCTACAAAGCTTTTGCATAAGATTCTTCCTTTCTGTGAAGGAGCATTTCCCTTGATGCTTTCCTCTGCCTTTTAAGAAAGCAAACTGTGACACTTGCAAAGGCTGCTGAAGTCCCCGGTCCACAGAGCCAAGACAGAACCAGATTTATCACTGGTGAATTCCTGGACCAGTTCAAAGCTTTGTCTCTCCAGTCCCAATTTATTCACCAAAATATCATTTCATGCACACTCAAATGTGAAACTGAACTGAGATCACTGGTTCAGCTCAGACAAGGAAAAGTCATCGTACTCTCCAATATTTGCTTGCCAGTTTTAATATTGCACTGGTCACTGCTTTATCCTGTGATGCTGACAATAAACTATTATGGCCCAGTTAAAAGCCCCTGCAAGCAAATATTGATTTGAAATATCAAAATATTGATATTTCAAAAGCAGTCCCATAAAAAAGAACTTATTAATAATTTTTTACTGCAAAAAAAAAAAAATAAAAAGATTTCTGGACTTAAAGTAATGCAAAGAGCCACCACAGGATATGAAGACTTCTAATATTCTTCTGATAAACTTTGCAAAAAGGACCACTTGCTATTTCTAATACATAAAATATTTATAAATACTGAGATCTTTATGGGGATTGAATTTTTAAATGCATTTACCCTACAAACATAGTCAAATTATCTATCTCAACAGTAACAAACCCACATTTGAAAAGCTTGAAGATTTCATTCATAAGCTTTTCAAAATACTTTTTTAAAAGTATTGCCTTCAAATCTATAATTCATTGAAAATTCCCCAAAAATTTATAACAACTGCTGAATATTGCTTTTTCCACCACTGAAATACAAACTGTTGACACAGTATTACTACATAAATATGAAAAGTTTAAATTCTCTCCCTCCAAGATACAATTTTTCTAACACTCATCTACATTTTTCTAAAAATCATCCTTTATGTTCTCTAAATTCATTTTACTCATTGATAAAGCATAGTATAAAATACAAAGAAATAAAAAAATTCTTTGGAAACGGTAATAAACCTTTTAAAAGCTTTGTACTCTAATAGTGTATATAGTCACCATTTTTTCCTTTTCAGCCTATTCCATAGAAAGAGAATAAGATTTCATTCCAGACTGAAAAGCAATTATTTAAGAATAATAAGAAAATACACCTTGCCTGAGTATTATTATTTTGCAGAGAACTATATAGCCATTCTTAGGAATACTTAATTTCTGCCATTCTTAGCTGCTTTTCTTGGTATATCTCTGTATTTCTAGTCATGCCCTGGTGCAGATATTTATCATTATACTGGATTTCTTCTGTTTTCAGCAAGGATCTTAAAGGAGCAATGGAAATCTTAATAGAACAGAAACGACAAAAACTTTCCACTGTTGAAAAGTTGGATGAACACATGGATTTTGCATCCCAGTTGATTTTTGCACAGGTATTGGAAATTTACTCAAGATACGGCTGATATTGGTTTTTCTGACATTCTCCTGAGCACAGGCTTTGCAGTTTAAACTTCATACAGCTCTCTAAAAGTCCCATCATCACAGAGGGATGCTGATTAGTTGGTGCTGGGGAGGCCCTGACAGTGACTCAAATATGAATATTTGTATTTCAGGATCAGCTGCTTGCCATGTTTATTTAATGGCTTAAACAACATCCCTAAAACTCTTGCATCTATCCCTGACTGTCCTTCTTTCCCTAACCCCTGTGTTTTATTTAATGTATTGCCTTTTTTTTGCAAGGGTTTCAGTGCTATATAAGTCCTCTCTTGTATAATCTCTGACAGCTCACAAACTCTGGGAGGAAATGCAATAAATGTATAAGAATCTCAGCTAGGAAGACACATTCCTGCTTTTCTGTAAGACAATACACACTCATCAAAACCTGAGCTTTCTATTTTCTCTGAAAGACAAAATATAAATTCTAGTTAGCATAAAATAGTCTGTCAAGAAATTCTGCAGTCTATAGGACCTTTGTTAGCATCAGAGATCAGCAATCAATATTTTCTCCAAAATTTCTTTTCTTTTCTTTTTTTTTTTTCAGAACAGAGGGGATCTGACTGCTGAGAACGTGAACCAGTGTGTGCTGGAGATGATGATTGCTGCTCCTGACACTCTGTCTGTGACTCTCTTCTTCATGCTAATCCTGATTGCTGAGCACCCCACAGTGGAAGAGGAGATGATGAGAGAAATTGAAACTGTTGTGGGTAAGCAGGAGCTGCAAAGTCAGTGATGTGAGAATATAATTTTTTTTCAGCAGTGATGTAATTTCATTTATCTAAACCTGAAAAATTTAAGTGTTTTTCCCTAACAGAAGTGTTTGTTGTAAAACATATGAACTACTATTGCATGTAAAAGATTATATTCAAGAGCAAATTTTAAACAGGGTAAGCAATTTGTAAAATAAAACAAGATTGGAATCCTCAGAATTGATAATATATTAGAAAGAGTGTGGTATATTCTCTCCTCAGGAACCACAGTGCAAATCAGCATTCACTTCAAGTTTCATAAAAATTATTTTCCAGTTACCTTGGAATAGCAAAAGGGGGCACTTGTTTCAAACACTTCTAATCACCAATATTTCTCTGTGATAAAATACAGAACTTCTCTAAGTTTCATTATGACTCTAGAAGGGAAAGACTAGACAAAATTAAAATTATATTCTGCTGTCATCCGTTTTGATCTCAAATTGGCCTCCTCTAAGTACTAATTACTAACTATTCAAAACACAATCAAGATATTCCAAATTTGTATTCTTCCCCTTCTCCAGACTTCATTCAAAGCCTGACACTGAACCAATATAGAAACTAATTTCATCCACTCTTATTTAAGATTTACTTCTGGTCTGTTAAACACTGGAAAATGTATCACAAGCCTTTCAGTCTTTTTCTAAGGTACTTTTAATTATCCTTATTTTACTGTCCTCATGAGAGCACTCATTTATTCATTTCCCCTATTTCTTTCTGAAGCCTCACCCTCTAAGGCAGTAGAACTTTTGTCTTTTCCTTAAGGAAATGCCCAGCCAGGGTGGCAAATTGCCTTTTGCCTGGCAAAGCTGCCACAGAGCAGTGAGCCTGCAGCCCCTGGGCTCTTGGGGGCTTGGGAGCAGCACAGGCTCCCAGTGACAGCACATCCCAGCACTGCCACTGCTGCTGGAACCTTCTCATCCCAATTGGAATTGTCAGGCCTCAGCAGGGCCTGGATGGACTGATGGACACCCAGCCAAACCCCAGCACATGGTGAACATTTCAGCTCTCCACAGAATCAGCTCCCACCTGCAGACTGTGCCCAGATTCCATGTGCTGTCAGCTCCAGGAAGGTTCATTTCTGTGCCTTGTTGCTCTCCCTTGCAAAAGCCAGGGAAGGACTCCCAGAGCTTTGTTGCTGACAAGAGCAAAGACTCAGTGTGTTAAGAAGATGAGAGATCATTAATTAATTAATTAACTAGGGTTTGTGCTGATGAACAATATTCCAGAATCCCTCAATAAGTAAGGCTATATAAAACCCCTTAGAAGCTCTTGGATCCTTCCTACAACTCCAGAGGCTGGGAATCTTCCCAAAATGTTCTGATGTTTAATAGGAAGCCACCAAATTCCCAACCAACTAATCTCTTCACCATCTGCTTCATCCCCCAAGGGGACAGAGACATACAAAGCGAGGACATGCCAAACCTAAAAATCGTGGAGAATTTCATCTATGAGAGCATGAGGTACCAGCCTGTGGTGGACCTGATCATGCGCAAGGCGCTGCAGGACGATGTCATCGACGGCTTCCCCGTGAAGAAGGGCACCAACATCATCCTCAACATCGGCCGGATGCACAAGCTCGAGTTCTTCCCAAAGCCAAACGAGTTTTCCCTTGAAAATTTTGAGAAAAATGTAAGTTTGCCATCTTACTTCTTACAGAAATATGAATATTATTTATTATCAATGTCTCTTCCTCTTGCTTTGCTCAAGAACTTTGTGACTATAAGACCGTTTTCCCTTTCTCTAAGTGCCTACTTAGCTATACAACCTGCTTATTACTGTGGTTATTATTACTAGAGCTGGGCAGATATTTTCCTGTCAAGCTGCCTTTTAAACAAAAAATAATTATAATCCAGAAAACAGTTTTTCCAGACATAATAATTTTGATTGAAATTCTCTGATTAAATTTGTCAGACACACATGGCTGCCATTATGTCCCCTGAGACTGGACAGCATAAAGAGCTTTTAGGGAGATAAAGCCATGCCAGCACAGAGCTGAGGCTGCCTGAGGATTCAGTGGAGAGGTGAAGCAGTGCAGTAACCTCTGAGAGACTGGGGATCTAGTACCCACGTGTCCATGTTATTATTTCTTTTTAATTAATAATATTTTATGGATGATAATGAAAAATTTAAGTTTTTAACTAACTTAATACTGCAGATGTTGAGTAATTAAGTTCTTGTTCAGTTTTGAATTTCAATTAAAGCTACATTCTAACCAGAACTATAATCAAAAGCAATATGTGAATATTTTTTTCTTACCTGTAGTCCCCTACTGTTCAAATCATCCTTCAGATTTTTTACTCAGACCTCTGCTCTTCTCATTATTGATGAAACAATTGGTTTTGTGAAACTGTATTTGTTCAGCAATAATAATCTGGAGGGATTAAAACTGCACTGATATGTTAGCAGCTGCACACATCTACAGCAGCTCTACAGCATCAACTTCATCTTTAAAGAACTAAATAGTCTACTTTGATACACCAAAAATGGACTCACCAATAAAAACACCTGAAGAAACAGCTAAGAAAAAAACCCCCAAGAGATATGAGTGTCCAATCCAGAAAAACACCTTTAAGTTTTATCTATTTCTTACAAAAAAGCTAAGGGTACCATATATGCCACATGCAAAAATGAGCAATAATCCACCTGGTTAATATTTCTAAACTGCTGTTTGGTTACCCAGAGCAAACTCTGCTCACAGCATTAAAACAACAGCTCAAAAAAAATCTTTGCAGAAAATTCAAGAAGAGAGTAACTGATGAAGTTTATCAAAATTACAATTCACTGTGAATAGATTCCATTTTGCCACCCATTATTTATATTCCAAGTATTTCTATCAAAAATTGGTATCTCCCTTAATTTACGAGAACATTTTGCTACTAAAAATATTTCCCCTTGACCAAATATTTAACCACACATCTTCTATCTGACTTGATGCATTCTGTTTGCCACATAATTATTCTGGCAGTTCTCTAAGTGAATAGCAATCCACAGCATTATTTATGATAAGATGCCATTGTTAGAATCTACACATTTTTCCATTTCCCCAGGCTGTGCATTTGCCATTGTGCTGTACTGCCAGCTGCTCTACTTGCTCTGTGTTATAAACACTTGTATTTACATACCATTTTTCAAAAACAACTCGGTTTATTGAAAAAAAATTTAAACTGAAGACATTTCTGTCAGTCTGAAAATAAGAAAAAAGGGACTCTTTTTTCCAAATGATTTTATATAAAGCAACTTTTTCTACTCTATTCTCATTAAACAGGAAATCAGAACATGGTTAATATCTCACTTTTTTAAAAGCAAGTTATACAGATGAAGAAAAATAATTTATTTATAACCAAACTTTCTTTGAAACTGATCTACTCAGTAGCAATAAAAGTAGCAGAAACTGGCTGTTCATTCTTCAGTAGTCTTGGGAATCCTGCATTTTGTATTTCAGCTGACAGGACAGAAGATAATAATTTTATATATGTTGTCTCTCTATTAGATATCAAATAAATTTTTTTATATTTAATTTCATGAAAAATTCTCAGAAAAGTTCTCAGAAACCTTATCTGTATCATTACAAATGGAGCAGGTACACAGCTGAGTGATTATCTTCGGACAAGGCTTCAGCCTGTATTTCAGATATTTATGAGCATTATAATGAACACTTTCTGAAGAACTTTTTAATGAACTTTAATGCATTTGAAGAGCAGACACCTCACTCCATTTCACAGCTTGTGGTAAAATCTCTGTAGCTCCCAGGACAAACAGACAAATCCATGAACAGCATTCAATTGTTTAACTGAACAATCCCTGCTGCCTCAGAATTTCCTCTGTCAGTGCCCATGGCTGGGCCTGACTTGGGTGGGATTTCCAGTGCGGAATGACTCATTGCTCCTAAAAGATTACTTCCACAAGTTTTTTCAGAACATGTCTGCTACCAAATTCCACCATCATTTTCACTGCTTTTATGGATAAAAGGCTGTCTCTGAGTTCATTCCCCGTGCTGTTCTCTTCAGGTCCCTTCCCGCTATTTCCAACCGTTCGGGTTCGGCCCCCGGAGCTGCGTGGGGAAGTTCATTGCCATGGTCATGATGAAGGCAATCCTAGTGACTCTTCTGAGGAGGTGCCGAGTACAGACAGTGAAAGGAAGAGGCCTGAACAACATCCAGAAAAACAATGACTTATCCATGCACCCCATAGAAAGGCAGCCTCTGCTGGAGATGGTTTTTACACCCAGAAGAAACTTGAGTGAGAATCAGGGTGATGGAATGGATCAGCACTAAATTTACAGGGTTTCCTCAGCCACTGAGAAATACTCATCATTCCTAATTAAACATGTAAAGTTAAATGTTTTGCTGCCCCTAAATGACTACAGCTGCAGGTGACAACTTGTTCTGCCTGTACAGCAGAACCACAGGCCCCAACTGGAAACACCAAAAGTACAGAATAGTCCTGTTGTAGACGATGCCATGCTGTAAAATTTCTGATTATTTTTTAAAACCACAGATTTCAGACAAAGTGATGCCTTCCCTTTCAAACACTGCCAGTTCAGAGGTTTGAGGGACAACAAAAGAACATACTTGATTTATATTTAATTCCAGGACTACACTAGTCCCTTTTCCCCCACCTCCCTGAAGCTGGACCAAGCAGTATTTGACTACTGCAAAAGCTCTCATTATCCATTTTCAAAACAGTTGAATGAATAATATTATTTCATTTCAAGACTAAGAAACAATTTAAAACATTTAAGACATCTACAAGTTGTAAAGAAATATTAGAACAAGAAGCCATTCAAACATTTTTCTTTACCATGCTTTGCTGTCCTATCCAACAGATACCAAAGATTTACAGTGTCACCCAGATTTTACCAATAGCAGTGATTTTCAGAGTACCAGGTAATAATGACAGGTGAGATAACTGTTCTGTGTTTTTCAGACCCAGTGTCCTGCTGCAGGGGATCTGTAAACATCTGAATAAAGGCCAGGTGAGAATGAGGCAATGAACACCACCAGTATTACATAGGGGGGTAACTCTCAGCCCCACCTCCTCACCTGATTAACTGTAAAAATTCCCCACCTCACCTCAGTTTGGTGAAGAAGGTCGAATTCCCTCTAAGCTGCCTAAGATGTGCCAAGTCCTTTCCTGACCTGGTTTTAGTTGCTCAGATTGGAGTTGTTGCCCATGTTCCCACATTGCAGCAGGAGAGTGTCCCTCCCCAGTTATCCAAGCAACTCCTGGTGCTTCCCCTGTAAGAGCTCTGGGCTGTGTCCTGCTCTCCAGCTTCTTGCTCCATGCCCACTGACACAGAGAGGTTTTGGAGCTTAAGAGGAGAAACACTGACACAAGAGGCAAATTTCATTGGGTAAATGTCAAGGGTTTTGCAGTGGCAAATGAGAAAAGTTCTGTAGTAACAAGCAGATTTCTAGAAAATGTTTTTCAAGGTGTTTTGCATACACAGATTTTTCTTTTAACTATAAACCAGGCTGAGGTTTATACTTAATCCTTAGCTGGAAATGTGAAAACAACCCAACATTTCTGTTCAGAATTGACCCATCCTGAAATCTGGACATTGATATCTCTACTAGCCTAACGAGGAGTTGCTAGCTTGGTCAAGAAGAAAAAGATCTTCCTGACTTAATGACAACATTCCTTGACAGAGATTTTTTCATTTTCATTAAGCTTGAGTTTTCATACTGTGTAAGACAAAGAAAGGGATTTTCTGGATAAAGTGCCTTGATAAAGACAGCCAACCAAAGTATAATAGGCTTTATATTGACCTTTCCCTTCCAAGTCATTTAAACTATAACAGAAAGCTAGGAAAAAAAAAGGGGGGGGGGGGAAGGAGAAAGATTGTGTCTTTGAAAATCCAATTAAATTAATTAATGAAACTATTCCTTCAGACCACTGATCTCAGGCACAAGTCCTGCAGAGACAGATCCATCTCCTAGCACAGGAAAACTGCAGAAACCTAACAAATAACCACCTGCCCCACCCAAAGGCAATGAATTAGACTGGGAATGGTGACAGAGAGGAGCTGCATATTTAGGGTAATTCTCAAACCAACCTATGAATTTTCTACAGTAATCTAAAAAAAATCCAACTTGAAAACAGAATTTATTCCTCTAGGTTACTTTTAAAGCTTTCTCCACAACATTTGTGTTTTACCAAAAGTTACAATAGTGAAGTGCAATCCTGGACTCCCTGTACATCCAGGCAAAACTGGGCAGTTGAAGACACATAGAAATAGGATTTAAAGGTAAGACTCGATGGTCTTTTCCAAATTCAAGGATTCTATGATTCTAGGACTTCTATTTTTTAACTCATGAAGTGGCACAGTGGTTTGAAGCTGTGGAATATCTGATGCAACCTCTGTTTCCATGTTCTTTGTACCCTTTAAACTAGGAAATTGTTAGAGCAGTTGGTAGAAGAAAAAACAACAAAAAACCCCAACCATGTTTAAAACTATTTTACTCATTCTGTATCATAAAACACTTCAGGGCACTCCAGTGGGCAAGTATTTCTCATTTGCATAAGAACTCTGAAAAGAAATCCAATGAAGGGTTTTTTTTTCTTGGGAATAATATACTGTTTTATACACAGGATATATATCTTTGCTTATTTCATGCACAAAACCAATTTTTAGTGATAATTTACTCTCTGATTTTCCCACCTCACAATTATAGGCCTCCTACAAGTAAAATTTTTCACAAGCTTGAAATTAATAAATTTTGAAGTAATTTTATGAAATCAAATAGATGAAAAATGCATGCTGCTCTGATTTCTTGAATGTATTCTATATTGTTGAATTTGCAGGCTGGAACTTCAGACACATGATTACCATAATTATTCTATGGACAAAATAAAGCAGTATCATTTTTTACTTGTTGTCAGCAAGGCAACAGAGTTATTTCCCATTGTGTTTGAAGTCCATTCCTTCTGATATGTTTTGAACATAGCATTTCTGGTCCTCTGGTTTCTGCAGTATTTAGTTTTGTCCACATTTGGACAGCAGAGCTGTAATTAATCTGAGCCATCAGCTCCTCTGAGTCCTGTTCTCCCTGACTTTCTTATGGCTGTACCCCCGTGGTCCATTTGCATGAATATTTGCACTGCCAGGTCCCTTTCCCCATCCCATAATCTCCCACGTGCTTGAGAGCTGCAGCTGGGGGAAGCAGCATTTCAAAACTCACCATGTGGATATGAACAATTTCAACCTTCCCACTGTACAGAACAGAGCTCTGATTTTAAACAGGTACTGTAAAAATCCCAGTGGCTTTTTAAACCACACCGAGCCCACGGCCAGCAGGTGACTGTTCCATTAATGTTCAATGCATCAACAAAACAAACTTGACTGTGTTTTATACATCACTGTGATTCTGGGCTGCTCACAGCACATGGATGTGGATGTTGTTAGAAAATAAAATAAACATCAAATAAAAGTTGTATGCAAAAGAATTTAAAGTCATGTTTCATGGTGTTTTCCCAGCCTGAGAATCACAAGTTAGTATTAAAAGGTGTATGAGTGGGTCTGCATGCATGAACTGATTGTTAATGAAATCTAGGATGTTCTAAAATCAGAATTCCCACTGATTTTAGAGGCTTTATTATTGCCAAGATATTTTTCATAATAGTAAGAAAGCATAATTAAAATAATTTAATTTTATACAATGCCCTTTCTCAAAGCTTTAAAAGAAGGGAGAAGAGGTAGGTTTTAGTGGTTCTTAAGATAGAGGATATTTGTGAATATAACCAAAAAAGCTTGGCTTAAGGATACCAAAAGGACTCAGCTATCAGTGAGGAAAAGTATCTAAAGTAATGAAAAAAAATGAAACAAAGAAAATAATTAAACTGACTATACAGTTCAAAGTAAACTTCATCTCATTTTCTGCTCATAGCAAGATGGCATGACAAATTCAATTTGTATCCAATGCCTAATTTATTTCACTGTCAAAGAAAAGCTTTCAGAATTATAAACTTTACATCAGGTTAAGTGACAGGGAGCTGGGAGGTAGTAAATGGCACACTAAAAAATAATTCTAAATTCTCAAGAACTCTTTAACAGCAAAATAGATTTTTTCAGATAGTAACTTGACCTTGAGATGCTCCCAGTGAAAATATTTATCCTAGAATTTTACAAGCTTTATTGGTAAGTTTTAAACATTAATAAACAATTTTCATGTTATTGATTGTTCACTTTCTGTATTATCCAATACAAACCAGTGCTACAGCCTCAGTTAATACCCCATGAAATTCAATTCTAACCTCAAAAGAAAATTTCAATTGACAGTTTCCAGCAGAAAGGAACACAGTACTATTTGATAGAGGAAAATAGTTCAGAATTTGGGCCAAATCTGCTTGAAACAAATTATTCTGTAATTTAAAAGTGGAATTTGCTCCTGACATACAATTTTAAGCAGGCAGTTACACAGATTGTTAGATGATGTTGTGTTGAGCCCCATTAAGGCTATTGTAAGCCTTAAACTTTATGGTATATATTTATAGAAGTGCTGGGTTTGCATGCTGTTATAATTGTACCTCTTTCAATAGCAGATCTTTAATTTTACAGTACAGCAAGCAGTGGATTCCACCAACCTCCTCTCCTGTAGCACCCCTTCCCTTCAGACACATCAATGCATCCAAAAGGAGCCACAGCCACTCATAAACCCCCTCTGCTGCCACAGGCTCAGACGATGCTTCACTCCCCACGTTTTTGCTCCCACCTCCATAGGTGCAGATAATTTTATTTGGGCACAGCTCCTGCCCAGGAGCTCTGCATGAACCTCCGGCAGGGCCCAGCAGATGGCGAATTTCTCCTGCCACAAAAACAGCCCAGGTTTGACCAAGTCCCTGGTGAGGGACAAGAGCTGAAAGCCAAGAGACTCCTGCTCTCACTCAGTTATTAAACACTGCTTTAGGAGGGCGTGGAGTCATTCTGGAGTCATTCAAAGAGTAGAGATGGAGAGAAAACCAGCCCGGGGACAGAACTGATTGGCAATAAATTATTCTGTTTATTTATTATTCCATTTATTTATTCTTCCAATTAGCACTGGCACAGAACATTTTCCAATATCACCTTTTGCTAAAAGCATTCTCCCAGCCTAGTTGAGTGAAATCTTTATGTATCATTTGGCATCAAGATCAGCAGAACCTTACTTGGTAGGGCTCAAAATGATTTCTGAGAAACTGCAGGTGTTTTAAGTATAATTCAATCTAACAATTAATTTGATGCATCAATACTAACTTAACACTCTCTCTTAATATGATATCTTAATACAATATTTTCCCTGTTGGTGGCTTAATTTAATGTAGTGCCTTTATGGCATTATTCCACAGTCCACAGTAGAACAGCAACCACTAAGGAAACATTCTGGTCTTTGAAGTTGGATTTTTATGAGTAATGCAGGGCCCAGCACCTCGTGCAGCCTCACCACACTTCTACAGAAGGTACCAACTTACCAGCCCAAGAACTGAGCAGATCTTCATAACAACTCTTTAATTAATTGCTGGCCAAAATCAAGTCAGATGCAAAATAGGACTTATTTGGCACGATGTGCACACCTCCATTAAAGTACCTGATTAGAGCTGAAATACCTCCCATTGGATTTCAGTCATTTAATTCCTCTTTAATTTTAGAAGGGCTGATTAGCATTTCACTCAATGCCTTATAAACTCACCCTTTCCTTGTAATGATATGTAGATGGAGTTGGATTTCATTCTCCATTTAGCAGCCACTGAAAGACTCTTGGCAGGTAATTATAGATCCAAATAACTACATTCAGAAACTGCACCTTCTAACACCTATATGCTTATTTGTATTTATATTCATCCTTTTTTAATTCCAACAAATGTTGGAAGACATTTTTCAGTGTTAAACAATAATTCAAGAGAGACATGAGAGGAGTATAAATCAGTATTATTATAACATTAAGTATGGTGCTAACTGCATTAAGAAAATTGCCACTTACTGCCATTTCAGAAAGCACATAATTAAACTTTGCAAAAGAATTTGGTCCAGCTACTGAATGAATTCTAAGGCAGCTGCAAATGGATCTTTTTCTGTTTGATGTGAAATATCTTCAAATGGAATATCACCAGCTCAAATGGATAAATATAAATGAAACTGCATACATTGTCTTCCTTCTAATGTGAAGGACAATGCAAAGAAGAGAAATTAATTCTAGAGAAATGTTAGCAATCCATTATATTACTTCACTTAAAGATCTCAAAGCATGATATAAGTATCAACGAAATCTTTGAAATGAGGCTGATCTGATAAACTTCTGCCTCAAGGAAAGGTTACAGTAAAAAAAACAGTGTTGTGGTTTAACATTGCTTCCTTGTCATTATTAACCAGGTTGCCAGTAAATTATTGGCCCTATACTGTGAGTTTCCCTTTGCTGCAGGTAAATATCCCACTCAAAACAGCAAGTGCAAGAACCTCAAATTTTGGTTGGCTGTTTTTTTAACAGCTACTTAAAATTATATCAAGGAATGACAGCTCCCCATTTTCAGTTCCAGCTGTGCACTCCAGCTCTTTGCCAACAGCAGCAGCACATCACCTGGCAGACAGAGAGGTCTGTTGAAATTCTCTTAAATTGGTCTCTCATCACTAATCATTCCTGAAAATTCCATGGAAACTGTGACACAACTCCACAGAGGACAGATTGTTTTGGAGAACTGCATCCTAGAGGGTTAAAGGTTTTCGTGCAGCACTCTGGTACAAAACTGGCACGAGCTGGTGAGGTTTGTGACCCACAGGATGAGGAAGTTTTTGCAGATGACACAAAAGAGTTGTACTCCCTAGTGAGCATTCCCTGCTGGGCTCTCACTGTGCTCAAAAGGCCCTGGGGAAGAACTCCAGCTTCAGACAGCCAAGGCACTGGAATTTGCTAAAACTGCCAACAGGAGAATCCAAGCACATGTATCTCTAAAAAAAACCAAAAAACCAAACCCAAACCCACCATCATACCAACCAACGACCCACAATGTTCCCTGAAAGAGGGGCAGTGATGCAGCATTGACATGCAGAAATAGTGTCCAAATCTAGAAACCACTGAGAACCCAATCTTGCCATGTCCTTTACAGTTGTCAAGTTATGGATCATATATTTTTGAGCAGATTCAAGCATAATAATGGACCTACTTAAATTTCAAAATATTTAGAAAATTTTCTGTTTAAGCCTGCTAACATGTATCTGTTTCTACACTGATTTTTTAATAATTAAATAATTAAATTCCCAGATCTCTGCTGCAAATTCAAGGAGTTCTCTGCAGAACAGAGAGCAGGACCAGAACATGAATAGAGCAACAGGAGATTAATCCAATCCAAAACACCACTTCAGTGTTTGGCTGCTGAAGAGGCTGATTAATTAGCATGGTGTTTCTGTGACACCACAGTCTTCCAAACAAAATACCCCAGACTGGACTTGGATCAGAGTAAAAACCCTCAGTGAATATTACTGCAGTGGAGCCTTTGCAAATCCAATGACTATTTATATATTGGTCCACAGTCTGAAAAGTTAAAAAATAAACTGAAGTGTGACATTTATTCATCAAGCCTTTAGAGAACTCACAATGTGTGGTTTGCAGGGGTTCATTTCAGTATTCTGAGCAAGTCTAATAAAATGTCATGTAAAGTCAGTGGGATTTAGAAGTGTGTTATAATTGCTTCTGAAATCAAGGAAATTTTAATTCTAAACATACTTTAAAATTAATAGCAAAGATCCCACGTTCTTCTAATTGATTAGCAATAAACAGCGGTACCCATGTACAACATAAATCCTGGATTGTCTTCCTTCAGCCTGTCCTCTGAGATACTCCATAGTTTAACTCATCTGCAGAGCTTTGCCACTATTATTTTGCATAGTATTTTAATTCTGAAATATTAAGGGTGCACTTTGTGCCACAATTTGGTATCGTGCATGCAAAACGTGTTTAGATTGTGAATTGCCTTGGAGAAAAAAAACACTCATGTCTTCATATCTCTTCATATGATATTGTTTTCAAATCCATTTCCAGTGGGTAGAAAAAAAATAATATTTAAATCTTTTCAACTCTTGGAGATTTAACTTCAGGTTAGACTCTGTGACAGATTTTCACAGGTTCTTAGAGTAGTCAGACATCTGTATTAATTTCTGTACAAAAGTTAAAACATGTATCCAGGAAGAGTACAGATTTAATTAACACCTCCTGAGAGCCATCTCTAAAATTACCATATGACCACAAGTCTTTTCTAACCCTTCAGCATAATTTTGGGTGTTGGTGCTACAGACTATGCAGGAATGGATATGCATTAACCATGCAAGACTGTAAAGCATATGGTCTCCTGATTACTTTAAAATAAGCACTGAGAAGTTTAATGAAGAGAAATAATTGCCCTCCCCTTGCTAATGATGACTGGGTTATTAAAACACGTTTTATGCATCACATCTTTTGTATGTAACCTGGTATAGAAATGGAGGAACAAGGATTGTTTCACCTACTACAAGCATAGATACCCACAGAAAACAAAGAATAACCTGTGCATTGCTAATCCCATTTACTCAGAAATGAGGATTATACAATGGTGCATGCTTTTTGTGTGCTCTCAGACCAGCAGTTTTTTTGTACTTAATGTAATTAAAAGGGGAAGGGAAGAAAAATTTTAAATGTTTTCAGTCCCACCAGTGTTCTAAAACATGCAGCAATACAAAAAACACTGTATCTGAGGGAAAAATCCCCATACTCCTGATTTAATAGATGTGATGGAGCTTTCTTACAAAGACACAAATTTGGTGCTCACAGTTCATTACAAACAAGTAATAACCTGAAAGAAATAAAGAGATAAACTGGACTTTCCTAATCCTGCTTGCATGGAATTTTCTATTCATATTCACCAAACAGAACATTTTTGTCTTCCTCCTAGCTCCTGGGGAATGGTGTACCAGGGAGAGAAATGCCTTTGTAAACCACAAAGACTGAAATAGGATAGCTGGATCTAAACCACTGAACTTCTTGAGCACAAGAAACTGCTTCTATTGAGAACAAACTGGATGGACACTGGAACTCAGCTGTTATCCCTTAGAAGATGACAGAGCACCATGTGGATGAAATATAGACATCAAGAGTCCTGCTTAGGCAATACACTTGCCAAACAATTTTCAGTTTAATTACCTCTCAGGAGTAAAAAAATCAGTTAATAAATCCAGACTGTAAAGTCAAGTCTATTGTTCTTTCAAAATTAAATGTACAAAAGTAGCTACATCAAGACTTTTTAAAATTAATTAGGGAATAAGTTGCCTCCAATACCTCTTTAGAATTAAGTATCTTTTGAAGACAAGAAGAATGAAAGATTCATTGCAAACTGGCTCAAATTATTTTCCAGGTGTCATGCATTAACAGCAATATGTTTTTGCCAAGTGGGCATATAATCTCTGGGCCTAGAGCAATGACTCACAGAAATAATTATCTTTTATTAGACTGATGCTTGTGCACAAGATAAACAACTGATAAGCAAGGGCTGTCCATCCCAACTGTGCTGTCAGGCTGTTATTAAAGAATGTCAAAGGACTGATTGTTAGGGAGGTGATTATATCGAGTACATGCACGTGTATAAAAAGTTGAACACTTTTAATTTATCCATTGGCAAAACCCCATCACTGGTCAGGACACTCAACAAAAACACTTCTTGGGAAAAAAGACCCCATTCAATTTTGCATAAAAACACTGGTAAAGTAATCAAAAGGTCTCAGAGCATGTATTAAAAGATGTAACATTTTTGCCTCACATAAGGCAGATTATCTCAGACATCTTGGCTGCATCTATTTTTAAAAAAAGTAAAAGGCAACACAAGAGCCTAACCAGACTTTATCCTGCTCCCATTTTAACCAAAAGAGATTTTTTCAGTACCTTTATTAAGGATAAGCTACATTTACTCTTTTGCAACAAAAATCCTTTTGTTCTCAGTCAGCTCTGCTGCAATATTTTCTCACCATATCCATGCTAGAGCAGTACCTCATCCTACAGACCTCTCCTTCACACCACTGAGGTGCCTTTTGGATATTTTTATGCCTAGAATTTAAGTCAAATGCAACTATCTACTTATTTCCCCTAATTCTGCAGATTTCAGCCTTTGGAAAAAGATACTGAAGAAGCTATAATTGTACCTGAATCAAAGGAGGTCTTACTCATGCAAACCCCAAATCTTTAATTCAAGTATTTAATCATAAGTGTCATGCCTTTTACTCATCACTAATTTTCTAACTTTAAAATTTTGACTTGATGTCTAGAGTTGTGCAAATAAGAAAAGTTGCCAATACCATTTTAAAAGAGCATTCAAACAAACAAAAAACCCCAAAACCCCCACCACACTCAAAATCCAGGTTTTACTCTTCCTTAAAGATCTAATTAAAATACAAGCCAGGTGGATACAGACAAAGCAAGTAAAAATGTTTTAAAATATTTTGATGACTAATATGAGAGAGGGAAGAGAAAGAAAATCGAACAACACTGATTTTTCATTGCTCAGACATGGTAATATTGCATGCTGTACCTCAGGTTTTTTGGAGGTTTGTCTGGGGTTCTTTCTTTCAGTGCAGCAGGAGTTCCACAAGCCTGTGCACGAGAGATTTCTTGTTGTAAATACAGCTACACAAACTCAAACCCATAAATCCAACCACCAGCAGAACATACCCTGAGTTATGTGTTGAGATGGATTCTGGAGAGAAAAAAGGCACATTCGTTTAAAAAGAGAAAAAACATTAGATGACAACATTTACCCCAGACACAGTGCACAAGGAAACACACTCAGGATCCTTTTTCAGCCTGTGAGGATGAAAAGTTAAATGAATCTCCATTTCTTTTTTAGGTACATAGTGTCTAGTATTGCTGGCTATGTTAAGTTCAATAATTTCATCCTAAATCACTGTTGTTAGTGGTTATGACAAAAAAAAATCCTCAGGATTATCCAACTCTGCTCATAGAGATCTGAGTAAGACATGAAGATTTGAGATCAAGACTGGAAAAAAAAAGGGAAATCCCAGCAGGGGTTTCACACAGCCCACTGAAGGCACCAGAAGAATTCCCTTTTGCAAACTTTAGCTCAAGCTCTGTATGTTTTACAAAAATAAGAAGACTGATGAGTGACAGGGTGAAGGAAGAGTGGAGAAACATCATCTCAGATTGCAGACATTTGCTGCTCTGCCAAATGCTGCTTCTGAAGGCTGAGCAAGGTTCCAGTGTGGCTGCCACGCTGCTTGCAGGAGCAGATAACACACAGCTCATCCCAGGAGCTCTGCTGCTGCTCATCTGTTGGTTCTGACATCCAGCAGTCTCACTTCCATCTCCTCCCTGCTTGTTGGCTTCCCTATGTGGCCTTTATTAAGAGTTTTCACATGGTCATGCTTTGCTCTCTGCAGCCCTGGCACACACAGGCCCTCCTCACCAGCCACCCCAATCTCAGTAAAACTCTAATTAAATGCTTTGGAAAGAGCAGGGTTTTATCCTAAAATATTAGCACCTTCACCATGCCTGTCAGTAGTGAAAAACAAAGCAGAAATGCAAATTAATCAAATGAGACTGATTATTCAGCTGTCCACTGTGACAGAGCCAAGCAGCAGCTTTACATATTTTGCTATGGAAAGGTCTCACAGGAGTGTCCTTGCCTTTCTACAGGGAAGTGTGAGATTCTCTGTCTTCCCTACCTCCAGTCTCAGAAACCAGGGCCTTTTCCTATTTAACACACACTGACACACAAATCTGACGGTCTCTAGCTGGGACTTGATGCATTATTCAGCTTCGTTCAGCTCAGGCAGACAAAGCCTGGGTTTCAGCAGCTCTAGGAAATCTCTCTCTCCTCTTAGCCAAGTTCTCCCTTTTGCTGCTCAGATATTTCAGTTCTTAGACCCAGGTATTATATAAAAAACGTTGTACAGATCTCAAAGTCATCTGGCACTCAGACACATTGTATCACCACAGCAACTGGGAAAGGTTATTTTATCAAATTAAAAGAACTTCTATGAGTCTTATTGAAATGATGTCCAAAAAAAACCCCTTCTGACTGCCTGGTTCTAGTCTGTCTCTTTTCACAAACTACTCCTGCTTCCTGTTTTTCAACAAAGCTGCTGTTTGACAGCTCGAAAATCTTCTGTCTCACATCAAACCTCAGACACTCATCCCACCACAGCAACCTGTGAGATAAATTGTATTCCACATAAATCTCAGGTGTGGTTTGCTCAAGCTGGATGTAAATCCCATACAATTCAGTTGACAAGACCAGTAAAATACAAAAAACTGATTGATTAGACTACAGAAAATCTTCCTGAAGCACAGGTATAGCCAGCAAGAGTTTCTCTCTATCACCTGTCCATGTATTTTTGTTGTGTTATTGGAGTATTTTGTCCTGCAGTCAAAGAGAGTTTCAATAATGGGGATTTTTTTTTTCCAAAGAAATTTTCCAAAGTGCTGGAAAGGTAAAATTTTAAACTCCTTTGTGGAAATGTAAAACATGCAATATGTTGCTGACATAGCTCCACAATCTCTGCATGACTGTAGGGAATTGTCAAACTGAAAGCACAGAACTACTCAGGATGATTACATGCAGGAGAAATTCTGATTAATACAACTGCTGTGAAAGAGTATTGCATCTTTTGTTAATTGAGTTTTATCAGAAATGGAGAGGCAGAGGCATAGAATTAAATTGATTGATTAAATTGATCAATTGTTTTCTGGAAGAAAAATGAACAATAGCTAATTCTTGGCACTCATAAAAGGAATCCATTTTTGAGAGACTGCAGGGTAAAACTCTAACAAACCTTGTTAAAAGACCAAAATATTTCTAAAATCTATTATTAAAAAAGGTAGTAAAAGCTGTATTTTCCATTCTGATTAGTCCTAATGCTTTGTTGGTCATTCATCATGAGACAGTCACCACAGCACCTTCCCATCTACCAACCTCCTGGGAAAGCTTCTCAGACTGACAGTCAGACAATCCATAAACTGTGAATCAAAGCAGAAAATTCTGATATCCTGGACTATCAAAGGTAAATGTTTGCTAATCCCCCTTCCTTGACTCCCTAAGTTTTAAAAAGAGCTGATTTTCAACAACCATTCTGATAAAGAAGCCAAAAATAATGATTGAACTGTCAGTCCTTACTGGGCAGCAAAATGCTTGCTGAGTTGGGAATAATTCAGCAATATATATTTGGTTCATTCTTGTGATTAAATGACACCAATGTGAGAAAGTTTTCTTGCATTTCAGACAGCCCTCACCTGTGAGTGGTCACTGGCTCACTGTCTCTTCAGAATAACACACAGTATAAAACCACAAAACAAAACAAAACCACAAAACAAAACCACAAAACAAGTTATCAAAGATCTCTACAAAAAAAGGGTTGATAGTGGTATCTTCTCTTTGGCATTGTCCTGGGATATTGCTGACCCAAGGTTTCAATGCCAGATAGGGAGGATGAGATTTGGCTATTAAATGTGTGTATAGATTTCTGAACTGTGAGGAAGACAAAAACCTGTAAATTTACAAAGCTACCATATGTAACATTCACATACAATTTTTCAGAAACTGGATTCTGTGAGCTTTATTCACAGTATTTATTTATCTCCACTTGAAACTTGACGTGTCAGCCCTGAAATCATTTATCTAAACACCTTAAATTTCCAAGTTTGTTGAATTTAAACAGCCTCGTATGGGTAAAAATTTCATGACATAACGGCTCAGGAAAAGATCAAAGTAACAATGTTCTGGAACTGGGATAAACTTGCATGTCTTTCATAGATGGAATTTATGCAATTAAGAGTTCTGCTTCAGAGATTAAAGGTGAGCTCAATTCATTGGCAATTATGCAAAGAAAATGGATCAGCAAATGAAATTCTGCTACAGGACAAAAATGAATGCATTGATTGAGCTTTTTTTGTCAGTTTCTATTTTTATTGTGTTCCTATTTTCCTCTTTGTTCAGTAATGAAGGGGAGGGGTTGCAAGCATCCAAGCCTGAGCCCCCAAATGCAGAACAAAGTTTCTATTAATGTGCATTATCAAACTGACTGTTAATTTCTTCCAATTTTATTTCAACTTTGCCATGGGACATCTGTTCTTGTGTGCTGTGTTACATTATTAACACTTTCTACATGCTGTTACAAGAGCTCAGACAACAGATTTGAAAGGATGTTCCTGCTTTAACTTAAGGATTCTAGAATGTGCTTTTTAAAAATTGAAATTCCAGCACAGCTCTCTCATCCTGGTAACAGCTGAACATCTATTTCTAAGCTGAGGATGTAAGAGGAAACCAGATGTGGTGTGATATGAACTGCATGACAAAATTCATTGCTCAATGCTCTGTGCTACACCATACAAAGAGAAGACATTTTCTCCTGCTAAGTCCTTGGAATTTGTGAACAATGCAGCTCCAAATCGCTCCAGTTTCTTTTTAAGAGTGAAAACCTAACCACAGTACACTTTCCTACAGCAAAATCAGCCCCATTTGTTCTCAATTTTTAGTGGAAAGGAGATTACCCAAGGGGAGAATCAAACATCCAGATTTCTTTTCCACTCCGATGTAAATGAACTGCAGTTTATATAATTAAAACTAAGCCCAAATGTGTCTGAATCTTAAAAATTAACAGTGCAAAGACAACCTTATGGTTTAATCCATCATACTGTATCAAGTTAGACCTGGATGTCAATTTTTAATAAATTTTTTACCAAAAATATCATTTGCCTAAACTGAGCATCCTCAGGACTGCAGCATTACTTGAGAGAAGGGAAACAGAAATCCCAAAATACTGTTCATTTAAAGCTGTTCTCTGCTGGCAAAAGTTTAGTCTTCAGCCTAATGAGCATTTTCATATAGGTTTCATAGCTAAAAAAAGGGCAGGGTAAAAAGTTTTCCAGACCAACATGAGTTTTCTAAAACTTAAATCTGGGAAAACAATCCAAAAACATTTGGAACAGATTCCTAAATGTAATCTAAAATTATAAATTATTCTCACTGATGAGACCTGGAATAACTCGTGGTAGCTGAAACCCAAGGCTGTGTTCCACTTTAAACAGGCTCAGAGTTTATTATTAATGCATCCCTTGAGCCATTGGGTCAATGGACTGGGGTAGGGAAGAAAATAAAGGTTCTGGCTTCCAAACCAGCTTTCTTAGGGTTACTCAGATCCCCAGCTTCTGTGGCAGCTTGCTTGTGTAGTGAAAGAAAGAGCACATGAATAAAAAACCCATCCATATTCCTGCGTTGTCCATGGTACAGGAATCATCTCTGCATTACTGTGTTGGCCTAATAATAAGGATACAGGAAAGGATGTTCAGTGCCTGACACATGAGCCAGGGGCTCATGGTTATTGTGCAAAATAAAGCCCTACCTAACTGCACTTTGCCAAAAGCACACACAGCTTTCTTGTGGCACACACCCAGCAAGCATTCCCCACTGTAATACTCATAATATTGACAACTTCAACTGACAAAGTTGGTAAGAGTCTAACTCAATGTAATTTAGTTTATCTGTGAGCACTTCTGTATTGCTTCTTACTGAAGGGAGTTTGATTTTAGTGGTTGTCACTTAAAATCTTGGGAAGTTTTGGAAGACTTATCTTATGCTAAAATCGAAAAAAAACAAACAAAAAAATCACTGCTACAAGATAAATACACGGTGCAAAGAGTTAACATTTTCATTCAGGGACCCTCATCCTGACAAGAAGCTTCTCAGATGGATCTGCCTTTAGCCTTGCTAGCCTGCCAGTAACCCAGCTGTGTTAGAATGGCAGCCACAATGGTGGGGGAGTGACATCTCCACCATAACAAACAGCTAAAACAGAGACAATTCCATTACAAACCAAAACGAACATTTTGTCAGCTGTTACTCTAATACACAACTGCTGAAAATAGGGTGTCACAAATAATGATAAATATTCATTAGGACATCATCACAAGGCAATGAGAGACATGGCTCAAGCAGAGCTGCCACTGCAGGCTCTACAAGTCACCATCCCTTCTCTCAAGATGCTAAACTCTCTGAGCTGATGGTCAGCAATGATTTTTCCTAAACATCAGCAGGAAACACAACTGTTCAGGATGTCATGGCAGACTCTCAGTGCCTCGCAGGAGTGAGCTTTTAAAGAGAAACAAAAGGAGAAGGGAGCCCACAGGCAGATGGTAGGCAGCCAGGGAAAAGTCATGCTGGGTTACTGACCAGCTAAAAAGAAACAGAGGGAGATGGTCCAGCAAACCCATTGTGGAATAGACAAGGGGAAAACTTGGGGGGGATCACAAACAGCTTGCTTCTGTTGCTGGTGCCCCTATTCCCTGAAGTGCAGGGGATCAGAATGGAGTAGAACTTGGCAAAGAATATGTGATACCCCTTGGCACAGCTGCCTCTTTCCTTTCTGCTCTTGTGGCTCCCTAGGCTGCCACAGCTCCCATCAGGCTTTGGACTGAAATGGCTTTAGCTGTCCAAGGAGTAAGCAGGTACCAAAATGAAGACATAAGAGTCAGTCTCAGGTTGAACCTGTCCTAAATGAAGGAATTATTTTATCAACAATATTGCATCCATTTGACCAGGTGCAACGAGGTTCTTGAGAAGCTCCAGAACGATGTCTGCACTCAACAATCATAGAACTGCAGCTCCTGTGCATATTTATGAACTCATACTGCCCCTGCAGCCTCACAACCCATCACAAACACACCACTGCAAGATATCAAAACTGACAGGCCTATTTCTATTATGGTGCATTCAACCCCCCTCTCCCCCACTCCCACATACATGTATTTATGTCCTGGCTTTGTAACGATCACCCGATTTCTGCGTCTCACCACCATCCACAAAGGTTTAAAAGTCACAAATTGTGCGGATCATAGCTGTGACAAAAAGGTGGTTCGGAGAACTATAATAAGGTCCTTCTTTTGAAGCACGGGCTCTTGCTTTGTAAGAAATAGGAAGGGTCGAAAGCGCAGCAGGTTTTTCCCAGTCGGAGCGAGGCTGGCAGGCACAGCCGGTGCAGCTCTCCATCTGCCGGCGGCGCCGGGGCCGGGCGGCTCCCCGGGCACCGGGACACGGCCCGGCGGGGACTGCCCGAGCCCGGACCTGCTACGAGACACGGCACCTTCTTCGGACTCTGTTCAAGGAGATCTTACCATAGATATAGATAGATAGATAGATAGATAGATAGATACAGATATAGATAGATAGATATCGATTTAGATAGATAGATATAGATATAGATAAATAGATATAGATAGATAGATATTTTATCCATAGATTCTCTATAGATTATCTATAGATCATCTGATAGATTATTCAAATTACAGAGTCTAATCTTATAATGATAGAAATCCCCATTTGAAAACAAAATAAACAAAAGCACCCCACAATGCTGGAAAGTAGAATGAATTACCAACCAAGACCTCAGTCAGCACCAAAACTTTCTTCATTGTATTCTAATTGATCACTGCTTATCAAATAGTCTGGCAAGATAAGAAAATGACAATGATTACTTTGAGAATATGAAATTCATAAAAGGCACATTACTCAAAAAAAATCTTTACCCACAAAACCACTTTAGCAATAGCATAAAAAATCCAAGAGTGAAAAGGGAGGGTGAAATTCCTCCATCAACTCAAGTGCATCACAAAGAAATGGAGTGAAGAAATGAGGGCCAAAAATCCAGATCACTGCCTGGGACAGGAGATTGAATTTGTAACAGTCAAATATCCAAGACATAAAAATCTCAGGACTGTTCCAGGAAATGAACATATTACATTCCTCACTGAGCCCTTGAACCTCACCCATCTAAGTGCACAGGAAAGAAGAGAATTTCTCCATAAATCAGGAATAAGAGAAACAGTGAATAAAGGCTGAGTCATCACAACTAAAACTTCAGCTCCCACCTACACCTCTTACACATGCACACACACACAGAAGATGAACAGCATTGTTTATGAACACTGACAACTTAATATCAGATGAGTCATAACACAAAGTATTTCAGGATTCATTTTATCATAGCATGGTACAGAGATACAAAAAATGGGCTGCTTAAGTCCAACCCACATATCCTTTGTCCAGTGCTGTGCAAGATTGCCTTTTCATACAGAATTTTTCAATATCAACAGCATCTCACTTCAAACAATTAAAGTCCATTTCTGAAACTGAGGCAGTTATCCCAAAGCAGGTTTGGCTAGTGGTCAGTGTCATACTGGATGCTTTGTAGTGCTAATTGTAGATATCCTTGTACTACTTATATTTATTTTTGTTTCTACCTCTTAAATCCATGCCTAACTTTAAAAATTTTACAAGTTACATAATCAGTTAACTAAGGATTTCCTCTCCAAACAGTTCTAGTACCAAAATTTAGTTGCAACTGTACCCCAGCTGTGGATATTTGACTCAGTCCTCATTCCTATTGTCTGAATCTCTGAGATGGCAGCAACAGCACAGTCTCCTTGCCTTCTTCAGTGCTAAACTTTGCTTTTCAGACCTCTCAAACTCCCAGAACTCACTACAACTAAGAATGCTGTCCTTCAGTAAAAGCATGAGTAGCCAGGCTCAGTTTTACCCCAGATAAGAGATTTTTATCTCTAGAATGATAGCAGCTACTATTTGAGGTCCTTCTCTCTAAATTCTCTATAGTCTTATAACTTCATGGCACCTGGCTGGCTCTAAGGAGGCTCTGAAAGCTCTGTTCAGGGCTCTGTGGTCTTATTTAGTAAGAGTGGTGTTTGCTGGGCATGACTTCTTGTCAGTTGTGAGGGTTCAATCAGGGCTCATTGTCCTCCAAAACGGTGGGAAACCTTTTTCTTTAATCTAAATAGGGAGCACACCTGCTTCAGTGATCTCCTGCAGCATTTCAGTTCAGATCATCTCCTGATGACCTCCTGCAGAATTTCAGTTCGCTGACTTTGGGATGACTTTCTGTGCTTCTCCAGCCTCTTTGATTGTTAACACCTGCTGCAGCCACTGATCTGCCCTTGGGCTTGTGCTCTCATGATGAGTCTCTGCAGTGACTCAGCTGCTCCTGGAGCTGTTGATGGGGAGCTGAGTGGTGTTACACAACCCACCCATGGACACTGTCAGAATCTGCTCCTTCACTTTGGCTCTCAGGAAGGAACTGGGCCTCTCAGTCATGCACAGAGAGAGGCTGGGTTCTCACATTCCAAAACACCTAGTGCTGTCTCCTCCTCAGGTTTTGCACCACGTGCTGCTGATCTGATCATCCCACTCCAGCACCCTCCACACGAGCACTCAGTTTCCCTGTCACTCTCCAATCCTTTGGGGTGCTCAGTGCTTCCTGGGAGGTGCTGAGCCTCCACTTCCACCTGCTTGTCTGAAAATGGGAAGTGCTCAGCCTCTCCCAGGACTCAATCTTTGCTTGCCATTCTTTTCAGATACAGCAGACATTGCAATTTTAACATGACAAAAGCCTTGGTAGAAATAGTTGTTATAGTAATGGCTGCATTATCATCTTTAGCTCTAAACTGCTCTCAGATAATGGATCTGATTCTCTCCTACCTACAGTTCCTTGTTTAATTCTTTCATTTTTATATGTATTTTACAGGTGCATAACAAACCAAGAGGGAAGATGCTCTGCTGACAGGAGTTGCACCCTGTGAGGTTTGACACGCTGAGATGCCTTCCAGCCTGGACTATCCTGTGATCCCAAGTACATTTTTTACAGCCTGACTGGCAGCCACACACATTACACTGTTAAATGCAGCACCACTGCATCATGCATTGCATAATCTTGTTTTTTCCAGCTCCTTTTCTCTGCACATCTTTCACAAATAAAGCACTGAAAGAGAAAAGAGAGTCCATAATGCAGTGAAAATAACCTGAGACTTCGAGTATTTCAATGTTAAGTCTCCCCACAGCAGCTCTGTCCCAAACTCCCACTCTCTATTCTGGGTCCTTGACATGGAGCAGTGATGAAAGTCACAAATTTTTCCTTCCTTCAGATTAGTAATTCTTTTTCCTGAAGATTCACAAACAGTAACCATGACCCCTCACACAAACAGCTGTAGCAGCAGGGAAACAGCTGGACATGGCACTTCAGTGCAGAGGTTTAGCTGTAAGGTGGTGTTTGGCCAAAGGTTGGACTCAGTCTTGGAGGTCTTTTCCAACCTTAATGATTCTGTGATTCTGTGCTGGAAATAAGTAGAATTCACATTAAATTGTTGAGTAGATATTATTGGGCAGACACATCCCACAGTACTGACCACAGCAATATTAACAGAAGATGGTCTTTTGTCTTAGCTGAAAAAAGGACCCAAGATCTACAATCCAAAAATTTAGTTATAAACAATAAAATCCTCAGATCTTATCTAAAGACAAATTTGCATTGTCCAAGTTGAATTCAAGTCCTCCATATATTGTATTTATGGGTACTCTGAGCCCCTTAGAGTGTACAAGACAAATAATTCACCTGAAAGTGGCCTGGACAGCAAGTTTCTAAGTAATTTCATTCCCTTCAGTGGGATTGTTGTAGGACTACATGTAATCTAATTGCCCATGTTGCATGTTCCCAAGACTACCCATAAAATGCAATTTTATTCCTGGGTTGATGATATTCAGTTATTTATAGATAGGTGGGCAGCAGAGTGCTTTTTGCCATGCTATTAGAGATGGTCATGAAGTAATGCCCACACACTGTCAGTGAAGATGATGTTTCCATGCTGTTCCAAAAACCCCATCAACCCCTACAGCAACCACAAATGAGGGAATTAACATTCTGCCATTTGAGCATTCTGATGCATTTGTGGCTGTTAGTGAATTGCTCCACAAAATATCGATTCCTGCCTCTCTGAGTGCCTGTCAGAGATCAGGGTTCCCTTTAGTCCAAAGGATGCTGCACTTCTTAGCAGAAACTCTACCCCAGGACCAATCCCAGCTGCTGCATCACCCTTTCAGTCACAACTGTGCCACTCCTGGGTGAAATCCCCATCATGGGTTCTGTCACCTTGCCAGTGTGCAGGTACCTCAGATGGCTGTGAAGTCAGAGTCACAGCACCAAACGTAGAGAGGCATCCAGACACAGCCAGCTGCAAAACACTGAATGATTTAAGACTTTTCCTGATAATGTCCAGTTTATTAAATTTGTACATAATTTTTGTACAGAGGCAATCTCTGTGGATCTCAGCACTTGTTTTTGTGGGAAAGTGTGATCTACCTGTTCGAATAAATCAGGATGCAGAGGCATCATTACCATGTGAATAAATAACAGCTTTCCAAACAAAACCTAATTGGAAATGTTAGGGTGGTTGGGTTTTGTGTGCTGAAGAATAAAGCTGTACAGAAATAACCACAGAGAGAATGCATTTTCTAGGATACAGAAGCGTGTAACAAACATCAGGACTGCAAAAAATGGATGTTTGCATAAAGAACAGGATTAGAGAAGTTAATTAAATAACTGATGCTACCTCTAGACATTCTGGGAAGACAGTACAGTATAGGTCCTCCATGGTTTCCTAGCAACAAAATTTTCTCTGCTTTCTGAGAGTATGGTGAAGTTGTGGAATCCTCCTACACAAAATTTGAAATCAGGGATGAAAACAAGGATGACCCATCTTTCAGACTTGGAGCAGAAAACTGCCTCAAAGCATCCTGAAACACAGCTCAGTAAAATGCACTGCTGCCTTTACTGTGTTTAATTTGCATGTTAGGCATAGTCAAAGGCTTAAATGCAGCCATCAGGTAATCAACCCTTGTGTTGAAGGGCATAACTCAATTACATATGGAAAGTAAGCAATGAGACATATTTTAAAATCACTTCAGTGACCACCATGAGAATTAAAAACAATTCCCAAAGAAAATGGCAGAAAGAAAAAAGGTTTAGACTGGCAGCTGTCCCCTTGCTTTCCCTAGACAGCATCAGAATAGGAATAAAACAGGAGAAAATCCCCTGGTTTATCCTATATTTCACAGTGATTCCCTTGAGAAAAATTCTTTATTTCCCCACCCCCAGACAGGAAAAGCAAAAATTTATTTCAGCTAATCAGTTTTAGCCTTTAATATTATTAGTATCCCATCTGTAATGAAATTTAAAATAACAAGTGAAATTATTTTAAAGCCCTGTTACTTAAGATGCCTAACTTCTTCCTCATAAAAAAGAAAAAAAAGAAGGTCATGGTTTAAGCAATAAAATTTCCATGCAGAAATTCCTCAAAAGAAATTTCCCACCAACAGAAATAACAGGTGCTTTTTCAATTTGGAAAGTAGCTTTCATTTCTTTAATCACTTAGAAAGCAAGGTTATGAATTCAAGAGTTTGCCAATCTACAGGTAATTGCATCTATAACCTACAAGATTTATATCTTCCTAAGCACAGGATAAATCACCATCTCACACAAGGAATGGTAAAGTATCTGTAACAAAATAAAACCCAATATCACTAAAGCAGTAAAAAACAATTAAATGCCCATGCAATCCAATTTAAAGTTTAATATAGAAAGCCTTATTCTACAGGCAAAATCCTACTAAAATTGAACAGAAAAGTAACAATATCCTCATGGCCAAAAGTGTACATGAACATTTTTGCTGTTCAGCTCTCACGGGAGTCTTGTTTCTACAAGCTGAGGGGAAATGGGACAAGTTACTACTTCACTTTTTCATTTCATTTCACTTGGAACTAAAATCTCCTAAGAGCAGCTTACGAGGCATTGAGGTGATAGGACTGAAACTCAGCTTCAGTCTTTAAATCTGGTATTCCAAACATCCCAGCACAGGCTCACAGCAGTGCCAGGCTGCAGTCCCAGCCTGTGGCTGCTTCCTCAGCTCTGCTTTAAGAAGTCAACACTGAAGGCAGAATATAATTCAGCAAGACCAATGGCTAAAAATATGTCCATGCTATGGTGGGTATTCAGAACTGATGCTCTCCATCTCTTACAGTTACTTAAAAAAAAAAGAGGGAACAGAAAATACTGAACTCTTCCATATTTATCCTCCCAACACAGGATGTACAAGCACTGCCTACATCATGTGTTACAAAAATCCAGATCTTTGAATATCTACTGGCACATGAGGAAGAATTAAAGTAACACAGACATCTCATTCATTATTTGAACTCTAAATAGAACGAGACTGTTTGCAGCTCACAATAGATGGATTATTGCAATGAAAATCTCCCAGCAATGCATGCAAAATGTATAAATGCAATGCATGCTGATTGGCTTCCACTCACCAGCAAGAGCCTAAGTTGCCAGCATGACAAAATTGTTGCCAGAGAGTCTACTGATACCAGTTATTCATGTTCTGGCAATAATGGTGCAGGGCAGCCTTCTTCATGAGATATATACACACACACCACAAAGAAATTGGGAAAAAAATCTAAAATCTGCTGCAGCACATTTCAAGAGTATGTCAGCCCATGGGAGATGCTGCTCTGTTTAATACATTCAGTAGCAATGGTGCTTGGATATTGTTAGGGAAGAGCATGACTGCTAGATATTCTGACAAATGGTCAGACTTGGAAGTTTCCTTAAACAAGTATGAAAAATATATTAAAATAAATAGTGAAACAAAATATCAGGCAACAAATTTAGAAACAGTACATCCCAGGGCAGACTGACTTAAATAATGTTAAGAAATAATTTGTGAGAAAAAATATAACCTCACATTTTTACATTTAGAACTGAGAGTGAGATACAGCCCTACCCACCCACCAGGACAGCCTGAAAGAGACAAGTAAAAGATGGCAGTGGGGGCTCTGTTAGATGCAACACTGGAAAGAAAAGAGAGTTGTTTCCTATTACAGGTTTGAAGGTTCTGTATGAAGGAGGAAAGCTTGAGTAGCAAACCAGAGACAGCTCACCAGCCTTTTATTCAGCAGAAATAAATAACTGAACAGTTCAGGTATGCCTCATGGGATTCAGGTGAGTTTGTGCTCCCCATTTGACTTTAAATCACAGCTTCTTCGTACCTCATTCCCTCCCTCAGAAAAAGAAAAATGCTGCTATCTTGATTTCACAGCAGGCCTGTAAGGATAAGTGTAAGACATGGATGGAATGGTAGCTGGGCTACCTAAGCATCCAGAATACAATGAAATAGCATTTGTGTGAACATGCAAGTGTGATTTGCCAATAGAACAGTGCAGAAGCATGAGTCCCAAAAGCTGTCAGAGGCAGATCTCCAGCACTCACACAAGGAGTGGGCAGAGGAGGGTTTCAGCTCAGCTCCATATGGAACGAAGATCAAGACCAGATGCAGCTGAAATGTGAATGGAGGAGCCACACACAGATGTAGCATCACATAGCTGGGATTACATGGGGCAGTTCCAATGTTACCAGCTCCCCTGCTACAGCCTATTGGTAGAGATTTATGACAAATATATTAACTGAGCCTTGAAAAATAACATTCCAGATTCTAAACATCCCAATCTGTAGGAAGGAATAAAGGAAAGGGTTGCAGAGCTACAGAGATTCAGCCTATAACAATGGATATGTAATTGCACTATTTGTACCAAATGCAAAAAATAAATCACGAAATGCCAACTTTCTTCATGTAGAGTTTCATTTAACAGGCATCTAGATAAGTGCATATATTGCTGTTAATAAACTTTTGTGCTTTTTTTCTATACCATCATTGTAACGAGTGGAAACTATGAAGTTCAGAGCTCTAAGCATATGGAATTTTCCAGGTCACATGTTAAACCAAGTGCAGGACTGTGCTGGGCAGAAAACATTGAGAGGAAAAAACCCCTGAATTCTAACCATATGTTTTGAAATGAAACAATATGCTCATTCTGTTACAGCTGAAAACTTTTCTAACTGCTTTATGGTTAGCAGCAATAAAAAGGGAAAGTAATCTTGAGGCAGCATTTACTGTCAAGTAGCAAGTAATTACAGCAGAGTAATGAGAATATCCAATGTATATATCACAAGCATGATGCAATACAACATTGATTAAGTTATACCATTTCCATCATTGTATTTATTAGTGTGGTTAGACAAGGATAAAAAAGCTGACTAGAATTAAAATAAGTGGGGCTTGGGCTTTCCTTTTAACTATTCCATGCTAAGACTTTCATCTTTCAGAGGATCATGAAAAATAACATTTCCTTCAACAAACTGAACTATGGTCAGTAGCACAGAAGTGGGACTATTTGAGAGTTTAATTCCATTCCATTCGAGACAGTTAATTCCAATTATAGCAAAGGCTATACACTCAGAAAAGAAATAAATCCCACACAGAAAAAAGGGTAAGGCCAGTGCCTGGAACACACCTTGGAGAGGCATCCACAGCTGCATTGTGTCAGCTCAGCCCATGACCCAAAATTCACTGTATGGGCAGCCCCCTTTGCCACTGAGGGAGCTGGAAGGGTTCTGCAGGACACCTCCCTGCAAAAAGCACTGTGTTCCTTTGCTTGTCTGACTACAGCCAGTGCCATTAAAAAGTCAGAATTTGTCCAGGTTTGAAATTATAATTCAATTCAAAAATTTAAAGATAGTCCATAAAATTAATTAATTGCACTCAAATACAAATTTTCTCTTCCTACTAAACTGTGCTCTTAATTAGGGAGGTGGCTTAGGTTGCATTAATGCTTGTCAAAAGCAAACAAGAACAACAACAAAAAGAGAAAGAGAGACTAAAATCCTTCCAGCTCTCAGATTCTGTGCTTGGTGTGGTGTCTGGAATGATTTCTGCGACTTAATATTGGGACTTTTCTGTTGCTACGTTGTTTCTGTTGCTACGTTGTTTGTATCACGACTGTAGATTCCCCACATATCCTGCAGTCAAATTTTGCATTGACTGTTCACAACAGAATCCTAGAATCACTTTGGTTTAGATGTTTTTCCTTATATGATACTAATTTATGAATGAGATTATAATCAGCAGTATTTGGAATGTCATTTTAAATTCAATGAAAACATCTAAAAATAAAAGCCAGAATTTGTTTCCATGGAATAAAAACCATGAGTGTGTTAACAGTACGGGCTCAGGTTATGACAGCAATGTTCCAAATTATTTAACAGCTAACTTTTCACTCCAGAGGTTGAAGGTCTTTGTGTCTAAGCTGACCACAGCAGTGTGTGCATTCCAGGGTCAGAAAGCTTGAGGTCTTTCTCTCTTCAAGCTCAACCTGGTTTGAAGGCAGGGAAGCAACCTTAGAACATACACAAACTGGCTTCATTTTTAGTATTGTAGCATTGCACAGGATAAGCCATCACTGGAAAGAATCTGACAGGGCCCTTTGAGCTTAAAGAACGACTTTGTGTTTTTTAAATCTCACACTCTATATCAAGAAAAAGTCTTCACACTTGTCAAGAGTGTCAGGCTTAATCTGATGCAATAGATAATTTGCCACATGCAGCCTGAAAGCAGCATCCAGACACTGCTTTTTCCAGCAGCAAGGGGTATGGTTTTGGGGGAGAGAGTTCCAGAATAAAGCTGTGGTCTACAGCTACAGGCATAAACCTCTGGCTGGAGATTGCAGGGTGCTGCAGGTAAGTGCTGAAGGCCCTGGCTGGCTTTTAGGATGTGACATGTCCACAGATCCATTAGATCTCCAACACCTGTTTTAGGATGGCAGTTGGTTTCCAGATAGAAAAGTACTTTTAGCTACTATTTTCCTGAGATTGTTGTGCTAGAATTCAGGTCACCTTTGGTCTGTAACAGCCAGAAAAATTAGAAAGGAATAAAAACAAGGGGAAAGATCTGCCTAACTTCAGAGCTTAACAAGTGACCTCAACCATCTGAATTAAGGGATGGCTCATGGCTGTAGTAGCTTGTAGGACAGAAGCAAAGCCTGCAGAATCTAACTTATGAATTTTTCAGTTCAAAGCAATCTAATGGCATGGCCATTTACCAGATACTGCACTGTCTCCCTCAGAAGAACATACAAACAGGAAGCAAGAGTATTCAGACCTTCATTATACTTCTGGGCACTAATACCCAACAAGAACCGGCACTTCCCCACTGGCCTCCTCTCTTCTAATTTTGGAGGACACTTGTCATTCAGGAGACAGAGCCGGTGAACAGAGACAAGGCGACTGCAGCTCAAGGGAGATGTGCATAAGAGGAGTGATGGAGAAGACAGACGGGAATGCGATGGCAGTGCACAGGAGTGTCATTTCGGTATTTTTGCGCTCGGCAGCGCTNGAGCTCAGCGAAGGCGAGCTGGTCTCGCCCGCAGGTAAGCGGCGGCTGCGCGGCCACGGGCGCTGGGTCCGGGGAACCGCTCCGAGGAAGGGGTCGGGTCCCTTGCCGTCCCCTGCTGTCGGTCCCCGTGCCGTGAGGCAGCTCCGGGCAGCGCTGCGAGGCTCAGGGCTCAGGGCAGCGCCATCCCCGCGGCCCCGCACACGGCGGACACCGGCAGAGCCGAGCAGCGCCCCCGGCCCGGCCGCCCCTCCGGCGGCTCTCGGGGATGGATCCCGCGGGCTCGGGGGGGCGGCCCGGCGCGCGGGAGAGCTGCCCTCAAGGGCC